>CAJQZJ010032773.1:1007752-1022840 GCA_907164525.1 Lophiomys imhausi
TGTGTGTGTGTGTGTGTGTGTGTGTGTGTGTGTGTGTGTGTGTGTGTGTGCGCGCGCGCGCTGCCTGCGTGTATGTATGTGGACCACAAGTGCAATGTTAGAGGAAGAGGAAGTTAGATACCCTGGAACTGAAGTCATGGATAGTTGTAAGCCACAATGTTGGGAACCAACCAAAGTCCTCTACAAGGGCACCCAGCACTCTGCTAAGCCATCTCTCCAACCCAGTCATCAGTTTTAAAATAAACATTTCAACAACTTTGAGAACTAAGAGCTTTTAGATATATAATTTATATACCATAAGATCTATACTTTTTTTTTTTTTTGGTTTTTCGAGACAGGGTTTCTCTGAATATCTCTGGCTGTCCTGGACTCACTTTGTAGACCAGGCTGGCCTCGAACTCACAAAGATCCGCCTGCCTCTGCCTCCCAAGTGCTGGGATTAAAGGCGTGCGCCACCACCGCCCGGCAAGATCTATACTTTTAAAGATTTATTTCTTTGCATTTTATGTGCATTAGTGTTCTGCCTGCATATATGACCTTGAAGGTTCTTGATCCTCGGGCTGGAGAGATGGCTCAACCGTTAAAGGCTAGGCTCACAACCAAAAATATAAGGTTCTGGATCCTCTGGAACTGGAGTTACAGACAGCTGTGAGCTGCCATGTGGGTGCTGGGAATTGAACCTGGGACCTCTGGAACAACAGGCAATGCTCTTACCTGCTAAACCATTTCTTCAGGCCAATCTATACTTTTAAAGGGTATAACTGAATAGATTTTAATATATTCACAAAATTATGCATAACCAATCCCACAACACCTTCATGATCCCCCAAAAGAAATCCAACTCACAGTAGATACACCTTTTGAGCCTCCTTTGAATTCATGTTAACTACTAACCTAGCTTATATCTCTACATGATGCCTACTCACTGTACATTTTACATAAGGGATCTATACAGAGCACATATAGCCTGCTTCAGAGTGCTTGCACTTTACAGACTTGGCTCTAAGTTCATCTGTGCACTCTCCAGTACCTAATGGGACTTCTTTTCAGTGTCCAGTGGCACTGCACCTTATGACAGACCACATTGTGTCTACTCATTTACCAGATGCTAGACCAAGAGTTACTTCTATATTAGGACTACTAAGAATTCTGTTATGGGTTGGTGGGATGCCTCAGCTGTTAAAGACTAGGCTCACAACCAAAAATATAAGAATTCTGTTGCTTGTCAGGTGGGAGTGGTACACACCTTTAATCCTAGCACACAAGAGACAGAGGCATGCTGATCTCTGTTGAGTTCAAGGCTAGCCTGGTCTACAGAGTGAGTTAAAGGACAGGCAGAGCTGTACAGAGAAACATTGTCTTAAAAAAAAAAAAAAAGTTGCCAGGCGGTAGTTGGCGCACACCTTTAATCCCAGCGCTTGGGAGGCAAAGGCAAGTGGATCTTTGTGAGTTTGAGGCCAGCCTGGTCTACAAAGTGAGTCCAGGACAGCCAGGGCTACACAGAGAAACCTTGTCTCAAAAAAACAAAAACAAAAAACCAAAGTCAATTGCTATGAACATTTGTACATAACTTTTGTTTTTGCTTTGTTATGTGATTTTGGGTTTGTTTTATGTTGACATTACTGTTGTTATCGTTACTTTATACCCAAGCTTGTCTTGAACTGGTTACTGCCCTGCTGAGATTCTAAGATTTAACCACCACGCCCAGCTTTCTGAAGAATGCTCCATTTGTACAGAACTGCTGAGTCAGATAATCACTGCACACTTAGGAACTCTCAATACTGTGCAGCTGGAGATGAAGTTCAGCACACAGCATGGTGGTCTAGCAAGTGCATACCCAAGGGTTCTACTCGAAGTAACAAGTAACCAAACAAGGTAGTGCATTCCTTTTATGCCAGAACCAGGAGCAGCAAAGTCAAGGTCATCCTTGCTTCAGGATACAGCCTAGATACATAGACATGATAAAAAAAAGAAGTCCTGCATTAAGACCTTGATCCATTTAGTGTTGAATTCTGTGTACTGTGAGATACAAGGATCTAGTTTTATTATTCCACATGTAGATATAGTTTCTTTTTTTTTTTTTTTTTTGGTTTTTCGAGACAGGGTTTCTCTGTATAACAGCTCTGGCTGTCCTAGACTCACTTTGTAGACCAGGCTGGCCTCGAACTCACAGATATCCGCCTGCCTCTGCCTCCCAAGTGCTGGGATTAAAGGCGTGTGCCACCACCGCCCGGCTGTAGATATAGTTTCTTAGCACCACTTATTTAAGAGGCTATCTTTTTCTACAATGTCTATTTTGATAACTTTGTCACCAATCAGGTGCCTATACCTAGGTGTTGTATTCTAGCCCAGGTATCTATGTATCTGCTTTTGGACTAGCACCATGCTATTTATTTTCACAATGGCTTTGTGATAGAATTAGAATTCACAGATAGCAATACCAGCAGCATTATTTCTCTTGCTCAGGACTCCTTTGTGCTTCCATATCACCTGAGCTTTTGCATGTGGGTGATAAGCCTGTGTGGGCACATGTGGGAGCCAGAGGAAGGCACTGGGGTCCTCCTCTATAATTTCCTGCTTTATTCTTCACTGAACACCGCCATCCTGTTTTTTTGTTTTTTTTTTTTTTGTTTTCAGCTAGGCTGACAGCCATCTAATTGATCTTTCTTTTTCCATTCCTTGCAGTGTTAAGTGAACATGCACACACTACACCTTGCCCCAATTGGTAATGGGTATATGGATGCCAGGCTCTGAATTCAGATCATCAAGGTTGTACAAAAAATATTCAATTACTGAGCCATCTTTCCAACTCTCATACAAATTTTAACATTTTTCTATCTCCGTGAAAACTGGCGTTGGACTGAAACTGTGTTGCATAGAATGTGTACATTGCACTGGTGGTAAGATGTCCCTTTCCCAACATTAATTCCTCCTGTCTATGAGTCATCTGTGCTTTCCTCAATTTGTTTCTCCAAAGTTTTTGTTGCTTTTTGAGACAGGGTTTCTCTGTGTATCTCTGGCTCTCCTCGACTCGCTTTGTAGACCAGGCTGACCTCGAACTCACAGAGATCCGCTTGCCTCTGCCTCCTGAGTGCTGGGATTAAAGGCGTGGGCCACAATAACCAGCTTGTCCAAAGTTTTAAAGTTTTCACTGTACAGGTCTTTCACTTCCTTGGTTAGGTTCTATTGGGATAATCTTTTTGTGCACTGTGTAAAGGGTGTCTTTGTATTATTCAAATGTTGATTTCTGTACCAGCAGAGATCTGAAAATGGCCCAGATTTTGACATTGTTATTATTATGACTCATCACCTGCTTCAGTATTTTGTAAACATACACCTCTCTCACCTTCTGATTGGTTTAATAAAGATCTGACAGCTCAATAGGAAAGGTGGAACTTCCAGGCAAAGATAGGAACTCTGGGAAGGAACAGGTCCAGGGACAGAGTGAGAGATAATAGGCCATGTGGCAGACATGGATTAGAATAGTCAGGTTAATTTATGTTAGACAAGCTAGCTGTGAGGTATCCATCTAAGACCTAAGCTAGAAAGCATATTAATGTCTCTGTGCCATACAGGAGCTGACGGGTCCAAGATAGTCCAGCAATACAGTTTATCCAAGTCACCCAGGCAATTATGAATAGGATTCCTTCTGACTTCTTGCTCAGCATGCTATAATGCGCTTCTGTGCACATATGAGGATCTGAGTCCCATGTCCAGTGCAAAAAGAAAAGAAGGTATAGAGAGATGGTTCTGTGGTTGGAAGGCCCAGGCTTGGTTCATAGTCACAAGTGGCTCACAACTGCTTGTGACTCCAATTCCAAAGGGACCAATGGTTTCTCAGAACACCAGCACACATGTAGCATACACACATAGACAGAAACATGTAAATAAAAATAAATCTTAAAAAAAATGAAGAAGAAGCTAGGCACAGTGGTGTATGCATGCCTTTAATCTCACCATTCAAAAGGCAAGCAGGCAGAACTCTGTAAGTTCAAGACCAGCCTGGTCTACAAAGCAAGTCCAGGAAAGCCAGGGCTTGATACACAGAGAAACCCTGTCTCGAGAAACTAAACAACTAAACAAAACTAAACTAAACACTAAACTAAAAACACTAAACTGAAAGAGGAGAGAGAGAAAGAAAGAAAGAAAGAAAGAAAGAAAGAAAGAAAGAAAGAAAGAAAGAAAGATGGATGGATGGATAGAAAGAGAAAAGGTGAGTATGGTGGCATGGTGTTGGTGAGTTCTTGGCCAGAGAATGACATTGCCTCAAAATAAACAAACATACGTATGTATGTATGTATATATGTATTCTGCCACTTTGCTGAATGTGTTTATTAAGTCTAAGAATTTCAGATGGAGATTAAGTCTAAGAATTTCAGATGGAGTCATTAAGGTCTCTTAAGTACAGAATATCAAATATGAATTTTTCTTCTGTATCTCTTTAATCCCTTTATCTTCCACACTGCCCTGGCTAACCCTTCAAGCACTATATTGAACGAGGGTGGAGAAAGTGAGCACCTTTATCTGATTCCTGCTCTTAGTGGAAATGCTTTGAGTTTTCTGTGTTCAGCATGCTGTTGAGGAAAGGTGGGCCATATATAGAGAAGATGCTGAATGTGCTCCCTTCATCACCATTCTCTTGAGCAAAGTTCATACTTTTCAAAGACTGTTTTCACACCCATTGATATTATCATGCTTTCTATTGCTGAGTTCATTTAGATCACACATTCCATTTACTGATTTGTATATGATGAATCATCCTTGTATCTCTAAAATTAATCAAACATGACTTTCTTAAATTGTTCTTTTTTTTTAAAACAAGGTCTCACTATGTTGCCCTGGCTAGTCCTGAACTCACTATCTAGACCAGGTTGGTCTTGAATCCAAAGAGATCCAGATACCTCTATCCTGTCTCAAAAAAAAAAAAAGAAAGAAAAACAAAAACAAAATAAAAGAAAGAAAAAAGGAAAACAAAGGCCATTACTTTTCTGTTAATATTTCTCTTTTTGTTCTCCCTAGTACACTCCCCTAAGATGGCAGGCTGTATGGGTGGCACTCGCAATCTTCTGTCTTCTTCTCTCAGTTTTTGCGTCAGTCTCATGAGCGCAGGCTGCTCTTCAGCTTGCCCCAGTCCTAACCTCCCTAAGTGGACCACAGCACTGCTGAGGCTTTTGAGGTTTTTTTGGTTTTTAGTTTTTTGGGTTTTTTTTTTTTTTAAGATTTATTTATTTATTATGTATACAGTGTTCTGTCTGCATGTATGCCTGCAGACCAGAAGAGGGCACCAGATCTCATTATAGATGGTTGTGAGTCACTATGTGGTTGCTGGGAATTGAACTCAGGACCTCTGGAAGAGCAGCCAGTGCTCTTAACCTCTGAGCCATCTCTCCAGCCCTGTTTAATAGTTTCGGAGACATAGTTTTACCATATAGCTTTGGCTAGCCTGGAATTCACTACGCAGGCAGGCTAGGCTGGCCTCAAGCTCACTGAGATCTACCTGTGTTTGCCTTTCCAGGACTGAGATTAAAGGCATGTCCACCATGCCCAACAAAGATTTTTTTTTTTTTTTTTTTGTTTTTTTCGAGACAGGGTTTCTCTGAATATCTCTGGCTGTCCTGGACTCGCTTTGTAGACCAGGCTGGCCTCGAACTCACAAAGATCCACCTGCCTCTGCCTCCCAAGTGCTGGGATTAAAGGCGTGCGCCACCACCACCCGGCTTGATTTTTTTTTAAGCATTTATTTACTGTGTGTGTAAGCACATGTTGAGAAGTAAACAACTTCTAGGAGGTTCCTTCTACCATGAAGGTTGTGGGAAATGAAATCAGATCATCAGACTTGGTTACCAAGTACTATTACTTGATGAATCCTTCTGTTGAGCCTTTATTTATTTTTATTTTATACATATGGGTATTTTTGCCTGCATGATATCCACCATTTGTACACATTGCCCACAAAGGACAAAAGAGGGTATAGGAACCCCTGAACTGGAGGTGTAGGCACTAGTGAACAACCATGTGCATGCTGGGCATTAAACTGGGTCCTTTCAAAGAGCAACCAGTGTCTCCCCCATCCCCCCATTTTTCTGAAACAGGGTTTCTCTGTGCATTCCTGGATGTCACAGATCCACCTGCTTCTGACTCCTGAGTTGTGGGATTAAAGGCGTGTGCTACCACCCCTGGCATCAGTGTTCCTAAACACTGAGCCATCTCTCCAGCACCAGAATTTTAAGTTTTCCAAATTGATTATAGTTGTAATTCTCTTATCAAAAATACAGTTTTCAATTCTTTTCAAATATTCTAGGTTTATCGTCACATTACTTTTCTTGTTTTGTTTTGGTTTCAGTGCTGAGATTGAAGGCATGCTCCACTATGACTAGCTCATCTTCCCAATGTTAAATACTGTCCCACAGTTTATTCCTTTCCCAGAAACTGCCGTTCTCAGTCAGGCAGGGTGGTGTGCACCTCTAATCCCAGCATTCTAGGAAGCTAAGGCAGGTGGACAGTCTTATGCTCAAGGCCAGCTTTATCTACATATTAAGGTCCATGCCTTCAAAGACTACATACTAAGACCCTGTCTCTAAAATCAAACAAACAAAAATAAATAAATAAAATAGCCTGGCTGGGTACCCTTAATCACAGCTGTCTGTAATTGTCGGGCATGGTGGCACAGGACTTTAAATCCAGCACTCAGGAGGCAGAGGCAGGCGGATCTCTGTGAGTTTGAGGCCAACTTGGTCTACAAAGTGAGTCCAGGACAGTCAGGGCTACACAGAGAAACCCTGTCTCAGAAAACCATAAAATAAAATTAAAAATCCCACAAAAAAAAAAGAAAGAAAGTAAATAACTGTAAGTTATTTTCTCAGCAACTCAGAGCTGCAACGCTTACCTGGAAAGAATCCATGCAGACAGGACTAGATGCCAGCTCCTCATCCACTGCATCTAACTTCTCCATGAAAGCGCTGTCTCTGCTCTGTTTTGGTTTTGGAGGAGGTGGGGGCCCCATGGGCACTACTTCAGCACTGATGTGCCTAAGAGCAGGGGTGGCGACTTTCTCAACCTGAATAAAAAAGGACACTGTTAGGAAGAAAGGAAGGAAAAGAGAAAGGCAGGTCTTCCACATGCAGTTAATGTGGCCATTTTCCTCTCTTCTAGATGGAGACAGATGAATGACAACTTCAACACACAGATCTAACTAGGTCTCATCCTATTTCCAGTGAGGCAAACAGAACACTACTTGGCTTTCAAGAGAGCATGTAAACCTGTTTGACCATGACTGGATCTCGGTCGTCTCTTAGCTACTCATTCACTTCAGGGACTTTGAAAAGGTGACAACCCATAATCACACTGGTAGATCAGCTACTTATAAAAAGAAGCCACTGCTTATAGACTACATCTAAAGTCTCTCTTGTCTGACACTGGCTTACCTCTGACAGCATGCCACTCTCCTCGTCAGTTTCAGCCACTTCAGGAGACGGCCGCAGTCTGGGTCTCTTCCCTCCACGTGGAGACGAAGCGGTGCTCTCAACATCACTTTCCAAGACACTCTGAAACAAACCCAGGGCACTCTCACAGGTGTGCCCCAACCTCCGTCCAGAGCACGAAATGTCACAACAAAATAAACCACAAAATACCAGTCATTTGGGATTTGGGCTGGCAGGATGGCACAGCAGATGACTAGGTGTAAGCGAACAAGCCTGACAACCTGAGCTCAACTCCCAAGATCCATATGGTGGAAGGTAAGAATCAACTCTTACCAGGAAGTCCTCTGATCTCCACAAGCAAACTGTGCCGTGTATACACAACAATCAAATTCACACACATAGAATATGTAAAATTATCTGTCATAGAAAGAATACAGGGCCGGGCGGTGGTGGCGCACGCCTTTAATCCCAGCACTTGGGAGGCAGAGGCAGGCGGATCTTTGCGAGTTCGAGGCCAGCCTGGTCTACAAAGCGAGTCCAGGACAGCCAGAGCTGTTAAACAGAGAAACCCTGTCTCGAAAAACCAAAAAAAAAAAAGAAAGAATACAATAATACGTACAATAATTGTATGTACCACAGAAGGAAAATGAACCTTCCATGACTTAATAGTCTAAAGATGAAAAAGATGGTACGGACCATATCTCTTGCTTTATCTCACGATAAATTGCTAAAGGATACGGCATTAACAAAAAAAGGAGAAGAAAAGAACCAGTTTTGAAAAGTGCTACTAGCCAACTACAGTTTATACCTTTAACCCCAGCATGTCGGAGGCAGAGGCAGGAGGATCTCTATGACTCTGAGAACAGCTTGATCTACTTAGGAAACTCCAGGCCAGCCAGGGCTACACAGAGAGACCCTTTCTCAAAATAAATAAACAAATAAATAAAATGATAATAATAAAGTTCATAAACAGGAAAACTTAAACCATAGTATATACAGGTATATATTAGGTGATATATAGGTGTATATTAGGTGCTAGGTATAGAGATTATGTAACTATAAAGAAAAACAGTAAATAACTATCTTCAGGGTAGGGGTACAACTTGTCTGTTGGTTCCTAAGACAGGGTCTAGAACATACTGTGTAGCTTAAGGTAAACTTGAACCCCTCCCTCACCCTCCTTCCTCCATTTCCCAAGGGCTGAAGATTATAGCACACTTTTGTTTTTTATATGTTACATTTCATAATTTAAGTTTAAATATTCAGGGAGTTTGAAGAGCAGAAAAACACCTCACAGAAAAGCAATTTACTAGAAAAGAGAATTACATCTCAATCATCTCTCTAGAACAGGTGACAACACTAAGTCATGAAACAAACCCAATCCTACGGTTCATTAACAGTGCGTGCTCACTAACCTCTTCAGCTGTCTCATCTTCCTCTTCTTCATCCGGCTGGTACTCTTCATCTGAGGAATCATCTTCTTCCAGGTGAATATCCACAAACTGAGGAGGCTGCTTTAATAGAAACACAAAAAACGGGGGAGGGGTGCACAAAGACGGCTCAGCAGCTAAAGGCAGAAGCCCAGTGACCAGAGTCCAACCCTCAGGACCAGTATGGCAGAAGGAGAGTTCCCACAAGTTCCCACAAGTATCTGTCCTCTAATCTCCACATGCCATGCAGGTGCTCCCACCCCACAACACACAAATAAGTAAATATAAATAACAAAGAGAAAGAAATAAAATAGGGTCAGAGACTAGAAGGCTCAGAGGCAGAATGCATGTTCACCATGAATAAGGCTCTGGGTTCCAGCAACAGCAGGACAGATGGGAAGAATGTAGTGAAGGAGAGAGGAAGAAAGGACGAGAGAGAGAGAGGGGAACCATAAGTCCCACACATTTTGAAAATAAAATGAAGGTATTAGGGGGAAAAAAGAGTTCTTTAACTCTAATGTGCAGCCAGATCAAACAACACAGACAGGGATTGTATGATTCCATAAGGTACAAGGTTAGGCAGAACTGAATGGAAAAACCCAAACCTGTAATTTAAAAAAAAAAAAAAAAAAAGACAGCTCTACAAAGTAGTGAATACAGAATAAGGAGTTAGGTTTCAAAGCTGATGAAATATTTTAGGAAAAGAGTGACAATGACTTCTTCTAAGTTTACCTTAGTCTCATTGGCTTTCTTAATGGGTGAGATATTCCAAGTTGGAATTACCTATCAAAAAGAATGTAAGTAATCCTGTGAAGCTGCTTTTCCTTTTACTGATAATCAGAAAGAGCCATTTACTTAGTAAGTAGCTACAGTGGGATGGGTGTTGCCTGTCACTGAGCACAGCAATATCAAAATCAGGTGTATGGCCTGGGTTCTATCTGTCCGTGGGTTTATAATCCCAGCACTCACAGGGCTGAGAGAAGAAAGACAAAAGCTCAGAGGACCCTGGCTATGTAGTAAGTTCCAGGTCAGCCTGGGTCATAGAGTGTGACCCTGGCTCAACCAACCCATCACCATCACCAACACAGCTCCACAGCAGAAAAGAATGGAGCAGTAACCAGGGATGGAACCTGATTGCCCTTACTTGTGCCAGGGTACTTCATGACATACTGGGCGTGGTAGCCCACACTTGTAATGCCATGTATATTAAGCAAGCATTCTCACACTGAGCTAAGAGCCCCAGCTCACACATTAATTCTTTCAAAAGGCAAACCCAGACCAAAATTGTTCACCTATTTCTTCTCGATGAATAACGTAGAATGAGATTCTATTTCTCAAGATAAGAAACTCGGAACACATACCACTCCTCTCTCCACCACTTCCTTCAGTTTAGAGCGTGTCATCTTAGGCTCCTAAGAAAGGAGATATAGGAACAAAGTAGCGAATAAAAATGACCATGTGAGTTTTCCAGACTGAGATGTGTAAGCTCTTTACAAACTGATACATGGCCTCCCCCTGGGGAAGTCTCCCTGACCTGGAAGGAGTGATGAGAAGATACTCACAAACAGTGGCATGTCTTCTGTCTCACTGAGGGCAGCTTTCACCATGGCTACAACGTGTTCATTTGTGATAACTTCCTGGAGGAGAGATGGGATCCCACTTCAGGTCAACGGATTTGTCATCTGGGTTGTACTCATCTCTATGCACTAACAACTAGACTTTTGTGGAGGATAGACAGTAGCTAGATTCTCAGACAGCTTCAAACTAGGGCCAAGAAGGAAACTAAAGACATCACAGATGCAAGCCTTGAACAAAGTAGCAGCAAATGGCCCCACTCATTACCATTACTGGGGCCAGGAATATGCAAATCCAAGTTAGAAATAAAAGAAACTTAGTGGCAATCAAATTCTTTTTACTTAATTTTTTTTTTTCTTAATCTTGCTGAGGATAGAACCCAGGCCATACACCTGACTTGATTTCTTGCCATATCTTCTTACAAGAGTTTCAGAATCAAGTGATTTCTAGTCAAGAAAGCCAAAATCTGGGCTGGAGAGATGGCTCAGCGGTTAAGAGCACTGGCTGCTCTTCCAGAGGTCATGAGTTCAATTCCCAGCAACCACATGGTGGCTCACAACCATCCATAATAAAATCTGGTGCCCTCTTCTGGCCTGCAGATATACCTGCAGACAGAACACTGTATACATAATAAATAAATATAAAAAAAAAAAAAAGAAAGCCAAAATCATCCTATTCCTCAATGGATTCAGATGAAAACTGTTAACAAAATCAGGTACAACTCTGGAGAAGGAAGCTGGGTCTGTAAGGATTTACACAAGGGCAAGACTAAACCATGATCATCCATCCTACCAGATGGAGTTCAACATTTTTTTTTTTGTTTTGTTTTGTTTTGTTTTTTCAAGACAGGGTTTCTCTGTGTAGCCCTGGCTGTCCTGGACTCACTTTGTAGACCAGGCTGGCCTCGAACTCGCAAAGATCCGCCTGCCTCTGCCTCCCAAGTGCTGGGATTAAGGGCGTGCACCACCACTGCCTGGCTGAGTTCAACATTTTTAACCTGGAGACTTGGTCATGTCTAAATTGAGGGTGTTGTTTGTCCTATAATAAAATGCAGAACCTCCCAAAAAAAAAAAAAAAAAAAACCTTGCTGGGGACAGAGCCCAGGTCATTACTGTGATGCTAAGTAAACACTCTGCTAGCTCTCAAGGGCATTCTTCACATATGCACAAGCACTACCAACGACTATGAATGTTTTCTGACGTGGAACACTATTGACCAAATCAATGGAAGGAGGGACAGGCTGTTCATCTTTTCAGAACCCGTGCAGACTTCACACTTGTGCTCAGTCCACACAGAAAGCTGTCTCTGGATATAAAACAGTTTGTCATACATGAACAAAACAATAGTGCTAGTTGTATAACAGGAGTCAAGGGACATATGAGTCTGTTTATTTGTTCTCTATGGGACACTGCAATACAGATTACATAGCACCCACTGCTACTCACATGCAGGATGTTTCGGACATTGACTGCTGTCAGATTGTGCTGCTTGGCACCGTCCTCTAAGGTACGATCTAGCATGTCATCCAGTTTTGGGTCATATGACATCGTCCCTTGCTCTCGATCCTTTCCATCTCGTTTTCTCTTGGTACCCTTTTTAGTTTTTTTCCTTTTATCACTTTCTTCACTGTCTTGCTCTTCTGCAAATAAGCCAAGAAGAACACCATCAGAATCTCCTAAAAAATTTTTCTAGGAACTTAGGTGAAAGAAAACCAACTTGCCCACTGTCTGACTTTGAAAACCAAACACCATGATGCTGCAGTGGTACTATGATGAAGCTGGGAGTGGTACTGTGGTCATAAGACCTATCACTCGGCTAAGTGTTGATGGTGAGCACCTTCAATCTCAGCACTAGGGAGGCAGAGGCCAGCCTGGTCCACAGAGTGAGTTCCAGAACAGCCAGAGCTAAATAGTGAGAACTTGTCTCCAAACAAAACAAAACAAAACAAAATATGGGAGGCAGAGGCAGGCAGATTTCTGTGTGTTCAAGTTCGAGGCCAGCCTGGTCTACAAAGTCCAGGACAGTCAGGGCTATTACACAGAGAAACACTGTCTCAAAAAGAAACAAAACAAAATAGTTAACACAAGTCAGGCAGTGGTGGTGCATAACTGTAATCCCAACACCCAGAAGGTAGAGGTAGGCAGATCTAAGTTCAAGGTTAACTCTACAGAGTGAGCCCAGGACAGCCAGGGCTAAACAGAGAAACTCTGTCTCAAAAGAACAAAAACAAGAAAAAACTTAACACTCACGAAACATATACTGACAACCTATTTGATAGAGTAACAACCCTATTTGATAGAGATTATTAACTTCCCCATTGTATAGATGAGAAAACGGAAACAGAGAGAAACGTCCCTGCCAGATCTGGTGGCAAATCTGAACACCTGGGATGAGAAGGAAGGAGGGTTACACACTCCAGGCCATTAGAAAACACAGAGTCTAACAAGAGCTACATAAAGAAGCCTTTGCTTTTCTGGGCATGCTGACCATGCACCTTTAATCCCAGAAAGAGACAGGAAGATCTATTAGATCTGTTAGTTCATGGCTAACCTGGTCTACATAGCAGATTTTAGTCTAGCCAGGGTTACAATGTGAGATACTATCTCAAAAAAAAAGGAGGGGGTGCTAGAAAGATGGCTCAGTGGTTAAGAGCATTGGCTTCTCTTGTAGAGGAGTGTTCAATTCGCAGCACCCACAGAGTGGCTCACAACTGTCACAACTCCAGATCCAGGGGATCCAAAGCCCTCTTCTGACTTCTGCAGCCACATGGTGCACAGATATACATGCAGACAAAAAGTCCATCACATACTGTTTTTAAAAATAATAAATAATAACCATAGGTGAATATATTAAGTGAGACTTAGGAAAACATTTATAAAAAATAAAAAAATAAGCCAGGCATGGTGGTGCACACTTTTAACCCCAGCACTCAGGAGGCAGAGGCAGGCGAATCTCTGTGAGTTCAAGGTCAGCCTGGTCTATAGAGTGAGTCCAGAACAGCCAGGACTACACAGAGGGAATTAAAAAGGATGTTCTAGGTCTAAGAAGATGTTTTAAAGTTGGTAATGCAAGTTAGGATGGAAAATGAGTTAGGTATAGAACTTCAAACTCATGGAGATAGATGGATAATAGAATATTAATATCAGTTGCCAAATATGTACGGAATGGACATTGAGAATGTATGTTATACCTTGTAATTTTCATAATTGTGGCCTAATTATTCAAAAAAATTATGAGTTCTGGAAGATGGGGGAGAGGGTGGGAGGGTGGGGCCAGGAAGGGTGGAGGGAGGGGACTGTGATGGAGATGTAACTTGAAGTAATAAACATTAAGAAAGAAAGAAAACAGATGATACACAAAAAAAAAAATCAAAATTTAAAAAATAAATAAATAAAAAATAAGGGGCCAGTAAGCTAGCCCAGCAGGGAAAACTGCTTGAGACCAAGCCTGACTGCCAAGTCCCGGAACCCACAGGTGAAAGGGAGAGTCAATTCCTCCAGGTTGTCCTCTGACATCCATAGGTGCAACACAGCCACATGCCCTAAACAATACACATTAAATGCATACATGCACATATAAATTTCACTCAATTTTCAGAAAGCCCCTAGTGGGAAGATATACATATTTTACAAAAGAAAACATTGGAGACTCCATTACCTTGGTAAGATACTTAATTTGTGAAATTGGTACACAGACCTAAGATTTCTGACATATTGTTTGATCTATAAGGAGTAACAATTTCAATGCAGAGTCTAGAATTAGAAATGTTTGGCTTTGCTATGTGTCAAATATATGGACACATACCATTTACCTATACTAACACTTCTAACATATATAGCATTTAACCAAAAAAAGTAAAAAAAAGGAATACAATGAATAACATGTTACAAACCAATAATCCCAGCACTTGATAGAGGCAGGAGAATCAAGAGTTCAAGACCATCCTGAGCTACATGAGACCCTGTCTAAAAAAATCAAACAAGAGCCGGGCGGTGGTGGCGCACGCCTTTAATCCCAGCACTTGGGAGGCAGAGGCAGGCGGATCTTTGCGAGTTCAAGGCCAGCCTGGTCTACAAAGCGAGTCCAGGACAGCCAGAGCTGTTAAACAGAGAAACCCTGTCTCGAAAAACCAAAAAAAAAAAAAAAAATCAAACAAGAGACCCACTCCAAGCCAGGCGGTGGTGGCGCACACCTTTAATCCCAGCACTTGGGAGGCAGAGGCAGGCGGGTCTTTGTGAGTTCGAGGCCAGCCTGGTCTACAAAGCAAGTCCAGGACAGCCAGAGATATTCAGAGAAACCCTGTCTCGAAAAACCAAAAAAAAAAAGAGACCCACTCCTGAAGCTTGTATCCATAATCTCCCATCACATTAAAGGCTGAGACAAGAGAATTGCTTCAAGTTCAACATACTGAGATACAAGCCAGCATAAGTAAGATCTCATCTCAAAAACAAATACAAAACTAAGGCTGGAGAAATGTCTCAGTGACTGAGAATTCCCTGTTCTTCCAGAGAACTAATGTGTGATTCTCAGCACCCATGTCAGCTGGCTCATAACTGCCTGTAACTAAAGTGACATCTTTGGTTTCCATGGGCACCCACACTCACATGCGCGCGCGCACACACACACACACACACACACACACACACACACACACACACACAC
>CAJQZJ010032773.1:1022850-1032992 GCA_907164525.1 Lophiomys imhausi
CACACACACACACACACACACACACACACACACACACACACACACACGTGTATGCACGTAACTAAAAATAAATCTTCTTTAAAAGCCACATACACAAATGGGGATATAGAGAAGCGATGTTTTTTGTTTTGTTTTTGGCACAAGGCCCTTGATATTTACCCCAGGCTGGCCTTCAACTTCTGATCCTCTGACTAAACTCACTAAGTGCTAGATTAAAGGTAAAACACACCTCATCAGACATCAAATATTGAACCAAACATTCTAGTTCTTGACTCTGCAGTGAAACTGTCCCTCCATATAGGCAAGATAATATGTCAGAAATCCTAAATTTGTGTCCCAATTTCACAGATTAATGAGGTTACCATGCTGATGGAGTCTCCAATTTTTATTTTTGTAAAATATGGCTACCTATACACTAGGAATTCTATTCAAATTAAACAAAACACAACTTATCAGAGTGCTTTAAAGCCAATGAAATACTACACAAACAATGTAACAAGCTGGGCCCTGGTGGCACACACCTTTAATCCCAGCACTTGAGAGACAGAGGCAGGTGGATCTTTGAGTTCAAAGCCAGCCTGGTCTACAAAATAAGTCCAGGGCAGCCAGGGCAACACAGAAAAACCCTGTCTCAAAAAACAAACCAAAAAAAAAAAAAACCCAAACCAAAAAAAAATATATATATATATATATATATATATATATCATTATCATACTAATTGCTCTACAAAAAGGAAGCAAGGAACACTAACTTAAACATCTACTCTGAACTTACACCAAAAGAAAGGGAGAGGGGCAAAGTATCCCTACTCAACAGAAAAGCAGCACATATAATCAGACAAAAGGGAAAACTTGATTATATAAGTCTAGTAAATCAGAAGAGATCATCACAAACACATAAACAAGGCAAATCCTGCTGTTATCTCTAGTTTTCTACCATTTGAAAACAAGGAGTTATGAAAGATTAAGATTAACACAATCTTCTATGTTAAAAAAAAATACACCTGGGGGCTGGAGAGATGGCTCAGTGGTTAAGAATACTAGCTGCATTGCGGGGCATGGTGGCACGCACCTTTAATCCTAGCACTTGGGAGGCAGAAGCAGGAGGATCTGAGTTCAAAGCTAGCCTGGTCTACAGAGTGAGTCCAGGACAGCCAAGGATACACAGAGAAACCCTGTCTCGAAAAACCAAAAAGAAGAAAAAAAAACACCAGCTGTTCTTTCACAGAAGCCAGGTTCAGTTTCCAGCACCCAAATGGTAGCTCACATCTGCTTTTAACTCCAGATCCAGAAGATCAGACACACTCTTCTGGCCTCTGAGGTGCACCCATATACGTAAAATAAAAATAATCTTTTTTTTTTTTTTTTTTTTGGTTTTTTTCGAGACAGGGTTTCTCTGTGTAGCCCTGGCTGTCCTGGACTCACTTTGTAGACCAGGCTGGCCTTGAACTCACAAAGATCCGCCTGCCTCTGCCTCCCAAGTGCTGGGATTAAAGGCGTGCGCCACCACCGCCCGGCTGTAATAAAAATAATCTTAAAATAAACCCTCTAAAAAAAAAATAAAAAATAAACCCTCTCTGAAAGCTGGGCAATACTCAATGGGTAAAGTGCTTACCATACAAGCATGAGGATCTGAGTTGAATCCCTAGCATCCATATAAAAATTAGGCACTAGCCGGGCGGTGGTGGCGCACGCCTTTAATCCCAGCACTTGGGAGGCAGAGGCAGGCGGATCTTTGTGAGTTCGAGGCCAGCCTGGTCTACAAAGCGAGTCCAGTACAGCCAGAGATATTCAGAGAAACCCTGTCTCGAAAAACCAAAAAAAAAAAAAAAAAAAATTAGGCACAATGGCACATGCCCTGGATTTAATCCACAGCATGACATAACCCTGTAATCCCCACCACTTGGGAGGCAGAAGCAAGAGAATCAGACATCAAATCTCAGATTGAAGAAACTCTATAAAACCAAAGCAAGACAGAAAGAGCCAAGATACCATAATCAAAAGGTGATGCCGCCCTAACATGACAGAGGGCCCTGGGTTCATTTTCCAGCACTTGAAAAATAAATAAGATAAAATAAAGCTGGGCTCTATTCAGCATCACATATACTAAAACTGTACCAACACAGAGAAGATTAGTATGGACCCTGTCCAAAGAAGACACACAAATTCATGAAGTATTCCTAATATAAGAAAGGCGGGGGGGGGGGGGGGCTGCAAGCAAAAAAAAAAAACACGAGAGACAGCCGGGCGGTGGTGGCGCACGCCTTTAATCCCAGCACTTGGGAGGCAGAGGCAGGCGAATCTTTGTGAGTTCGAGGCCAGCCTGGTCTACAAAGCGAGTCCAGGACAGCCAGAGATATTCAGAGAAACCCTGTCTCGAAAAAAACAAACAAAAAAAAAAACACGAGAGACTCACTGAAAGGAAAAAATATACATAGATCAGCAAGATAGCTCAGCCAGTAAAGGTATTTGTCACCAAATACAATGACTTGAGTTGGATACCTAGGACCCACATGACAGGAGAACCAACTCCCACAAACTGTACTCTAACCTCAAATGTATGAATCATGGTGCATGCATGCACACACAAACACACACAATCAATCAATCACCATCAATTTGTTTCAGTTACATAACAAGATCTAGACAAGCCAGCACACGTGAGACATGTCTCAAAAAGAAAAAAAAAAAGCCATCTACCTTTGGGGTCAGGGGAGTAGACCCATGCAGAGCTGGGAAAAAGAGAACACACACACAAAAACCATAAAAGGGGTTGGAGAGATGGCTCAGCAGTTACAAACACTGGCTACTCTTCCAAAGGTCCTGAGTTCAATTCCCAGGAACCAAATGGTTGCTCACAACCACCTGTTTTGGTGTGTGTGAGAACAGAGCACTCATATATAATATATATATATTTTTTAAAAAAACATTAAAGACAAACTAATAAATGAAGGTGAAAAAGTCAGGGTAGTGGTGGTGGTGCACACCTTTAATCCCAGGGCACAGGAGGTGAAGGCAGGTTGAGGTCAACCGGGTCTATATAGTGAGTTCCAGGACAGCCAGGGCTACGCTGGGGAGGGGAGGGCAGGGGAGGGGAGGGGAGGGGAGGGGGGGGAGGGGGGGGGAGGGGAGGGAGAAAGAAAGAAAACTGAAAAAGTTTCAGCAGCCAGATGGCATGGTGGTACATGTTTTTAGTTTTTTTGGTTTGGTTGGGTTTGGTTTTTCAAGACACAGTTTCTCTGTGTAGCCACCACACCTGGCCCAGTGGTTCATGTTTTAAACCCAGCCCTTAGGAGGCAGAGGACGGAGGATCTCTGAGTTGAAGTCACCCTGAACTACATAGTGATCTGTCCTTTCAAACAAACAAAGACTCAGCAAGGGTATATTTTTTTTTTTTTTTTTTGGTTTTTCGAGACAGGGTTTCTCTGAATATCTCTGGCTGCCCTGGACTCGCTTTGTAGACCAGGCTGGCCTTGAACTCACAAAGATCCACCTGCCTCTGCCTCCCAAGTGCTGGGATTAAAGGCGTGCGCCACCACCGCCCGGCTCAGCAAGGGTATATTAACAAAGGGAAAAGAAGCCAAATTATCAGAATCAGGAATGAAAGAATAGACTTCATTACAGGTTTCCCAGATACTGAAAAGATCTCACAGGGAGCTGGAGGTGCAGTCAGGTAGTAGAGCTCCTGCCAGAACGCTTTAACGCATGATGCTCTGGACTCGGTCTTAACACTGGGAAAAGAAAAGGCTATTTTGAATAATTTTGTGCCAATACACTTAGAAACTTGATTGAAATAGAAACATATGTTGGAAGACATCAACTGTCAAAATTCACTCAGAAAGAGCAGGACTGGGGTAGGGATCCGGCTCAAATGGTAAAGGCCTTGCTTAGCTTCCACAGAAGCACATAATGCAGGACTGGTGACATGCATCTATAATCTCAACACTCATGTGCTAGAAGCAAGAGGATCATAACCGGGGCTGGAGAGATGGCTCAGAGGTTAGGAGCACTGGCTGCTCTTCCAGAGGACCCGGGTTCAAATCCTAGCACCCACATGGCAGCTCACAACTGTCTGTAACTCCTATTCCAAACAATCTGATGAAACACATGTAGTCAAAACACCAATGTGCATAAAATAAATAAATTATAAAAAAAAAAAAAAAGAGGATCATAACCATCTTCCTTGGCTACAAGCTGAGGAGCAGTCCAGCCTGAATTCCATGAGAACCTTTCTCTAGATACAAACAAAACAGAAGAGGGGAGGGAGGAAACCAAATCACACTGAGCAACCGACACACACTAAATACCTGCAATCCCACATGAGATCGAGTCTTTAATAAAGGGGCAGAGGCCATCAGAAGGCACTTTCTGCCAAGTCTGACAACCTGAGTTCAATCCCTATAACCTACAAATTGCCATCTGATTTACACATGCACACACACACATGCACACACACACCTACATAATAAAATGGAAATACAAAAAAAAAAACTGTGTGTACACGTAGCTCACACCTGCAATATTGTACTTAGAAGTTGAAACAGGAGGATTGCTAAGAGTTCAATCCTCATAGGGCATGGGTATAGAGTGAGTTCTACGCCTTCCTGGTCTACAAACCACAAACTGTCTCAATTAAACAACAAAAACTACTGAGTAATGCTGGTGAAAGGTCAGGTACAACACAGACAGACTAGAAACAAGTACATAAAGAGGGGTACAGACAGGCCAAGGACTATTTCATAAGACAATTCTAGTCAAAGATTTTCCAATAGTGCTCCAACAATGAAATCTCCACATGCAAAAAAACAAACTCAACCTTGCCTCTTACATAAAGTAACTCAGAACAGCTGGACCCCTCCCCATGACAGACAGTTACAGTCTCAGTTACAGCTAGCTACCAGAGACACTCAGACTGCAGGGTGACAACCCCCAGAAGTGGAGCACAGCTAGGAAAACTAAGACTTCATCTCTGAAAAATTACCCCTTAATGTTTAGCACACTTGGAAAAAATAAAATTACTTAAATGCCTATATCATGAGGTAGCCTGGTACTAATCCTACTTCACAATAAAAGTCAGAGATATGAGGGCGGGCGGTGGTGGCGCACGCCTTTAATCCCAGCACTTGGGAGGCAGAGGCAAGCGGATCTCTGTGAGTTCGAGGCCAGCCTGATCTACAAAGGGAGTCCAGGACAGCCAGAGCTGTTATACGGAGAAACCCTGTCTCGAAAAACCAAAAAAAAAAAAAAAAAGTCAGAGATATGGAGAAAATTTACTACTGAAAAAGGCAATTTGGGGTTGGAGAGATGGCTCAGAGGGTAAGAGCACTGACTGCTCTTCCAAAGGTCCTGAGTTCAATTCCCAGCAACTGCATGGTGGCTCACAACCACCTATAATGAGATCGGGTGCCCTCTTCTGGCATACATACAGATCAAATACTGTATATATAATTAAATAAATAAATCTTTAAAAAGAAAAAGGCAATTTTATGAGGGCCCCCATACCAGAAAAGGATAGATGGGAGGGGAGGTAGAGAGTAGGAGGGTGGACCCAGGAGGGGAGGAGAGAGGGGGCTTGATCAAAATGTAACTTGAATAATTAAATGCGGAAAAAAAAATTTTAGAGGCAATTTTTGTCCGGGCGTGGTAGCACATGCCTTTAATCCCACACTCAGGAGCCAGAGGCAGGTGGATCTCTGTGAGTTCAAGGCCAGCCTGGTCTATAAAGTGAGTCCAGGACAGCCAAGGATACACAGAGAAGCCCTGTCTCGAAAAACCAAAAAAAAAGAGGCAATTTTTGGGTTGGAGAGATGGCTCAGTGGTTAAGCGCACTGGCTGCTCCTACAGAGGACGGGATTTAATTGCCAGCATCCGCATGGCAACTGCAAATTTGTGTCAACTCCAGTTCCAAGGAACGCAAAGCCTTCTTCTGACTTCCTCAGATACCAGCATGCATGCAGCACACATTCACACAGACAAAACACTCATTACACATAAGGTAAAATAAATACATCTAAAAACTATTTTTAAATTATTTAGATTAAATGAAGGAATAAACATCCACCTTGATATTTTAATAAATGTTAATCTGCTAATTTAAAAAGAAGTCTTTATCTCAAGGGAAAAAAAATAATATCAACCTGAATGAATCAAGTAAAACTACAGGCTGGAGATACAGATTCAGAAGGAAAGAACATGCCTAGATGTACAAAGACTTGAGTCTAAATCCTAGGATTAAAAAAATAATAATTGAGCCGGGCGGTGGTGGCGCACGCCTTTAATCCCAGCACTTGGGAGGCAGAGGCAGGCGGATCTTTGTGAGTTCGAGGCCAGCCTGGTCTACAAAGTGAGTCCAGGACAGCCAGAGATATTCAGAGAAACCCTGTCTCGAAAAACCAAAAAAAAAATAATAATAATAATTGAATGAGGCTGGAGAGATGGCTCAGAGGTTAAGAGTGATGACTGCTGTTCCAGAAGTCCTGAGTTCAATTCCCAGCAACCACATGGTGGCTCACAACCATCTATAATGAAATTTGGTGTCCTCTTCTGGCCTTCAGGCATACCTGCAGACAGAACAATGTATATGTAAAAAATAAATAAATCTTAAAAAAAATAAATAATTGAATAAAGAAATAAAACTTGCCAGGCATGGTGGTATACACCTTTAATCCCAGCACTTAGGAGGCAGAGGCAGACAGATCTCTGTGAGTTCAAGGCCAGCCTGGTCTACAAAATGAATCCAGGACAACCGGGGCTACACAGAGAAACCCTGTCTTCGGAAAAAAAAAAAAAAAAAAAAAAAAAGAACCACATAGTTAACAGCTTCAGACAAGATATGCAAGACTGCACGTTATCCCAGCAACTTCAAGGTCATGAGCTACATGGTGATTTCCAGCCAGGGACACAGAGTAAGCCCTTATTCAAAACAAAATAGGGCCCGTGAGATGGCTCAGCACATGCCACCAACCCCAGGACCCACACAGAAATACAAGACTGACCTCTGCAAGCTGTCCTCTGACCTCAACATCACATGGAACACACTGACAGTCATGAGTGAGCACAAACACACACACACAATAAGTGGACGGAACAACAAAGAATAAAGAGTGTTAAGTTGGGCACATGAAATGATTCAGTGGGGAAAGAAGTTTTCGAGCAAGTCAAACCCCTGAGTTGGATGCCTGGACTCACATGCTGGAAGCAGAGAACCATTTCCCCCTGGATGTTCTCTGACTACCAGGTTCATGATATAGAACACAACCACATACATACCCACAGATAAACACTGAATAAATGCAATTTAAAACAACTGAAGAGAAGGTATAAAGTAACTAGAGACAAGAAATAGGTCTGAGTGAAAAAGACTCAGGACTATAAGTAAGTGAAATGTTCCAAGACTGAACAGAAACAAAAAAAGTTAGCTAGTGAAAAAGTGGAGAAATCCAAATGAAATTTGTAGGTTAGTCAGGATTCTATGTTCTGACTATCACACAACAGCCAAGCATGCTTCTTTGTCATTCTAGCTTTCAGGAGGCACAGGGAGAGCACTACCAGAACTTTAAGTCGAGCCTGGACTACACAGCCAGATCCTTAAAAAAAAACAAAAAACAAAAAACCCAAGTAAGTAGATTGCTGAGTGGGTAAGGGCAACAACCATGAAGGCCTGATGACCAAGTGGACACTCAGATCCCACAGTGGAAGGAGAGAACTGAGGGCTGTGTAGGGACCTCTATCACGCGTGACAGTGTACATTCACTGCACCAGTGCAGTCACTCTCGCGCGCACGCGCACACACACACACACACACACACACACACACACACACACGCATACTGACACATGCACGCACACACACATGCTAATAATGTATAAAGTAGCCTGGTATGTATACAACAAATCACACAGACTGTATGAATAAAAAAGGTTCAGGCGCATTAAAAACTTATTTATTTTTAATAAGTGGTACTAGGATAGAAACCAATATCCATCCATTTTGACACTTGAAAAACAATCTATATATTTGTTTGTTTCTTTGTTTATTTAGGTTGTTTATAACACACCTTTAATCCCAGTATTTGGGAAGCAAAGGAAGATAGATCTCTGTGAGTTTGAAGCCAGCCTAGTCTACACAGTAAATTCCAGGACGTCAGAGAGACCTTGTCTCAAAAACGTAAATAAATGAATCCCAGTGAAAGGGAAACTAAGGTAGAAATAAATTAAATTTGAAGACAACTAGGCTCTCCAAGTAAAACAGCACTTCAAAAAAAATAAAATCAGCCAGGCATGGTGGCACACGCCTTTAATACCAGCATTCAGGAGGCAGGGACAGGCAGATTTATGTAAGTTTGAGGCCAGCCTGGTCTACAGAGTGAGTCCAGGAAAGCCAGGGCTGTTACACAGAGAAACCCTGTCTCGAAAAACCAAAAAAAGAAAACCTGTTTCTTTGTCTAAGCTCCTAAATAAACCCTGTAGTTTTGGAGTTTGGGGCTCTCAACTCAAACCGCTGCATAGGCGAGCGTTAAGAGTCCAAGTTCAGCCGGGAGGTGGTGGCGCACGCCTTTAATCCCAGCACTTGGGAGGCAGAGGCAGGCGGATCTTTGTGAGTTCGAGGCCAGCCTGGTCTACAAAGCGAGTCCAGGACAGCCAGAGATATTCAGAGAAACCCTGTCTCGAAAAACCAAAAATAAATAAATAAATAAATAAATAAATAAAAGAGTCCAAGTTCTGAGCCTGAAAAAACAATCCTCGTGCATTTACATCAGAGTTGGCTCCTGGGTGGTCTTTGGGATCTCAAGAACTGGGCAGAACATTCGGGGGCTCGTCCAGGACCCCCAACATCACCAGGACTTCTACCCAGAGGGTTCAAACCGGCTGGTATGTTACTGTGTCTGTGTGTCTGTCTCTGAATATGTCTATTTATTGTGAAAACCAGGGCGACATTCCTGAATTTCCAGTGGATTGATATTGACCTAAATAGATACACTAAATGCACTGACAGGTTGTCTGTCCAAGGTCTCATGGAAGACATTCCACACCTCGACCTGTTCCTGTGTAAGGGCATAAAGTGCCCCTTCAGCCTGAATGGACATGACGGGTCACTCTCAGAGTTCCACTTTCAGTTTTGCCTCCGCTCAGTTGGACGTTTGTGTGTGACTATGTTTATAGTTTTGCCTCTGCTTGGTTGGAGGATGTTTGTGTCTAACTATGCTCCTTTATGACTCTTTACTTGACTGAGATGACCTCAGTTTCTTACCCCCACTTCCATGAAATGATGGGGGAAGGGGGGAATCAGGGGAACGAGGAGCAGGGAGGGACCCACAAGGACAAGCACTGCAAGGTTGAGTCCTACTCGTTTGCCTGTTGAAAAATGGAACAGAGGCCGGGCGGTGGTGGCGCACGCCTTTAATCCCAGCACTTAGGAGGCAGAGGCAGGCGGATCTTTGCGAGTTCGAGGCCAGCCTGGTCTACAAAGCGAGTCCAGGACAGCCAGAGCTGTTAAACAGAGAAACCCTGTCTCGAAAAACCAAAAAAAAAAAAAGAAAAAAAGAAAAATGGAACAGAGATAAAAAGAAAGTTTGCTGGAGATGTTGATACAAATAAAGATTTGGCCATAAAAACATGTCAGAAGCCGGGCGGTGGTGGCGCACGCCTTTAATCCCAGCACTTGGGAGGCAGAGGCAGGCGGATCTTTGTGAGTTCGAGGCCAGCCTGGTCTACAAAGTGAGTCCAGGACAGCCAAGGATACACAGAGAAACCCTCTCTCGAAAAACCAAAAAAAAAAAAAAAAAAAACATGTCAGAGAGGAGATGGCTTGGATTTAATTATACTTTACAATTAAAATTTTTTTAAATTGTTCAAAATGCCTGATGTCTGAGGACACCTGGATAATTAATTATTTAAACAGAAACAGAGATTTAAAAAAATTTTTTTTAAATTCGAGAGGAACAAACAAAGACAGAAATTTAAAAAAAAAAAAATTAGCCGGGCAGTGGTGGCGCACGCCTTTAATCCCAGCACTTGGGAGGCAGAGGCAGGCGGATCTTTGCGAGTTCGAGGCCAGCCTGGTCTACAAAGTGAGTCCAGGACAGCCAGGGCTACACAGAGAAACCCTGTCTCGAAAAACAAAAAAAAAAAAAAAAAAAAAA
>CAJQZJ010032773.1:1033092-1105589 GCA_907164525.1 Lophiomys imhausi
AAAAAAAAAAAAAAAAAAAAAAAAAAAACAGGGACTGAAAAAAAAAAGAGACATAAAAGTCAGGGATCATTGGGGTCCCCACCAAAAAGGAATAAAAATTTGAAGAAAATTATGAGGATCTGAGAATATAAATACAAGTTATAAAAAGAAGACTTCTAAAAAAATGTCAAAATCCAAGAGTGGAAGTGCATGCCTTTAATCCCAGCATGCAGGAGGCAGAGGCAGATGGATCTCTGGGAGTTCAAGGCCAGACTAGTCTACAAAGTGAGTCCAGGGCAGTCAAGGATACACAGAGAAACGCTATCTCAAAAAATCTAAAAAAAAAAAAAAGTCAGAGGGTCTGAAAATTTATCAAGGCTTCATAAATACGAGTTCCTAAAGGTTAGACAAAAATGGTATCTAAGAAATACAAGCTGATAGTCACCTTATTTGTAGTTATGCCAAAAGTTATGCAGTTAGTTACAAGATTAAGCTTTATTTGGCCTCCTATACCTGTTTTCACAGTCAAGCACAGAGAAAATTACTAAAAACAAGATCCATCCTAGATAGGTATGATAGTCCTCAGATACCTCAGAGATCTGCAGAATATGACATTTAAATATTTAATACAAAAAGTTTTTATGAGCCGGGCGGTGGTGGCGTACGCCTTTAATCCCAGCACTTGGGAGGCAGAGGGAGGCGGATCTTTGCGAGTTCAAGGCCAGCCTGGTCTACAAAGTGAGTCCAGGACAGCCAGGGCTACACAGAGAAACCCTGTCTCGAAAAACCAAAAAAAAAAAAAAGTTTTTATGATAGACATGTCAGCTCCTGACAGCATTCCTAGTCTCCTCCAAAGAAGATAATGGCCACAAAGAATCTCTACCTGGAACTTTGCTTTAAGTATGACAAAGCTGGCCACTAGGCTAGACTGCCCTTTACCTCAACAGCAGACAACCTTCTGTCCAATCAAATGGGCTGGAGATGGACAGAGAAGTTGACTGCTGAACTTTGCCAAGACAAGGTAAGCGATCCTTTCTAATTCCTGTCTCACAAAAAGTCTGTCATACCTACTATGGCCAAAGATGAATGAATGCCCCACAGACACAGAGGAACAATGGGGTAGCTGTCAAGGTAAAGACCATCATTTTTTATAGATTCAGAAGCCGATTGATCTGCTTACTCAGATGATATTTGTTGTTCTCAGATCCCTGATGAGTCTAAAGACTACACTAATGAAAGACTTAACAGTTTAACAACAGAAATCAAGGCTTCAGACGCCTTCTCAGTGTACCTAGCTAGCAGATTCAGAAAGCAGACAGTTAGCTCCTTATAACGACATTCCCAACAATCTCATCTATGTCTCATGATAAATAAGCTATAAGGACCTAAAGAAGGTAATTTGGGGTCTAGGAAATGCCTTAATGTTGATAAATACACTCACAAATGCTTCAGATTTCTTCCCCTTGCCATGCTACTGTTGAAACTCCAATAAGTTATTAGTCTAACTCTGGTAGAACATTCCATTATATAAAAGACTGTTCATGCTAATACCTCAAGACTCAAGACTGTGTTTCTCAAGCCTCTGTCACATTATAATTTATCCTTCTGAGATCTAGTCATAACACTTGGATTCATCTGCCACAGATCAAATAGGATTCCAGATAAATATAAATGCCTGTTCTTTTTTTTTCTTTTGATCTGTTTTGTTTTCTCGAGACAGGGTTTCTCTGTATATCTCTGGCCATCCTGGAACTCACTCTGTAGACCAGGCTTGGCCTTGAACTCACAGAGATCCACCTGCCTCTTGCCTCCCAAGTGCTGGGATTAAAGGCATGCGCCACCACGGCTGGCCAACGCCTGTTCTTTTTTTGTGTTTGTTTGTTTTTTTGGTTTTTCGAGACAGGGTTTCTCTGCGTAGCCCTGGCTGTCCTGGACTTGCTTTGTAGCCCAGGCTGGCCTTGAATTTACAGAGATCCGCCTGCCTCTGCCTCCCAAGTACTGGGATTAAAGGCGTGCGCCACCACTGCCCGGCAACACCAACGCCTGTTCTTTTTTTTTTTTTTGGTTTTTTGAGACAGGGTTTCTCTGTGTAACAGCCCTGGCTGTCCTGGACTCGCTTTGCAGACCAGGCTGGCCTCGAACTCACAGAGATCCGCCTGCCTCTGCCTCCCAAGTGCTGGGATTAAAGGCGTGAGCCACCACGCCCGGCTCCAACGCCTGTTCTTAAAATGAGATTTTTTCCCCCTTGGTCATGGGGTTCCTTATGTTCCCCAATTAGTAGACAATTTTAACTTCTGTTCCCAGTCTGTATTTGTCTCAGCAGATTCTCACCTGGCTGATAGACTCTATCCCGAGATCACCTATGGACTGCAGGCTCTAAGCTGTGGACTTCCTGAAAGCTGATATGAAGAACAAGTGCAACTGATACGACTGCTCCCTGTCCTTCACCTCATCAATCGACTAATCAGATGCTTCTGATAACTGTCCTACTGCTCAGCTTTGACTAGCATTTCACCCTTGATGGGCCCCCAAGACATGTCAGCTGCAAGTAGTTACAGAAAAGAGTATACTGTCCATTGTCCCACCTAACAGGCTGAAATGCTATGTCAAAAGGAACTCCCTTGCATAGGCTACAAATGGATATCTTTTTCTATAATGACAACTGATATGCTACTTGGGTCCTTGGCTCTGTTTGTCTTGGTTATGCTTTATGCCCTTATATGATTACTGCTTATAGTCCTTTGAACTGCTACTGACATATTTAAAGACCCATGATTACGTCTATGACCTAGAGAAAGGGGGAAATGTAGAACCTTTTAAATCCTTCTTGAAAAAAGATTCCATTTCGTATTAAGTTTGACTCAGAGCTGACCTCCTGTTCCAGAACAACAACAAAATGTACCCGACCTTGTATTCCAGGGGTGTTCCCTCGTCATTACTGGACAGCTTACTCTGAAAAAGCACCCAAAAAATCTAAACAAACTTTCTGGTAGTCAAACTGACCACAGCTGGTTAGTGAGTAACAACGAGCCAATCAGAAATGGACATGACTAGTTACCCAAATGTCATCCAATCATATGATAGAAAACCTGTTTCTTTGTATAAGCCCCTATATAAACCCTGTAGTTTTGGTGTTTGGGACTCTCAACTCAAACCGCTGCATAGGTGAGCCTTGAGAGTCCAAGCTCTGAGCTTGAATAACCAATCCTCATGCATTTACATCGGAGTTGGCTCCTGGGTGGTCTTTGGGGTCTCGAAAACTGGGCAGAACACTACCAAGGTGTAAGTAGTAACTGAAAGGGAAAACCAGGTTGAGTTCTAGGTAAAGAACTCCAGATGCTGCCATTATTCTGACAGAAAACTCCAGTTATCTGATCCACATAGTCACTGTACACACACTCTACACTTCAGCAGTCTGTTGCTCTGGAGTTGCTGCAATTGGTTTTGTTCTGTTTTGTTTTAATCAAAAAGAAAAAGAAAGCCTACCCATTGGAATAAAGAGTCCACCATCCTCCATCTCTTCCTCACTTGGTGAACCAGAGTGCTGAGTGGCTTTTCTTGAGGAAAGGCAGAAGCATCTGGCTGAAATGATTTCCTAGGCTGGGCTCCTGGTTTTGCAGACTGGCTATCTTATGACAGCAAAGGTAACTCCCCTCCAGAAAGCATCTCAAGTTTTCCTAGAAGAATCGCAAGCACTGCTCCACACTCTGCTGGTTCTTGGTCACACCATACTGCAGAATTTTCCTAAGATCTTTATGAACCCAAAAGCTTTCCTCTCTCTCTCTCTCTCTCTCTCTCTCTCTCTCTCTCTCTCTCTCTCTTGGTTTTTCGAGACATAGTTTCTCTGTGTAGCCTTGACTGTCCTGGACTCACTTTGTAGACCAGGCTGGCCTGGAACTCAAGAGTTCCAACTGCCTCTGCCTCCTGAGTGCTGGGATTAAAGGCGTGCACCACTACACCGGCTCTTTCCCTTCTCTTCAAGATGGGCTCCCAAAACAAATAATGAAATGAAAGCTCAGATTCAAATTATCCATCTCTAATTCAAAGAATAAACAAGATAACTGATATTTTGAGTTAAAACATGCTTTGAACTCTGTTTTCCTAAGAAAAAGGAGACAACAAGTTGGGTATTTAGTTCAATGGTAGAGTGCTCGCCTAGTACATAAGACAGCTCTGGGTTCAATTCACAGCACCAAGAAAACAAAACTCAGATTATAGGGTAGATCATATCAGATGAGAGTTGAGCATTAATAATACGTCTCATCTTAATATTACGTCCATATACAAGGGTCAATACCATTGTGGCCAACTATAATCTTAATTTTGTATCAATATACAAAGATCAATACCGATGTAATCCAATACAATCTTATTTTTGCACAATAAACAATGGACAATACCACTTTAGCCAAATATACTACTAATTTTGTATCAATATACAAAGGTATAAGGGCATATTCAATAATCTGCCCCTTCTTCTTGGACCTTCCTGTGCTATGTCTATGTCTCATTTTTCTCAAGCCTATGCACTCCTACATAGGAGAGGAAGAAGGATACAGAAAAGGAAAAGTAGGAAGTCCCTGGGGCTAACCTCCAAAACCCATTAAACAGGACCATTTATCAGCAGTGTGTTGCAAGGTAGTATGAATGTTGAGTCAGATATAGACCTTTAAACTCATGGAGATGATTAGATAGTAGAATGTTAAAGTCAGGGGCCAAATATGTATAAACTGGACATTGGGAAGGTATAGTGGGCCATTTAACTCTCATAAATGTGGCATATTTATATCTGTTGTTTTGTATAGTATTTACTGTTATAAGAGAAGGAACCATCTGTTGGACTGACAGGGGAAACTTCTGGGGGGAAGAGGGTGGAAGGGCAGGATAGGAAGGGGGAATAGGGAAGGGTTTGTGACTGAGATGTAACTTGAAGAAAAAAAAATAATATGTCTCATCAACTATAAATGATATTAAAATGTCCACAGTGGGCTAGAGCAATAACTCTGAGGTTAAGAGTGCTGGCTGTTCTTGCAGAGAACCAGAATTCAATTCCTAGCACCAATGCGGCAGCTCACAGCCACCTGTGGCTCCAGCCTCAGGGAATCTAATGTTCTCTTCTGACTTCCACAGGCATAAGGCATGCACCTGTGTACAAACAGGCTTGTGAGCACAACACCCACAAACATTGCGGGGTTTGAATGAGCATGGGCCCCACAGGCACATATATTTGCATGCATGTCCCCAGTGGTGAACTGTTTGAGAAGGATTCCAAAGATTAGGAGTGTGTGGCCTTACTGGAGTGGGTGTGGCATTCTTGCTGGAAGAGTACCACTGGGGTGGGCTTTGAGGTTTCACAAAAGCCCATGCCAGGCTTCTCTGCCTACTACTTGTGGATCAGGAATGTAAAGTTCTCAGATACAACAACCAAACCATACTGCCACAGACCCCACCATGATGATAATGGATTCACCCTCTGAAACTGTAAGCAAAATCCCAATTAAATACTTTTGAGAATCGTCTTGGTCATGGTGTCTCTTCACAGCAATAGAAACCCTAAATAGGACATACGTAAAGTCAGGCATGGTGGCACATGTCTTTAATCCCAGCATTCGGGAGATAGATCTATGTGAGTTTGAGGCCAGCCTGGTCTACAAAGTGAGTCCAGGACAGCCAGTGCTGTTATATAGAGAAATCCTGTCTCGAAAAGAAAAAAAAAAATTATAAAAAGGAAAAAATGTCTGAGGCGTACTAGCAGACACCTGTAATCTTAGCACTGGAGAGGTTGAGGCAGAAAAATAGTGAGTTTAAGGCTTGAGCTACATAGCAAGGCTGGGTCTCAAAAAAAAAAAAAAAAAACTAAAAGAAAAAAATATTCCTGACTCTGGAATCAATTTTACAGAGCAAATGAGTAAATACACTATGAACCATTAAATATTTACTATCAAAAGGAAACAAAACAAACCAAGTTATCAAGACAAGCATTGTATGACATGACTATAATCCCATGACTTGGGAAGCCAAATTGAGAGGAGCACTGTAAGTTGGAGGCCAGTCTCATCTACATAGATTTTCAGGAAAAAGAAAGCACAAATCAAGTTGTCATAGAAAGATTGCAAGTAGGCTATGTGGCACACACATGCCTTTAGTCCTAGCATTCAGAAGGCAGAAGAAGGTAGAGTTCTATGAGTTACAGGCCAGTCTGGACTTCAACGTGAGACCGTCTCATGACCGAGAGAATATACTCCAGCGAGCTGCCCTCTGATCTCCACACTCTTACACATGCACACAAACAGCACAGCTTAGCATGCCTTTAACCCAACACTCAGGAAGCAGAGGCACACAGATCTCTGTAAAGGGCAGCCTGGTCTACACAGTGAGTTCCAGGCAGCAAAGCTATCCAGTGAGAGCCTGTCTTTAAACCTTGTTTGTTTGACTACTCAAGTGTCGTAGTGACAAGAGGGAAAGTGTACTTCAATCTGTAAGAGATTGAGAACAATCAGTGGAGATAACACACTACCTTCAGACCAGCCAAAAATAAATAAATTTTGAAAGTGAAAATAGATAAACACAAAAGGAAACAATGTTATCAAAAAAAGAAAAGACTTGGGGCTGGAGAGATGGCTCAGTGGTTAAGAGCACCCACTGTTCTTCCGGAGGACCTGGGTTCATATCCCAGCACCCACATGGCAGCTCATAGCTGTCTGTAACTCCTGTTCCAGGGGATCAGCCAAAACACTAATGTATACAAAATAAGTTATATTTAAAAAAAAGAAAGACTTCATCAACACTTGTATATGTACAAAGTATCTGTGAGATGTACCAAGGAGTCAGTCAGTCCTGGGGATCAGAGGGGAAGTCTTCAGGCCAGGAGGCAGAGCAGAGGCTGGAGGGGGATGGGGGAGGTGTCTGACATTCATATGTGTTTGGGGTCTCCTTTGGGAGCGTTGTTTTGTTTTTATTTTGATGTTTAGGTTGTGAGTCTAGCCTTTTAACAACTGAACCGTAGCTCTAGCCCTTGTTTTTATCTTGAGACAAAGTCTCCCTATAGCTGAAGTTGACTAAGAGCTTGTAGTCTCCTGTCTCAAGTTCCCAAAGGCCAGCATTACAGGTAAATACCAACACACCTGGCTACTTTCTATATTTCTGAAATTTTTTTGTGTTTGTATAATCTTGAATTAAACTTTTTTTATTTCAAAAGGGGACCAAGTGGCACTGGAGATGTAGCTTAGTTGGTAGAGTTCTTAACTAGCATGCATGAGGTTCTGAAGTGGACCCCCAGCGACCGCATAACCTGGGAGTGGTGCCCATGCCTGTAAGACCAGCACTGGGGAGAAAAAGGCAGGAGCATCAGTAGTTCAAAGCAATAAGACACTGTTTCAAAAAAGGAAACCAAGCTATTTGCCAACTTTCCTTCATTGAAATACACAACCTGTGGCCACTGACATGGCTCTGGAGGGTGAGGGCACTGGCAGCCTATCTTAAAGATCGAGTTAGATTCCCAGCATTCACATGGCAGCTCACAAGTGTCCTTCACTCCAGTTCCGGGGGTCCAACACGCCCTTCCAGCCTCTGTGGGAAGTGCATAAATGTGGTACATACACATACATGCAGGCAAAACACACTCACATTAACAAAACGACAACAACAACACACAGCATACCCAGACATAGTGATGCATGCACACCTGTAATTCTAGGACTCAAAACCTAAGAAAGGCTGGGTGACAGTGAGCCCTTGTCTCAAAGGAGAAAACAACACAAACATACCCTTGACATTTCTCAACTATTATCATATCGGTATGTTCAGTTTCAACTAATACAAACATGCTCCTAAATTAGAGTACGTCTTACTACCCCACCAAAAAAAAGAAAAAAAGCCTTATTTTAAATAACAGCTCAATCCTTAACACTTTTGACCTGCCTCCCCTTATTTATAGAGCCCAGGGTCACATACAGTGGCAACAAGCTACAGGCTTTGCTTAACAAAGACTGTAGTAACTGCTTCCTAAAATAGGGTTGTAGTAACTGACCTGGTATATCCCAACCCTGGCTTCTACTCACTTCTTTTCTCTTTGCCTCCTGAGAGTGATTAACATGGCCAGATCTCACATTATAATTAATTGTTATATACTAGCAGTGCTCAACTTGGGGGCTGAACGACCCTGACCCTTTGTCATCCAAAGACCCTTTCACAGGGGTCACATATCAGATATTTACATTATAATTCATAACAGTAGCAAATACAGTTATAAAGTAGCAATGAAATAATTTATAGAAGAATTTTAATTCTGAACGTGGTGGCTCAGGCAAGAGGTCACATTCAAAGACCTTCTAGGTCTATGTGATCCAGCTGGAATACAGACACGCCTTTAATCCCAAGAGACAGAGGCAACCAGATCTCTTAAGATCGAGGCCACCCTGGTATACAGCAAGATTCAAGTAAAGAAAAGTTTAGGTACAGACGTGGTGGTACATGACTAATCCCGGTACTCAGGAGACAGAGGATGCAGATCTCTGAGTTCTAGCAGGTTCTGTTCAGTCCAGTTCAACTGAGTCAGTGAGTTAAGAGTCAGTTGAGTTCATGGCAGTTCAGTCTGTGGAATTCAGAGGTATTTTTGCCAGGACAGTTTTATAGAGACAGGTTGAAGAGAGAACAAGCTAGACACAGGTAATGACAGAATGAGCTAGAAAATGAGAAGGAGCCAGAAGATTAGAACATATTACCAACGTTAGTATGAGGACAAGCAGAACAATTCAGTTAAGAAGCCAAACTGCATTAGTCAGTTTGGAGAAGAGTTTGAGCCAGAGCAGCTCAGTTGAACCAGCCAGCAAGAGCTCAGAAAGAACAAGAACGGAGCCGGGCGGTGGTGGCGCACGCCTTTAATCCCAGCACTTGGGAGGCAGAGGCAGGCGGATCTCTGTGAGTTCAGGCCAGCCTGGTCTACAAAGCGAGTCCAGGACAGCCAGAGATACACAGAGAAACCCTGTCTCAAAAAAAAAAAAAAACAAAAAAAAACAAAAAAAAAGAAAGAACAAGAACAGGTGAGTTTATTCAGCTGTACATCTCAGAGGCTGAAAACATTCTAGGCCTAGATTGGATTGTACGAAGGCCTAGGTTAGCAGACAGAGGCAATAAGCCTCCAATATAACAATTACATCATGAGAATAAAAGTTACCTTAACAATAATTTCATGGTTGGAGGTCACCACAACATGAAGAACTGTATTAAAGGGTTGCACCATTAGGAAGGTTGAGAATCAGTGGTACAAATGTTATCGGCTAATTATTTTCATATCAGTTTTAGTTCTTAGATTACAGTAAACAATGTAAAATATATTCTGAATGAAGTTTTCCTTCTCTGTCTCATTATGCCTTGCTTCTCTTTCCTCTCCCTTCACCACCATTCTCTTTCTCCTCAATCTTTCCTAAGATCTTCCATTTAAGCACTGGAGATGTAAGTGGAGTTAGCATGCCTACTCTCCACACATGAAGACAAGCCCTGAATTCAAGCCCCAGAACTACATAAAAACAGTGTGGTAGGCAAGAGACATGGAAAGAGATTAACAGCAGGTACTGTTCTTCCAAAGGACCTGAGTGTGGATCCCAGTCCTCAGATGGGACAGCTCACAACCACCTATTAACTCCAGCTACTCCAGGAGGCTGAGGTGGGACAGTCAGTTCTTGGAACCCAGGAGTCCTGAGACTGCCTTGGCAACACTGAGGAAGGGCAGAGACAGACAAAGATCACTTATGGTCTACAAGCATAGTTTAATAATGAAACAACTGTAGTAAAATACTGATACTTTCATAAATTGTTTATCTTCCTGTATGTCTTCAACCTTTCTACAATCAGTATGATGCTATTTTAGTAAATCAAAATGTTGAGCCAAATGTGGTAGCTAACATTTGCAATTTCCCCATATGGGGCCTGAGGCAGGAAGACTGCTTCAAGTTTAGGGCCAGTCTGAGCTAGAGAGATACCCAGTCACAAAAAAAGTTACTTGAAAACAGGGTTGGATATCATGGCAGGGAACTTTAATCCCAGCTCTCAGGAGGCAGAGGCTACAGATCTCTAGGAGTTTGACACAGCAGTTCCAGGCCAGTCTGAGCCATATAATGAAACTTTGTCTCAGAAAAAGAAGAGAGAGCCAGCTCCAACAAGAGTGAGAAAGACAGAGTGAGAAGACACCCACAGAGCAGCTCGCAGCTATCTAGAACTCCAGTTCCAGGGAATATGGTGCCTCTTCTGGCTTCTGTATAGCAGATGGAGGGGGTGGGGGGTTTGTGCCAGGCCCAGAAGTACAAGCCTATGCTTAGTACATGGGAGGATCACAAGTTCAAACCATCCTTATATGAGATTTTGGTTTGGCCTTGTTTGAGACAGGGTCTTACTGTGTGGTTATTCTGTTTTTTGAAAGGGGAGGGTTGAGATACCTCTCGGTGAGATGTCACCAAGACTTAAGAGTTGAGTTGGATACCAGGAACCTACACAATGAAGAAGAGAATCAATCCCCAAAAGTTGTACTCTGATCTCCACATTCCCACCACAGCACACACTCACCCCCACACCCTTTCTATACACATATGCACACACACAAAAAAAATAAAAACATGATTTTAAAAGACAGAGAAAACCAAAATAGTATATGCTAAGATTTAACTAATTATTTTGAATAATTATTATTATGAGTGAACACACACACACACACACACACTCCACTTATGGTCAAATACAGGGCTATAAAAATGTAAAGTAAGAGTCCCCTACAATTGACCCACATCCCATACACCCCAGCCCTTGGCTTCTGACATAGTACACTGCTCTATAATCTGGCTTCAAATTCATATATAGTAAACAAAAAAATAAGTACAGTCCTGCATGGTGGCGCATGCCTTTAATCTCAGTACTCAGGAGGCAGAGGCAGGTGGATCTCTGTGAGTTTGAGGCCACCCTGGTCTACAGAATGAGTTCCAGGACAACCAGGGCTACACCGAGAAACCATATCTTTTTGTTTTGTTTTGTTTTTCGAGACAGGGTTTCTCTGTGTAACAGCTCCGGCTGTCCTGGACTCGCTTTGTAGACCAGGCTGGCCTCAAACTCACAATGATCCGCCTGCCTCTGCCTCCCGAGTGTTGGGATTAAAGGCGTGTGCCCCCACGCCCGGCTGAAACCATGTCTTTAAAACCAAAATATGTGTGGGTGTGTATACACATTCTGGAAAATATTGAAAAAAAAATCCTTCAGGTAGCACAATATGTAATTACCATAATTTTAGCACTCAGAAGGTAGAAGCAAGAGCCATTGTGGAAGGACAGGCAGTGTTACAAAATGAATTGCAGAGCAACTTGAGCTACAGTGGAACACCTTATCTCTAAAAACCAGAAGAAAATTGTAAAAAGAGAGAGGAAAGCAATATGAGGCTGAGTCAGAGCACACCTGGCATGCGCAAGCCCTCAGGTCACTCTGCAGACAGACACAGACGTGCTGTCTTTGCTTGCCTTTTCAAAGGGCTACCTACTGCAAAACTACAGTGCGTGAGTACGAAAAGTAATGCTTTTTACAACTGAAACCTAACCTCCCACTCGGAAGTCAATTTTTCCTACTTCTTTCACACTACCACCTGACCATCCTATTCTGTCTAGGTATTTCTGCATAAATTGTTCCTAACCCAGGTGTCTATTGACACCACTGTCAAACTACAATCTCCAGAGCCAAAGGGTTCTATCTCTAGAAAGCCTTTCTCAATGTCCAAAAAGTAATCGTCCTTCAAACTCTTGCCCTCTTCCATGAGGCCCACTTCATGAACATACAACTAATAGGTGATATCTCCAGATATGCAGAATAAAGCTTGAAAGTAAAAAGGGGGGCTAGAGAGTTGGCTCAGTGGTTTAGAGCACTGACTGCTCTTCCAGAAGACCTGAGTTCAATTCCCAGCACCCACATAGCAGCTCACAACCATCTTTAATTCTAGCTCCAGGGGACCCAATGCCCTCGTGACCTGTGAAGATATCAGGTACACATGTAGACACATACACATAAAATAGAATAAAAAAAATAATGTTTAGGCTGTGTGTGGTGGTGCACACCTTTAATCCCAGCACTGGGGAGGCAGAGGCAAGCAGATCTCTGTGAGTTCAAGGCCAGCCTGGTCTACAAAGTGAGTCCGGGACAGCCAGGGCTGTTGCACAGAGAAACCCTGTCTCAAGAAACCAAAAAGAAGAAAGAGAGATAGAGAGAAAGAGAAAGAGAAAGTAAAAAGGGAGGCAAAGGCTAGAGAGATGGCTCAGTAAATAAGAGCACTTTTTGCTCTTGCAGAGAGAGAACCCAGGTTTGATTTCCAGCACCCACATGGTGGCTCACAACCATTCGTACTGTCAGTTCCAGGGCTTCTGACACCCTCCCCTGGCTCCACAGTCACCAGGCACACACATGATAAATGCAAGTGAAATACCCACACACACTTTTTAAATAGAGAGGGTTAGGTAGAAGAAAGTACAGAGAGTTAGAGAAGAAGGGAAAATCTCAACCCATCCATAAGGTTCACAATTCCAAGTCCAAACAGTAATTCCCCCTTACAGAAACACTTCTCTGTAAAGGCACCACAGAAAGCAAAGACAAGCCAGGTGTAGTGGTGCATGCCTTTAGTCCCAGGCAGTGGGAGGCAGAGGCAGACAGAACTCTGTAAGCTGAGGACCAATCTGGTCTCTTTAGTGAGTTCCAGGACAGCTAGGGCTACATAGAGAGGCCCTGTCTCAAAAAAACAAAAAGACTCTGTGAGTTCGAGGCCAGCCTGGTCTACAAAGCGAGTCCCAGGACACCCAGGGTTGTTATACACAGAGAAACCCTGTCTCGAAAAACCCCCAAAAAAAAAAAGAAAGAAAACAAAGTGGCACAGGTTTTCTATCTGTCCCTTATCTGAAATGCTGGGGTCCAATATGAACATGAACGACATTCATGAGATATGGAAGAGATGGAACCGAAGTTTAAACATGCAATTCATTTACTTCTTGTATCCAGTACTTATGGAGTCTGAAGACGGTCTTATATAGTATTTTTCTGATACCTTGCATTTTGACACAGCGCCCCCAAGAGGTCAGGTGTGGAAATTTTCACTTACAGCATCCTGTTAGTACTCCAAAAATAAAGTGTGGAGCAGTTTGTTTGTTTGGTTTTTTTTTTTTTGGACTTTACATCTTGAGATCAGAGATGCTCAATCTAAAGGGGCAAAAAAAAAAGCAACCAATGCCAGGTGTGGTGGTGCACACCTTTAATCCCAGCACTGGGAGTCAAAGGCAAGTGGATCTCTGAGTTCAAGGCCAGCCTGGTCTACAGAGTGAGTCCAAGACAACCAAGGATACACAGAGAAACCGTCCAAACAAACAAACAAAGCAACCAAAACCTTTCACCCTTACCTCCTTCTGCCTTGGCTTCTTCACCAGGCTCTCCTGAAGGAGGTTCTTCTGTAACAGGATGATCCCCTTGGTCTTCTTTGTTAACCAGCCCAGGCTTGAAGAGAATTTTCTTCCCTTTTCTTGAGGCAGTGGCCTGGAGTCTCCCTTCCATGTGTACAGGAAGGGAATGAGAGGACTCCAAGGAAGGAAGGGTGATTTCCTGAGAGATGGCTACATCGACAGCCTCCAACACCGGTACGTTTACATGCTGGGCGAGCATCTTAGAGCTTAAAGACGGTTCCTCCAGGCTGAGCTGATTCTCTACTTCAGAATCGGAGCGCACTTCGGAGCACACAGCACTGTGGTGACTCTGACCCCAGGACAGTGACTCCGACCCAGACTCTTTGAGCTGGTCCGATTCTGGCTTCACACCTGCCTCTAGGTCTAAGTCACCATCCTCCTGGTCATCCTGCTGCGGGATAGCCTCTGTCACTGCAGCTCTTCTCTTTTTACAGGGCAGCATTTTAAAAGTCACACTTCTGTTCCATCCTAAAAGCATAAGAAGCAAGTCCTTATCACCTCAGTAGTAACATCAGTAATGGCATTTGCTCAATTATCCTTTCATGCTACCCAAGTTCAATCAGGATCATAGTCCTGATTATCACACCAAATGCCTAGGATTGTTAGGGAAAGATGAAAGACTGACTACAGTAGCCCGGCTCAAATGTCACACTCAATAGTATGCTACCTTAATTTCTTAAGCTTCTGGTTACCTCAGGCTTTGTATGATGGTACACAGGCCTCTTCCCAGCCCAGGAAGAGAGGCAGGTAGATTCCTGTGAGTTCAAAGCCAGGCAGACCTGGAACTAGCCATCTGCACTCACATTCACATACCTACACACAGACACGTAATCAAAACTAAGAAAGTAAATATTACAGTATTGTGAATCGCTTTCATAATAGCTTTGTCTTCATCCTCCAGAGCTATGAAGTCAGTGAGCACAGGGAATCTTTCACTGGCATCTCCAGTATCCACCACTATGTGAGTATTATAGACACTCTGTGACCATTCCCTGAATAGATGAATGAATGAAAGGGGGCCCAAACAAGGCTGTGCTGAACTTGGACCAAGCTTTAAGCATTTACATAGATACTGGAAGGCGACTTCCAGCTTGCTATGTGTCTCAGGGTGAGCTTGCAGCTGTGATCCTGCTGCCTTTGCTTACAGGTGTTTCCACCACGGCTCCCATCTTAAGAGTTAGGAATTCAAGCCAGGCTTGGTGGCGCACCAATCCCTGGACTTTAATCCCAGCACTAAGGAGACAGAAGCAGGTGCATCTCTGTGAGTTCGAATCCAGCCAGATCTACAAAGCCAGTCCAGGACAGCCAGGGCTACACAGAGAAACCATGTCTCGAAAAAAAAAAAAGCAAAAAATAAGAGTTAAGAATTCAGAGCTTGGGGGCTGGAGAGATGGCTTAGTGGTTAAGAGCACTGACTGCTCTACCAGAGGTCCCGAGTTCAATTCCCAGCAACCACATGGTGGCTCAAAACCATCTGTAATGGGGTCTGCCCTCTTCTGGTGTGTGTGATAACAGAACACTTATATATATATATATATATATATATATATATATATATACACACATACACAATATTTAAAAATAAGAATTCAGAGCTTGCTGGGCGTGGTGGCACACGCCTTTAATCCCAGCACTCGGGAGGCAGAGGCAGGTGGATCTCTGTGAGTTCGAGGCCAGCCTGGTCTACAAAGTGAGTCCAGGATAGCCAGGGCTACACAGAGAAACGCTGTCCCGAAAAACCAAAAAAAAAAAAAAATCAGAGCTTTATGCACTTAAGGCAAGCACTCTCCTAAAGCCTCTGGTTGTAATCCTTCTTCACAGGAAAACCCTCACTTTCATAAATCGGTGCAAAAACAGAATAAGCATCATTGGCAACCTTCAAGTCTGAAAGACCACATAACAGTACCAGAGAAAACTTCCTCAGAGTTTGATCTATAAAGCTCATCTTGAGCCTCCGGAATTCACGCTCTCTTATGCCATTAAGGGAGGCCCCTCAACCTAACAGCCCAGGACCTTATCTTGGTAGAGCTCAATAACCAAGAGAAGATTCGCTGCTCCAGTCAGAGAGGGTGGTACAGGGACAGGAGGGGAGTGGGGATAACCTAGGCGATTCTTTCATTTCAGAGATGACTTCATGAGGTTCGGGGAGCGGGAAGGAGACAGGAACCGGGGACAGGGGAGCAGCCAGGGGCTGTCCGGTCAGAACTGTGCGGGGGAATCGCTCCGAGCGCTTCAAACTACACTAGCTCCCAGAGTCCGCTCCTCGGAGGCCAGGAGAGGCTGACCCTCTGAGTGAATGAACGCCAAAGAGCCAACAGACCCCAAGGGCCCCCTCCCGAAAACACATTCCACAAGGAGTCCCAGGGGCAACTCTCCATCTCAGCGCTCCACACCGGCCCACGGCCGCACCACCACTCACACCCCTGCAACCCAAGTCCTCCCATGCACCGCTCCCCCAGCCTCGGTGCAGACGCCCCTCATGCTGGGCAGCCTCCCGACCGGGAGTCCCACGTCCAATGCGCCTCTTCCCGCCCCACCGCACACTACCTCAGGAGCCGGCCTGATCCCGCGGAAACTCTGCTTCTGCACCAGCGGAAGTAACGCAACGGCATCGGCTGACGCCCCCGAGGGGCGGGGCCTTCGCGTCACGGAGCATGCGCCAAGCGATAGGCGCCATCTTATTTTAGGGCCTCGTGAAGCCACACTGCCAATACGTCAGTTCATGGGAAAAGTAATAGAACGCTTGACAGGTAGATGGATGGTAAATAGATGATGGTAGGGTAGGTAGATAGGCAGGCAGGATGGCAGGTAGGTAGGTAATAAAAGATATTACTTGATAGAGTGCTTGCCTTGGCGTATTGGGAACCTTTTTGAGTTTGAATTCTCAACACCCAATAAACCGAAGGTGGAGGTTTATTATTTATATAATGGCAGCGCTTGGAATGTTGGAAGCAGGAAGACCAAACGTTCAAAGCTATTCTCAGCACGAACTTCGCTTTCTTGTCTATAAATAAATATGTGAAAGGCACTTCCGGGCAGAACATAGTGATTCAAGTCTTTAATCGCAGCATTGGGAGGCAGACGCGGGCGGATCTCTGAGTTCAAGGCCACCCTGGTCGGTATACAGGGCGAATTCTAAGACAGCCAGGCTACACAGAGAAACCATCTATTGAAAAAAGAAAGAGGGCTGGAGAGATGGCTCAGCGGTTAAGAGCACTGGCTGCTCTTCCAGAGGTCATGAGTTCAATTCCCAGCAACCACATGGTGGCTCACAACCATCCATAATGAAATCTGGTGCCCTCTTCTGGCCTGCAGATATACCTGCAGACAGAACACTATACATAACAAATCTTAAAAAAAAAAAAGAAGAAAGAGAGAGAGAGAGAAAGGCACTTCCTAGCTTCTCTACCTTTAGTTATCTATCCAACTCAAACCTGGGGGTTGGGAGTCTATGGTTTAAGTTGACAACTAATCACCCTCCCCACAAAATACCTGGAACATAGGAAGAAAAACAGAATTCCTAAAATTCAGAAAGATGCTTTATTATATAGCAAAGATTAAATGCAGATTCGAACTCAAGGCATAGCAGTTATTCATATACACATAATTGGCTTCATTTTGCAAAGTGTCCTCACATTATCTTAGCTGATTTGGTCACCACGATAAATCCTGTGGACCAGTGGATATTTTTATCACTTTTTCCAGTTTGCAGATTCTGGCCCTGCGGAATAGATGAGCTCATAAAAGCTCACTAATTATCAAAAGGAGTCAGGTATCTGGTATTCCAAATTCCTACTGTATTGACCCAGTACCCAGTAAAGTGCTTTCTTTGGCCATGATGCTCAAAAATTCATTCATGTTTTTCTGGTGTTTTACACTCCTGAGTGCTGGGTTTAAAAGCATGCACCACCACCGGCCCAGCGGATTTTAAAGTCTTTATTATTGTTTTGGGGTTTTTTTGTTTTTTGTTTTTTTCTTTTTGAGACAGGGTTTCTCTGTGTAACAGCTATGGCTGTCCTGGACTCTCTTTGTAGACCAGGCTGGCCTCGAACCCACAGATATCTGCCCGCCTCTGCCTCCCCAGTGCTGGGATTAAAGACATGCTCCACTGTGCCCAGCTTGTTTTGCTCTTTTTGAGACAGGGTCTTGCTATATACCTCAGGCTAGCCTGAAACTCATGATCGTCCTGCTTCTGCCTAGGTTTGATCTGTAATCAGTTTCTCAAGTTTAAGTTTCCATAAATGCCTTTACTGTTTCAGGAATAAACTAAAATAATGACAGTCAATACTGAAACAGTATAGAACCTAGAAGGTTCAGCTTCTATCTATAAATATAAACCCAGGCAACTGGAATCACAGCTTCAGAAGACACTAAACCGATTGTCTTCCTGCCCTTCTGTATTTGGAGACATAGCTAAGGCTGTCCTTGACTCTCCTTCCTCACCCACTCGAGTCCCCCGAATGTTCGACAGAGCTAGCACAACACCTACACTTCTTACTGGGCTTTGAAATTCTAGCCCCAAACGCCCACAGCCAGTGAATGGGCGGAGCCTCATCCTCAGGGAAAACTCGGCAGTAGGAGGGGTCTTCTCTCCGAGAGCTTCCGGAACCTTTCGGGCAAAGGCGGAGTCTTCTGCCGAGGGCCATTCGGAAAGAGGCGGAGACTATCTCGCATCAGGACCATTCTGACTGCACCTGCATCCTTAGCTCAGAGCATCCCTGGAGCAGCATGTAAGAGGAAAGCGCAGCTAGCAACCAGGGATTGGACTGTCGCAGGGGCAGTCGGCCAGACACCTCGTCCTCCCCTGATCTGGAGGTCTACAACCGCGGCCTTGGTACTGACCTAGATTCCCAAAGTTGTCTGACCTCTGCAAAAGTGTTTCTATCAACAGCCTCTGATTACAACATGGCTGAGATCACAAATATTCGCCCCAGCTTTGGTAAGTAGAGCCTGACAAACTAATTTTGGGGCGACTGGTGCCGTTGCAAAGCTGAAGAATGGGCGGGGAGTGAAGTCCGGATCGGATCCTTTAATTGCCAGCCCTGCCAGAATTGGGCCCGAGATCCTGAGTGAGTGGAAGGCAATGGACAGCATCTAAATTTCAGCTGTGGGCTGCAGGCGCTGACAAGGTCAGAGTGCCACCGAGGATAGGCAAGTCCAGGATGCAAAAACCTGGATGATAAACCCTTGATGGAGCACTGTCAGCACGGCTGGAGTTGAGAAACGACAAGCATGCTGAGGATTTGAACCCCTCCTTCTGGAGGAAGGGGGGGTAGGCCGAGCCCTCCCCCTGGGGGCATGCAGGGCGGTGCCCCTTCCTCCCCCTCCTACTTCTGAGGGCTGCAGGAGAGGGAAGTGGCAAGGGGGATGGGGCGTCAAGATGGCAGCATGGAGACTATGGGATGTGTGGCTGGCAGCCAAGGGAGGCGGAGGCCTCTTGGGAAAGAAGGGTGCGGGGGTGGGGAGCAGAGAGGAAGCCACTCCTTAAGCCGGTCAGAGGGTTGCTAGGGCTGGGGTAAAATGCGAGCCCCGCAAACTTCATTTTGCACCGTAATGGTGTAGTTCTTCCCGGTGTTACCAAATGGCGCTTGGCTCCGCCGGGCGGAGAGATGACGTGATGTCTATTTCTGAGCCTCCTGGCAGTGCCTAGGCGCCCCTTCCGGGGCCTTTGTTCCCTGTTTCCCTGGTCTGGCTTTTCAAAAAGGAGGACTCACCCGCGCTGGTGCCGGCGGGGGCAGCAGTCCTGGCTGGGGGGAGGGGCTAGAGAGGCCCAGCCCGGGGGAGGCCGCTTTGTGTACCACAGAAAGCATTACGTCATCTCGGAGTGGCTAGCCCAGGACTTAGCCCTCTGGGCTCTGAGAGCACTTTTGCATTCCCTGGGGCAGAAAGTGTAGTGGAAAATAGGTGGGAAAGAAGGCAGGAGAGGCTTGGCCAAGTCGTTTCCTCTTGGGGAACTCCTCCATAACGATCCAGGGGCACAAACTTCTCATGCTGTGCTTCCTGACCACATAAATAAGTAAAATTGTTCTGCAATTGGAGTGATCACGTGAGAGTTGCTGCAGGCCTAGAACCTTTATGTTCCTTAAGAGAGTATATCCCTCAGACAAGTCAGGTGTGAGCATTAGGTTCCAGAATTTAAAATGGACATACACAAGCTAGCTTTAAAAAAAAAAGGCTTTTCTCCCAAGTAAGAGGTATATGGAACTGAACAGAACCCAATGTTCTGTATTCTCTCAACATAATAAGATAGCAGATCAGAGAAAGCTTTCAGACAATGGATCTTCACATCCCTCAGGACTTGTTCCCATTTGACCCCAAGGCTGGATCTTACTGTATTTCTTTGGCTTTGCCCTCTGTCTCTATTCTTTTAAGTCCTAAGTTTCCCAACCTGAAATCCATTGTGTGATCACATGAGAAACCCAGGATTTTCTTCACCTTCTTTTTCTTCTCACACCCTCACACACAGCAGAGCGCTTTCTTTAATTGCAGTTCTAGAGCCCTTCGAAAGTAAATGAAACAGAACCCAGCCTGTGCTTTCCTTACTTCCTGAGTTCAAGGCCAATTTAGGACTACTTCCTGAGCTCAAAATCAGACTGGACAAGGTAATGAAACTGGTCTCTAAAAACACAGAAGCCAGGACATTTCCCCCACCACATGGGAGAATGAGTTAGAATTATCATGACTTCAAAATCACCCTGGAATATAAAGTGAGTTCTAATCAGCCAGGCCTAGAGAGTGAAACTTTATCTTTAAAAAAATGAAAACAAAATTAAAAAGTGATCCAGGTGGCTCACACTGCAATCCTAGCACTGGGAAGGTGGAAGCTAGAGCATCCAGAATTCAAAGGCCAGGGCCAGGGAGATGGGTCAGAATGCGGAAGACATGGCTCAAACCTGACACCTGAGTTCTAGCCTTGGAACACATGTAAAAGTGGGAGGAGAGAAAGGACTCCTCAGAGTTGTGTTCTTCCTGTGCACATACACTGTTGGCCTGTGACTCACGTACAAACACACACACCATATGAATACATAATATATATTTTTTAATATTTAAAACAAAGAATTCAAGGCCAGCTTTTGGTTGTGTAGCCAGTTTGAAGTCAGCCTGGGTTACATGAGACTCGGTCTCAAAAAAATAAAATAAAACAAAACCACCAAAAACAAAATACTCAGGGAGGAGGCTAAAGAGTTAACTCATCCGTTTAGAGCACTTGTTGTTCTTGCAAAGGTCCCAGGTTTAATTCCCAGAACCCACATGAAGGTTCACAGCAATCATAACTCCAGTCCACAGAAACCCAGTGTCTCCTTCTGAGAGTTACAAACACCAGTACACAAGTGGTGCACATGCACACACACACACAGGCAAAACACTCGTATACATAAAATAATCAAATAAATGTTAGTACTATTAAATCATATTTTTAATGATTTATTTTTGTTTTATGGGTATGGGTGTTCTGCCTGTATGTATCTGTGGGAGGGTGTCAGATCCCCTGGAACTGGAGTTATGGACAGTTGTGAGCTGCCATGTGTATTGTGGGAAGTGAACATGGGTCTTTTGGAAGAGCAGCCTGTGCTCTTCACCACTAAGCTATATCTCCAGCCCAGTTTAATATATTTTTAAAGAAATTAAATAATCTTAATTTTTTTAAGTCCTGGTCTGTGCAGAGGCTAAAGGAGTTGGGAATTCTCATTTGTGTCTCCAGATCTTAGACCCTTAGAGATTGCCTCCTTCAAGAAAACTGCCACTCTGACTTTTTCATTTGTTACAAAATGCTTTAAACCCTAGCACTGACAGAGGACATACCAGGCTCCACCAACACTCAATTATCCATTTGATGATTTGAAAAACAAAAAGTAACCAGTCAGGATCTCTGTAATTCACAGCTACTTTATTAGCTTAATCATTCATTCACTCTGTGGGGAGGGGCGGGAGAGGGTGGGCACAGACACACCCACTCCAGACTAACTAAGATGTCCAGTCCATACCTTTGGCTTTGAGAAAGGGTCTTGTTATACTTTTGGGTTTTTTTTTTTAGATAAGTCCTCACTGTGTAGCTTCAGCTGGTCTGAAACTGGCTCTGTAGACTAAACTGGCTTCAATCTCACAGAGATCCGTCTGCCTCTACGTCCTAAATGCTGAGATTAAAGGCATGCACTACCATACCTGGCTGTTTATTTTCCTTCTTTCTTTATGGTTTTTGTTTTGTTCTGTTTGAGACAGTATCCCTCTATGCAATTATGGTTGTCCCTCAGCTTGCTATATGGACCAGGCTGGCCTCAAACTCCTGCTCCTGCCTCCTGCTTGTTGAGATTAAAAGAGTTCACTACTTGAGATTAAAAGAATTCACTACCACACTGGCACTTTTACTCACTGACCCATCTCCCTAACCCCAATTTATTTATTTTGAGATAGGCTCTCATGTAGCCCAGGCTAGCCTAGAACTGAACTGTAGCTGAAGATGACCTTGAATTCTTGATTCTCCCGCCTCTACTTCTGAGTGCTGCAATTTCAAGAATGGGCCACAGCACCCAGTTATATGCAATGCTGGACGTCAAACTCTTGTCTTCCAGCAATGTAGGCAGGCATTCTATCAATGGAGCCACATCACGAGTCCCACAGCTACTTAAAACACTCAGTTCAAGCTGGGCAGTGATGGTGCATGCCTTTAATCCCAGCACTAGGGAGGCAGAGGCAAGTGGATCTCTAAGTTCGAGGCCAGCCTGGTCTACAGAACGAGTTCCAGGACAGCCAGAGCAAGCACAGTGAAAACATGTCTCGAAAAATATATATAAATAAATAAATGCTCACTTCAGTCATTAGTTCCAACTTCCTTTTCCTACCAAGCTTTTTATTAGATCAAGGAAGACAGTCTTGAATTTCGACATCTGCTGCTTCTAGTTCACTGTAGGTTTTGGGTGTGACAGAGGGAAAGACACTGCAATGAATGTGAGTTAGGGCAGCAATGGGAAAGGGGGACTGAGCACCTGAGTGAGCCACACACAGGTTACCTGCCTTGCTTCCCTCCTCAGTCCTCTGGAATGACTGACTCTACCTGTCTTGTCTCTTCACCTATCTTCATTTTCTCAGTACAAATTGATGCATTGTAAGTAGCAGTAGGGTCCCTCAGTGACATTAGAGGGTAGAGCCAAGAAACAGTGCAGATATCTCCTAGTCTTGGCTTTTAAGACTTCCTTCTCAAATTGCGATTTAAAAAAAAACAAACCTGTCTCAGGCCAGCAGGATAGCTCAGCAGGTGAGAAGCCCTTGCTGCCAAGCCTGAGTCTCATCTACCAGAACCACACCAGGTGGAAGGAGACTCCTGAAAGTTATCCTCTGCCCTCCATGTATGAGCTGTCGTCACATGTGCCGTACACACTTACTTATCTATGCAAGATGTGGCAGCACAGATCTATCATCCCAGCACTTGGGAGACTGAGACAGGAAGCTTACCTTGATCTTGACTTGGACAGTAGTTTCCTACTGTCCTCTTTTCACACAGACAGTGTTTACCTTCGCTAAACAGTAGCAAACAATCTGCAAGAAAGCTCCTGACTGGAGGGTGGAGAACCATGTCTTCATATTGGAGCCATTCTGACTGACAATCTAGTCAGTTGTTCACACACATCTTTACTTAGCTTTTTTTTTTTTTTTTTTTAGGTTTTTTTGAGACAGGGTTTCTCTATGTATCCATGGCTGTCTTGGACTCACTTTGTAGACCAGGCTGGCCTTGAACTCACAGCGATCCGCCTGCCTCTGCCTCCCAAGTGCTGGGACTAAAGGCATGTGCCAGCATGCCTGCCTTTTACTTGGCTTTTATTAAACATCAGGAACTCAGATTTGAGAAGGAGCAGAATAAGGCTCTTGCCTCTGATCTTTGAAACTTCTCCCTATACCACTTACCTTACTGAGTGGTCTACGGCTAAACACTAGTGTGGCTGCCGTATGGGCATAGTTATCATGATTTGTGTATTAATAATGGCTTTTCTCCTTACCTATATTACTTTATTTTTTGTTTGTTTGTTTGTTTGTTTTGTTTTGTTTTTTTGAGACAGGGTTTCTCTGTGTAACAGAGCCCTAGCTGTCCTGGGCTCACTTGGTAGACCAGGCTCTCCTCAAACTCATAGTGATCCACCTGCCTCTGCCTAGTGCTAGGATTAAAGGCGTACACCACCATGCCCGGCTAATTGTTCATTTCTTAATGGTTCACAACTTTCATTGACTCTTGAAATGTTGAGTTAGAAAGAGTTTCAGAGACTGGGCATTATGACATAGGGGGAGATGCAGAAGCAGACAGACCCGTCTGAGTTTAAGGTCAGTATAGTACACAAAACAACTTTGAGGCCAGTCAGAGCTCCAGGGTGAGACCTTGTTTAGGAAAAAAAAAAAACAAAAAAAAAAAACAGAAAGAACCAGGCGTGGTGGCACACACCTTTGATCTCAGACACTCGGGAGGCAGAGGCAGACGGATCTCTGTGAGTTCGAGGTCAGCCTGGTCTACAGAGCAAGTCCAGTACAGTCAAGGATACACAGAGAAACCCTGTCTTGAAAAACCTAAAAAAAAGAAAGAAAGAAGAAAAGGAGGCTGGAGAGATGGCTCTGTGGCTAAGAGCACTGGCTGCTCTTCCAGAAGACATGGAATCAACTCCCAGCACCCACACAGAAGCTCACAACTGTCTGTAACTCCAGTTCTAGGGGATCCAACACCCTCAGACAGATACACATGCAGGCATAAACCAATGCACACCAACAAAAATATGTCATTAAAATTTTTTTAAAAGCCGGGCGGTGGTGGCGCACGCCTTTAATCCCAGCACTTGGGAGGCAGAGGCAGGTGGATCTTTGTGAGTTCGAGGCCAGCCTGGTCTACAAAGTGAGTCCAGGACAGCCAGGGCTACACAGAGAAACCCTGTCTCGAAAAAAACAAAAAAAAAAAATTTAAAAGGAAGAAAATTCCAAGATTACATAACCCAATTTCCATTGTGAAAATCCCTTCTATTATTTATTTCTTTACTTACTTACTTAGGTTTTTGCTGTTGTTTGTAATAAGGTCTTACCATGGAACTCAGGCTGGCTTTTTATATTGCTATTTGCTTGTTTTTAGATTTTATTCCTTTGGTTGGATGGGAGTGTCACACACCTTTAATCTCGATTGAAGGAAGAGGCAAGGGAATCTCAGCGAGTTCTAGCCCAGCCTGGTTGGTCTTCATAGTGAGTTCCAGGACAGTCAGAGCTACATAATGAGACCCTGACTAGGGAAAAAAAAAAAAAAAGATTTATTTTTATTTCATGTATATTTGTGTTTTGCCTGCAAGTATGTCTTTGTGCCAGGGACATACCCATAGAGACCAGGAAAGACCACCAGATATCCTGGAACTGCAGTTACAGAGGTTGTTAGCTTTCATGTGGGTGCAGGGAATTGAAACTTGGGCCTCTGGAACCTGGGTCCTTTGGAAAAATGCCCAGTTCTCCTGAACGCTCAGCCATCTCATCATCTAAAGCTAACCCCAGGCTAGCCTTAACTTGTAGCTATCCTCTTGTTTCAACCTTTGCATGTTAGGTTACAATTGAGTGCCACTGTTCCTGGCTTGACTAGACAGCTGTGAACTACCATGTGGGTGCAGGTCCTTTGGAAGTGCAGCCAGTGCTCTTAACTGCTGAGCCATCTCTCCAGCTCCCCTGGCTTGTCTTCCTACGGCCCATGCACATTTGTGCTGGGCTGTTCTACAAATCAAATGCTCTTTCATGAAAATGCATAAAGTAATTACAATTAAGTTAAAGAGAGTTACTGCGTAGTCTCAGCTCCAGTTTCTTTCATTTTCAATTTGATATGGTTTCCAGCACTCTGCCTCTCTCTCTCTCTCTCTCTCTCTCTCTCTCTCTCTCTCTCTCTCTCTCTCTCTCTCTCTCCCTCTCTCTCTCTCTCTGTCTCTCTTTTCCGAAACAAGGTTTTTCTGTGCAGTAGCCCTGGCTGTCCCGGAACTCACTCTGTAGACCAGGCTGGACTCGAACTCACAGAGATCTGCCTGCCCCTGCCTCCTGAGTGCTGGGATTAAAGGTGTGTGCCACCACCTGACTAGCTTTTCTGTTGTTAACAGTGCATTTAAAATTTTTTCATCTTGGGGGCTGGAGAGATGGCTCAGCGGTTAAGAGCACTGGCTGCTCTTCCAGAGGTCATGAGTTCAATTCCCAGCAACACACATAGTGGCTCACAACCATCCATAATGAAATCTGGTGCCCTCTTCTGGCCTGCAGATACACCTGCAGACAGAACACTGAATAAATAAATCTTTGAAAAAAAAAAAAAAAACAAAAACAAAAACAAAAAAAAAAAATTTTTTTCATCTTATTTCTTTATTCATGTATGCACAGCATTAAGCATGAGTACATGTGGAAGTCGAAGACTTCCTATCACATAGCTTCAACAGTCTTATAGAAGGCACCTTCACCCAGTTTTTTTTTTTTTCAAGTGTCCCAATTATGTATAATGTAGAGTCTAGATTCTGGTGGCAGGCAGGTCAGAAGTTAAGTACTGTCAGTGGCATTTACCAATCTGTAGTCTTAGGAAGATGTCTAAGTTCTCAGGTTCCTTGATTATAAACCATGGACATCACAGGTCCTATTCAATTATCCAATGAGTTCTTTGATTCATACTAAAAAGTCTTATCATAATGCCTTATAGGGGCCTATTAAATACATACTAAAGTGTCTGACTTGGGACAAAAGCATGTCATTATTGTCAGTGCTGTGCAGGATGTCCTCTATTTTGACCAGGGCAGATCAAATTACCCTGCAGCCTATGAGAGATAGACTTTGTGTGTTTACACTGCAAGCCACAACGAGCCTAAAGTTGCCCCAAGCTGGTGGTCACTTGCAGTACCAAGTAATTTTTACCCAAACTTACCAAATAAGGTTATTTATTGCCTATAGTAGACCTTTAAGTCTCCAGATGATTTTATATTTATCTGGGATATCTGCAAGCATTTTGCCTTTAGACCCTCTTTTTCTAAACTGTACAATGTTATTGAGATGAACAAAGTGGACCATGTCTCTGTATCATTTTTGATAAAAGGTTTATTTTGACTTGTGGTTTTGGAGAGCACAGTCAGTTGTCCACAGGCCCCAAATCTGTGACCCGTGTTGGAGCAAGTTAGCGTAATGGAACAGAAACTGGAGCAAAACTATTTGCTTCAAGATAGCAGGGAAGCTGACACAGAGACAGAAGGCAGTTCTGTTCTTACTAAAATTGTCCAATGAAGAAAATCAGGGGCTGGAGAGGTAGCTCAGAGGTTAAGAGCACTGGCTGTTCTTCCCAAGGTCCTGAGTTCAATTCCCAGAAACCACATGGTGGCTCACAGCCATCTACATTGAGATCTGCCCGGGCATATATGTAGAGCAAATACTGTATACATAATAAATAAACAAAAAAAGTTTAAAAAAAAAAAAAAGAAAATCAGACCAACAAACACAGGTCAGGGTAATAAACAGATGAAGGAACACAAAAAAGGTGATGAGTTTTATTTTCTTGGGGCAGGAGATGCATCTCTCATGACGTGAGGCCGGCCCCAAGGCTCCAAGTAACTGAGACAGTGAACCGTGTGGATGCCTGGCAAGGGATGTGAGGGTGTTCAGGAAGAACCTGGGACATGCTAGGATTGTACTTATTTCCTTAGTTCTTCCCGACTTCCAATTCTTCCCCTAAAATATAAGCTAAAAATTATAGGCCGATCTCTGTGAGATCAAGACTAACCTGGTCTACAGAGTGAGTCCAGGACAAACCCAGAGAAACCCCATCTCGAAAAAACAAAAAAATGCTGGGCGGTGGTGGCGCATGCCTTTAATCCCAGCACTTGGGAGGCAGAGGCAGGCGGATCTTTGTGAGTTCAAGGCCAGCCTGGTCTACAAAGTGAGTCCAGGACAGCCAGGGCTACACAGAGAAACCCTGTCTCAACCCCCCCCCAAAAAAAAAAAAAAAAAAATAAAACAAACAAAAAAAAAAAAGCAAAAACTATAGGCCTTAGATATTAAAACCAATTTGGCTTCAATGAATTTAAGGCAGGTCCAACTTTTAGGGGAAAGACAAGACTAATGGAAGGGAAGATTTAAGCAAGGGAAGAGAGATCACTGATCTGTTTCTTTGGTTATTTGCTTATCTAGCAGTCAATACATTTACGTGCCTGCTATGTATTTTAAACATTGCCTTACACCAACAAACAAGATGGCTTGCCTTCACAAGGTTTACATTCCAGGGAAGATGATACACAGTGAAATTATGAAGCCAGATATAGTGGCTAAACTCCACACAGAGGAAACTAGGGCCAAAGAATAGTGAGTTTAAGGCCAGCTTGGGCTATACTGTAATTACTTATTTAGAGACAGGATCTTAGGTAGCCCAGGTTGGCCCTTGAACTTGATGCTTACCTGTGGAACCTTGATACCCTGACTTTTCCATCCTCCTGCCACTTCCCTAGTGCTGGGACTGTAGGCTGTACCACCATGCCTGGTTTTATGTGGCGCTGAACTCATATCAGGGCTTTGTGTATTCTGGAGAAGCTCTGTGCAATTATGTGTGCAGCCTCTTTGGTTTTTCTTCCCAAGACAGGGTTTCTCTGTGTAACCCTGGCTGTCGTGGAACCCACTCTGTAGAACAGGCTGGTCTTGAACTCACAGAGATCTGCACCACCACCCACCCAGCCAAGGTTGTGTGTTATGATATTTTATCACATTGTGAGCCCTGAAATTGTGTGCTGAAAAAAAAATCTGTTTCTAGTTGTGGTGCGACTCAGTCTTCAATCTAAGAGCTTTCTGTTTATTGTAAACAGGTGGTTGTGGTGTGGCTCAGCCCTAGCACACACCTTTAATCCAAGAGTTTCCTGTACACAGGATTAAATTAAGTCAACCACAGGTCAAGAGGCAGAGCAAGCAACCAGTTGACAGGGAGTGAAAATAAGAAAAAAACCAGAGAGTAAGAGGAAGTTCGGAAGATGTATAGAGAGACACACAGGAAGTAGAAAGGAGGGACATTGACTTTGAAGAGTATTTAAGACAGTGTGGAGGAGAGTAGGAAGGTCAGCTGGTTGCTTTCTCTGCCTCTCTGAGCTAACAGGCTTTCACCCCAAAATCTAGTTCCTGAGTCTTCATTGGTAAAAATGAAATGATTGGTGCACACTGTAATCCCAGCACTCAGGAGGCAGAGGCAGGCGGATCTCTGTGAGTTCAAGGCCAGCCTGGTCTACAAAGTGAGTCCAGGACAGCCAGGGCTACACAGAGAGACCCTATCTCCAAAAACAAAAACAAAAAAAAAATTCTGGGAAAATAAATGTGACTCCAGCATATAACAGACACTTGTATTTTGTTTGGGTTTTGTTTTGTTTGGTTGGTTGGTTTTGGTTTTTTGGTTTTTTGAGACGAAGTTTCTCTGTGTAACATCCCTGGCTGTCCTGGACTCAGTCTGTAGAACCAGGCTGGCCTTGAACTCACAGAGATCTGTGGGTTTAGCAGGAAGGCAAGGGTATGGTTCACCTTCTGGGCCATGAGCAGAAAAAGCTCTAAAGCCCAGATGGGCTCCCACTGTGGAGGCTGGACTGAGTCCAGGAGAGGCACTCTCTTGACAGGACTGGAAGTGTTTTGACATAACTCTGGTCTCTGCCTTCAGATGTGTCACCAGTGGCAGCCGGCCTCATCGGGGCCTCTGTGCTGGTGGTATGTGTTTCTGTGACTGTCTTTGTGTGGACCTGCTGCCACCGGCAGGCGGAGAAGCAGCACAAGACCCCGCCATACAAGTTTATTCACATGCTGAAAGGCATCAGCATCTACCCAGAGACCCTCAGCAACAAGAAGAGAATCATCAAAGTTCGGAGAGAAAAAGATGGTCCTCGGAGGGAAAGTGGACGAGGGAACCTGTTAATAAATGCAGCAGAGTCAGGCCTGCTGAGCCACGACAAGGATCCAAGAGGGCCTAGCTCTACATCTTGTATAGACCAGTTGCCCATCAAGAGAGACTATGGGGAAGAACTGAGGAGCCCCATGACAAGCCTGACCCCTGGTGAGAGCAAAGCTACCTCCCCTTCATCACCAGAGGAAGACGTGATGCTAGGATCCCTTACCTTCTCAGTGGACTACAACTTTCCCAAGAAAGCTCTGGTGGTGACAATCCAAGAGGCCCATGGGCTGCCAGTGATGGATGACCAGACCCAGGGCTCCGACCCCTACATCAAAATGACTATCCTCCCTGACAAGCGGCATCGAGTGAAGACCCGCGTGCTTCGCAAGACCCTGGACCCTGTGTTTGATGAGACCTTCACCTTCTACGGCATCCCATACAGCCAGCTGCAGGACCTGGTGCTCCATTTCCTAGTGCTCAGCTTCGATCGCTTCTCTAGGGATGATGTCATTGGGGAGGTCATGGTGCCTTTGGCTGGAGTGGACCCCAGCACAGGCAAGGTTCAGCTGACCAGGGACATCATCAAGAGGAACATTCAGGTGAGGAGGAAGAGTGTGCTGGGGAGGAGGGGTAGGGTGGAGTATACCAGATCTCAATGCAGAGATAGGCGGGTCAGGGTGAGATGGTAGCAAAGACAGGTGACGGAGAATTTACTGAATTCTTAGCTATCAAAGATAAGCTGTGGTCAAAGTAGAACGGAAGGTCTGTCTGGCAGGTATGTTCCTCTAACAAGAAAATTCTGGAAGACAAAAGGGCAAGTTGATTCTAAAATTTCACCCAGTGGTTGATGCTGTGTCCAGCTTGCTTAGAACAGGCTGGTTCACCAGCCGTAGCCCCTCCACCATTTATAGGACAAAGTGGCTGAGTCAGTCTGCTAGAGCTGTGCTCTTCCTTGAGGAAGCTTGCATCCCACTGCTAAAACTACAAAAATTAATTCATTTTATCCTCAGCTTCCTTCCCTAGGTGACTCTATAAATATTATCATGAATGGCTTTTTTTTTTCTTATTTTCTTCAAATAGGGTTTCTCTATATAGCCCTGACTATCTTAGAGCTCACAGAGATCCGCCTGCCTCTGCCTCCCGAGTGCTGGGATTAAAGGTGTACGCCATCACCACCCTGTGATCTTTGAGACACAGTCTCATGTAGACCAGACTGGCCTGGAAATTAACTTAATGTGTGGCCAAGGATGACTTTCAGCTCCTGATATTCCTGCCTTTACTTCCCAAGTGGTGGGTTTGTAGGTATGGACTGCCAAGTCTAAAACTATGCATGTTTTCTTTCTTTTCTTTTTTGTTTTGTACATCTTTTTATTATGTTTATCTATTACTTATTTGTAAGTGTATGGCAGGGGCACTGTGTGTGGGCACATGTGTGCCACAGCAAGTGTGTGGAGATCAGACAACAATTTGCAGGAGATGATTCTCTCCTTCCAATCAAGTCAGGCTTAGTGGCAAGCACGCTTATCCTCACAGCTGTCTCAATGCTCCCAAGCATTTCTTTTTTTTTTTTTTTGGTTTTTCGAGACAGGGTTTCTCTGTGTATCCTTGGCTGTCCTGGACTCACTTTGTAGACCAGGCTGGCCTTGAACTCACAAAGATTCGCCTGCCTCTGCCTCCCAAGTGCTGGGATTAAAGGCGTGCTCCACCACCGCCCGGCTCCCAAGCATTTCTTTTAAAATATTTTATTATTATTATTTTGTGTGTGTGTGTGTGTGTGTGTGTGTGTGTGTGTGTGTGTGTGCATGATGTATGCTCTCAAGCATGCATGTGCCTGAAGAGGCAAGAGGGTGTTGGATTCCTTGCAGCAGTTGTGAGCTGCCTAATGTGGGTGCCTGGATCTCACCTCAGCCCCTGTACAAGAACACTATGAACTCCTAACCACCGAGCCCCCTCTTTAGCCCCTGCGTACATCTTCTTCTAAGTGTATTATAAATGAAGTTTAACGCAGTGGTTCACTTCCCAGGCCCTGACCTTCACCACAGAGACCTTTCCTGTCCTTGTTCCTCTCCTTTGTTCTCATCAGGAGGAGGATAAGGACCTCCACCCTGCCCTTGCTCCCTCTTTCCTCACTCAGAAACCTCACTCTGGAATTAATTTCAGAAGTACAGGCCATATACGACCACCCCTCCCTGTGGCTCACTCATGTCTTCCACAACTGGGGAACAGGGCAGCGGTGCTGCTGGCACACACTGGTGCTCTGGAACTGACTGTCCCGGCTGGACACCTCACCCTCTGCTTTCCAGCTGTGACATTGGCTCCTGATTCCTCTCAGTCCGTTCCCCTCAGCTGACAACACTGCCATCCCTACTAGGTTCTGGTGATAAACCAAGTAGTGTGCCTGGGACACATTGGAGGAAAAAGACATCTTTGGCACTGTGCATTTGCATCCTCAGAGGCTGGATGGAGTCTGAGAGACAGACTTAAACACAGGGGCATGTTACCAAGTGAGAGAATACGTGGCTAGCACATAAGAGGCCCTCATTTCACTCCCAGTGCATAGGAGAAAAAAGAGGAAGAGGGGGGTTGTTTTTTAATTTCGACCAAGAGTCTGAAGATGGCCTTGGACTCCCAAGTGCTGGGATTCAGGTGTGCACCGCCGCACCCAGGCCTCGGCATGCTAACCAAGCACTCTACCAACCGAGCCACATCTCCAACCTTGCTTTTATTCTTTTGTTTCCTGACACATAGGGTCTTACTATGAAGCCCTCAATGGCCTGGGGCTTACTATGTAGACTGGGCAAGCCTAGAACTTACTATGTAATCCAGGCTACCTTTACATTTACAATATAAATTTACACACAAGAGTGAGTGTGCATACACACAAAGGGCTGTGGATGTGGCTGAGCTGGTAGAGTGTTTGCCTATCAGGCACAAAACCTTAGGTTGGATCCCTGGTGCCATATATAATAAAACATGGAGGTGTTTACCTGCAGTCCTAGCACTTAGGAGGTAGAAGCAGGAGGATCAGGGGTTCAAAGTCAGCCTTCCCTACACGTTTAAGAACAGTCTAAGCCGGGCGGTGGTGGCGCACACCTTTAATCCCAGTACTTGGGAGGCAGAGGCAGGCGGATCTTTGTGAGTTCGAGGCCAGCCTGGTCTACAAAGTGAGTCCAGGACAGCCAAGGATACACACAGAAACCCTGTCTCAAAAAAACAAAAAAAAAAAAAAAAAAAAGAACAGTCTAGAATACATGATATCCTTGCTCAAAAAGAAAAAAAAAAAAGGAAGTAACAGGAAGGGACAGTGAAGAAGACAGAAGGAAAATTACATGTTTCCTTCTGTCCTCTCACCACCTATTTTTTCTCAGTTCTCTGCTCCCAGCTTTCTGGTTTCCTGACTTTCATTTACAGGGTTCCAGTACCCATCTCCACTCTTGGCCTTGTTTGTCCTGGAAGGAGGATCTTTTCCAACACCACCCACCACTCTCCCAGTCCACTCCTGTGATCACAGTCCGGTTTTGAGGGAGGATGGCTCTGTGCCAAGCTGCAGCTGGGAAGAGACTGGCAAAAAAGGAACTGATTCAGCTTGAGACAAAACAGCCTCAAATCCAGGGCACTGGGCAGAGAGCTCAGACAATGGCATTTGCTAAACTGCCAGGAGTTCCTGGGGAGAGCCAAGTTTCTTCCCACTTTATTAACTCCTTTCATGAGATGAAGCCAGGGCTAGAATCCTGAGCAATACATCTCAGTAGGAGAGGCCCAGACAGGACAGCAGAGCTTGCCAGACTCCCACACTCCCTAAGCCCATATCTCTGATCAGCACCTGGGAGTCTATCTGGCTTCATGCACACCCAACTCTCCTTCACTCATTCCCAGGATCCCCAACAGAACAGCCCCCAAACGCATTCAGATCCTCCTGTGACAAAGCACCCGTCCTTCATGTGTGTCCCTGGTGGGCTTCAGCCAGAACTGCTCTCCACATTTCATTTCCCAGTTCATCTTTAAAAGGTATCATTTTTTTTTTCTGAGGGGCCTGGGATGTGCTGGGGTCTAACTCAGGGTCTGACACACATTGAGCCATGGACATCCTCTTATAGCTTGTAAGCAAATCTTCCTTCAAAGGTTCCTGGGTGGAAGGCCTGAGAATACGGCTTTGCTGGAAGAATGCTTGTCCACCACAAAGCCACACAAGGCTGTGGTGGTGAGTGTGCTTATGCAGTTCCGGGCTGGAATCTAGCTAACTGCCCTTCTAACTGAGCTACATCAGCCCCTAGGGGGAACTTTTTTTTTTTTTTTTTTTTTGAGACAGGGTCTTACTGAGTAGTTCCAGCTGGTATAAGCTATATAGAGCAGGCTAGCTTTGAACTCATAGAGGTCTGTCTGCCAAGTGCTGGGATTAAAGGTATGTGCTGCAATGCTGCACTATGGACTATGGAATTGATTTCTTTCTTTCCTTCTTTCTTCCTTTCTTTTTCTTTTTTTTTGAGATTGGGTTTCTCTGTGTAACAGAGCCCTGGCTATCCTGGACTCTCTTTGTAGACCAGGCTGTCCTCAAACTCCCCAAGTGCTGGGATTAAAGGCGTGCGCCACCACACGTGGCAACTAGAATTGATTTCTTAAATTTATTTTTATTTGATGTGTATGGGTGTTTTGCCTGCATGTACATTTGTGCGCTACTTGTGTGCCTCACATCTACTGAGGCCAGAAAAGGGCATTGGATGCCCCTAGAACTGGAGTTACAGACATTTCTGAGCTGCCTTGTGGGTGCTGGGAGCCAAGCCCAGGTCGTCTAGAAGAGCAACCAAGTGCTCTTAAATGCTGAGCTCTCTCCAGCCATTGAAAATAATTTTTTCAGCAACCACTTTGTTTTCTTACATTCTACTTAATAATCATAAGTGAACTTACATTCTCATAATAAGTCCGCAACAGGAGAGAGAGGAGTGAGTCGGGCAGAGGGTTGGTGGAAGGTGACTGGCAACGTGGGTAACAGAGTCCTGAGATGACCTCCAGTGCGCCTGGGGTCATGTTGCTTACCTGGGGCAGTCTCATGGGAATGAGAGGATTCTTAAAATCCCATATTTATGCAGGACCTCCAGATCATCCTGTCCAGCTATTGGGACTGAGAGGAGAAAGGAAAAGCATGTCAGTACTCCATAAAGAGAGCTGTTTCCTGTGGAGAGCTGTGGAGGAGGAATGTTCAGGGTTTGTTTCTTGCATTTTCTCGTGGCTGTGATTTAGAGTGGTACTGGTCCTGCAGACTTCTGGTCACACAGAAGGTTTATGGGGGTGCATATAGGCCCACCCAGTGCAGATTCTGGCTAGAAAATTATTCTGAAGGAGATGCTTAACTAGTACAAGGAAATGGACCTGTCCTCACCAGGTTCTTTCATCTGAATGTATCCTTTAGGATCCTGGTCCTAGCATACTATGTCACAGCAGAGGCTCTGTCAGACATGGCTAAAACCTCTTCTCCATGGCTTTCTGCTTGCTTGCTCCACAACCGGGTCTTTGCCTGACGAGGCCCAGAGATGGGGAAACAGCCTAGCTCCTCAGTGGCTCAAAAGAGCCATTCACAGGGCTGCTTGAATTGAGAATTGGATAGAAAGAATAAAGGAGGGAGCCCAAGGGAGCAAGGCAAATCTGGCCTTCCTTGCAGAATGGAATGGCAGTCAGGTGGTTTTGTGACTGAAGGCTTGGGCGGCACAGTCGGGTGGACATGCTGCCCAAGGAAAGAGCCAGAGATGAAGGAGGAGACCAGGAGAAAGGTAATTGTCTAGGAATGATTTAGGGGAGGAAACTAGAAGTTGTGTATTTTCCCAAAGAACTAGGGATGGGGCACAGGAACATTGATTTCAGGTGACTCTGAACAAGATGATGATCTGGGAAACAGTTTTGTTTTGTTTTGTTTTGTTTTTTCGAGAGACAGCGTTTCTCTGTGTAATAGCCCTGGCTGTCCTGGACTCGCTTTGTAGACCAGGCTGGCCTTGAACTCACAGAGATCCGCCTGCCTCTGCCTCCCGAGTGCTGGGATTAAAGGCCTGCGCCACCACACCCGGCTTGGGAAACAGTTTTAAACAAGTAACTAGGAAGGTTAGGCTATAGCTTTCAGGGCTTTTGTTTGATTCATTTTTTGTTTGAGAAACAGTCTTCCTGAAGCTAGGTTCAGATTTGTCATCCCCACTTCTTTAGGCTTTGGAGTAGCTTGGTTTACAGGCAGGTGCAGCTATGCATGGCTCTGAGCCATAATCCTATTTATTTATTTGATTTTTGGTGTTTTTTTTTTTAAACAAGGACATATCCTTTTTAGATTTTTTTTTTAATGTATGTGAGTGTTTTGCCTGCATGTGTTTATGTGTTCCACATGTGTGCCTGGTGCCCTAGGAGGCCAGGGAGAGAGAAAGAGAGCATTGAATTCTCTCCAGCCAGAGTAATAGAGATGTGGGCCAACATGGCAGTGCTGGGAACCAAACCCAGGTCCTCTCCAAGAACAGCTAGCATTCCTTCCTGCTCAGCTGTCCCTCCAGCCCAGCTTTTGGAGTTTTGAGACAGGCTCTTATGTAACACAGGATGACTTTGAACTCTTGACCCTAAGGCCTGTTAAACAGTGGGATTACAGGCGTGAGCTTTGTTCAGCTCATGTTTAGGCAGTTACGTTGGGGAGACTTCATGTGTGTAGCTTCTCTAGCGTCTCTAGGAGACAGAAGATCACAGCTGACTTCCTGCCCCTCTGGCTCTTACAGTCTTCCTGCCTCTTCTTCCACAATGATCCCTGAGCCTTGGGTACAGGAGACAGATGTGTTGTACATTTATCAGCTGGGACTGGCCTCCACAACTCTGCATTTTGATCAGTTAGAATTTGCTGTAGTGCTCTCTGTCTGTTGCAAGGAGAAGTCTCCTTGATGTGGCATGAGAACCATACTTCCCACTAGACCCTGGAGAAAGAGAGGCTCTGAGCTTGAGCCTTTTATCCTCCCATCTCCTCCTCTCAAGCGCTGGGATTTCAGATGTACTTCAGTGTTACATAGTGCCAGCGATCAAATATGGGGCTTCGTGAATGCTAAGGCAGCACTCACCCAGATGAGCTACATGCTCAGCCTTGATGTGTGACTTTTAAATCTCTCTCTCGTGCTTCCTCCACCTTTCACGCTCTAAAAGTCCTTCAGTTCCATGGTAAGGCAAGGGCATTTAAGCAAGACGATGAGTCCAGCAAAAACCACCATTCCTCAACCAAGCTGCTTGCCATTAGGTTGATCGCCATTAGCCCACCAAGGACAAGTCCCAAAGGCTTGTATATTGAGAAGGAAAGTATTTTACTTTTCACTACATGTGCATGTATGTGCCTGTACATGGGTATGTGAGTATGTATGGCTGTGAACCCCCTGATGTGGGTGTAAGAAATCAAACTCGGCTCCTCTACAAAAGCAATAGCTACTCTTTTTATTTTTTGGCATGTATTTTATGTGTATGAGTGTGTGTGCTTGGATGCATGTATGTGAACTGTGTGCTGTGCGTGCAGGAGCCCATGGAAATCAGGAGAGGGCACAGGATGCCCTGAAACTGGAGTTCCAGGAGTTGGGAGCCGCTGTGTGGGTGGTTAAGAACAGAACCTAGGTCCTCTGCAGGGCCAGCAAGTGTTCCTAACTGCTGAACCATCTCTCCATTCCCAAGAAAAGTTTTATTTTGCTTCATTTTGTTTTCTTTGATTTCTGTTGTTGTTGTTATTCTTTTGAGACAGGGTCTCTCTACATAGCCCTGGCTGTCTTAGAACTCACAGAGATCCTCCTGTGCCGGTTCCCGGTAGGGGAATTCCCAGCCTGGGCTGGAAGCGCACACTTCTCCCCTGAAGGTACAGTCTACACTGGTCTGGGCAGAAAAGGGGTGGCCACGAGGGTAGCAAGCTAGGAGGGAGATCTGCTCCTGGAGCCCGGTGTGGTGAGAGAGTTGGGGGAGCTAATCGAGAATTGAGCCTGGCTAGGCTACTAGTGGCACAAAGGGGCAGAGAGGAGCCCTGGCTGCAAGCAATAGAAGACCTAGCTAGGCAGTGGCCAGGCAGGAACCTGGTGCCTAGTGTAAGCCTGCAGCCAGGCAAACAGCAGCAGTGGATCCTTCATGGAAGGAAGTGCGCTACCCCCCACTCGCAAAAATGAACAGACTTAAAAAATTATGTTGGGAAGAATGAGAGTGAGTTTAATCAGTAGTAGTATATAACTTTGGGTAATTGGGGAGGTGTTTGGAGGTGAATATGTTTGATTCGCTGAGTATTGTCTAATCAGAAGAGAGAAAATGGAATGCCTAATTAACTCATGGGCAGTGAGGGTGGGGAAACTCCAGGGAGGCTAGAGGCCTAGACTGAATGTCATTGGCTGAAAGCCAAGGCACCAACAGACCTCATTAGAATGATGAAAGTCAGAGGGGATTAGGCATCGTGACTTGTCCCAGGAGATCTAGGGTCCCCAAGTCAGAGGAAAGGGGGTTCCACCGAGCAATGGAATCCGTAGTTTTAGCACCAGGCTCTTAGGCCTTTCGGCAACACCAGACTTCCACCCAGCCAGCAGAAATCCCCACACTCCTGCCTCTGCCCGTTGAGTGCTGGATTGTGCTTAGCCTTCTGGGGGTAATGTTTTTATTTAAGTGTGTTTACCTGTGTGTGACCAGAGAGGGCATCAGGTCGCCTGGAATTGGAGTTACAGGTGATCGAGAGCCCCTGATATGGGAGCCGACCTCAGGTCCTCTGAAAGAGCAGCCATGTGTTTAGGCCCTGCACTGTCTCCAGCCTGTCAGAGCATGATAGTGCTGGTTCTCGTCCTTTATCCCGAGGGATTAGGGATTATAGGGAGTTGCCACCACGTCCATCTTCCAGTTGTTTTATGTGTGTGATTCGTTGGTTTTGAGATGGAATCTTGCTGTGTAGCCCAGGCTGACCTCAGTCTCCAATCTTCCTGCTTCAACTTCTCAAGTGCTGAAATTAGAGGTATGTGCTACCACTCTCAACCAAAAGTTCCTTTTGGATCTGTCTGTCTGTATGGGAGTGAAGCACTCAGGATTTTCCCTGCACCAACCACTGGCTAGTGAGCCTTGAAGTATGGCTTGTGTGAAAGAACTCTGCTTTCCTTTAAGAGTTATTTCTAAACCGGGCATGGTGGCGCATGCCTTTAATCACAGCACTTGGGAGGCAGAGGCAGGAGGATCTCTGTGAGTTCAAGGCCAACCTTGTCTACAAAGTGAGTCCAGGACAGCCAGAGCTACTATACAGAAAAACCCTGTCTCGAAAAACCAAAAAAAAAAAAAGTTATTTCTTTTTCTTTTTTGTGTGTGGGTGTGTGGGTGTTTGCTACCTTTATGCACCACATCATGCAGAGCCCTCAGAGGTCAGAAGAAGACATCAGGTCCCTGGAACTGGAGCTGCAGACATCAGTGAGCCACCATGTGGGTGCTGAGAATGGAGCCTAAGTCCTCTGCTAAAGCAGCCAGTGCTCTTAACCTCCACGCCAACACTCCAGTTCCTTGTTTAATGCTTTTTAATTAAAAATACATAAGTGTGTATGTTTCAGTGTTTTGCCTGTGTGTGCACCATGTGTGTGCCTGGCGCCTATGGAAGTCAGAAGTGGACATGGCATCAGATTCCCTGGATCTGGGGCTGTGGATGCCGTGAGCCACCATGTGGGTGCTGGGAATTGAACTCTGTCCTCTACAAGAGCAACAAGTGCCCTTAGCCTCCTCGTTTAATTTTAATGGGTTGAGGCTAATGAAGAAGCATGCAGCTGGGGACTGCTCTATTGAACAACTCAGTTTTGGTGTTTTGGAAGGCATTTCCCAGAGGCATTACTTTCTGTGTGGTTACAGCTAATAGTGAAAGCGAAATTAGGTTCTCTTATCAAACTTTCTGAATTCTCACAGAAAAACAAAAACCACAGCCCAGAAGCACACTGGCAGACAGGGAAAACAGCTGATTTTTATGGGCACGCATATTTAAAATGTGAGGTTGTGGGCTGGGTGTTCTGGTGCACTCTTTTAATCCCAGCACTCAGGAGGCAGAGGTAGGCAGATCTCTGTGAGTTCGAGGCCAGCCTGGTCTACAAAGTGAGTCCAGGACAGCCAGGGCTACACAGAGAAACCCTGTCTCGAAAAACCAAAAAAAAAAGAAGAAGAAGAAAAAAAAAAAAGAAAAAGAAAAAAGGTTTTCAGGGCCAGAGATGGCTGGCAGTTCCAAGTACCTAGCGCTTGCAGATGTTCAATTCTCAGAACCCACATAGTGGCTCACAGTTCGAGGGGGATCGAATGCTCTCTTCTTGTCTGGCCTCTGCAAATGCGATATGCATATGGTTCAAAAACATACATACAGGGGGCTGGAGAGATGGCTCAGTGGTTAAGAGCACTGCCTAGTGCTCTTCCATAGGTCCTGAGTTCAATTCCCAGCAACCACATGGTGGCTCACAACCATCCACAATGTGATCTGGTGCCCTCTTCTGGAATGCAGGTGTACATGCAGATGGAGCACACATATGCATAAAATAAATAAAATAAATCTTAAAAAAAAATACATACCGGGCTGGAGAGGTGGCTCAGAGGTTAAGAGCACTGGCTGTTTTTCCCAAGGTCCTGAGTTCAATTCCCAGCAACCACATGGTGGCTCACAGCCATCTACATTGAGATCTGCCCAGGCATACATGTAGAGCAAATACTGTATACATAATAAATAAATAAATAAATAAATAAATAAATGTTTAAAAAAAAAAAACATACAGGCAAAGCACCCGTACACATAAAATAATAATACTGAAATAATTTTTAAAGTAAAATTGGGTCTTGCTCTGCCCATGCTGATCTTCCTGCCTCATCTTCATGCGCCAGGCTGTCTCTTCAGTATGTGATGAGCGCCTGGCCTTGTATTCCTTTGCTTCCCAGACCCCCAGCACCTGATGTGTAGTATGGACCCATCATTAGCTCTTCAGGGGGCCGGCGTGGCCCACTCCTCTGCAACACTTGGGAAGCAGCAACAGCCGAGGATCCAGTGAGTCCAAGGTCAACTTTGTCTACACGTCCACATGACTCTAGGCCAGCCAGGGCTTCGTGGTCTGGAAACAAGCAAATGTTCTTCAGCCTGAGAGAGGCAGGGGATTTCTGTAACCCCAGCAATGAGGAGCTGAAGCAGGAATGGTAGGAGGCCAGTCAGGCCTACATGCTAAGACTTGTGTTTTTCAAATGCAAAGCAGAGTCTCAGATAAATTTTAAAGATGGAGAAACAAAGCTGAGGAGAGCAGTGAGGAGAGCAATGAGGAGATCAGCTGAGCAGAGGGAGGCACTGCAGCACACACACAGACAGGGAGAACTGGGAAGCAGGCCACCTTGGAAAATTGACAGCAGGCTCCAGAAATTTCAAGGATTTGCCCAAGGTTGTGTAGTGAAGCAGAGTGAAGACTCGAGCCCATCTCCTGTTTCCTACCACACAGTTTCCAAAACTTTGTGTACGTGTGTGTGCTCACACGTGTCAGGGTGCACACCCATGTGGAGGCCCAAGATTGAGGGCTTGTGTCTTCCTCTGTTGGTGTCTCTCCTCCCACACTTTGGCAGACTCTGGCTAGCCAGCCTGTTCCAGGTATGGTATTCCCTGTATCCCTCGTGCCAGCTTGTTCCAGGTATGGCATTCTCTGTATCCCGCGTGCCAGCTTGTTCCAGGTATGGCATTCCCTGTATCCCGCATGCTGGGACTGCAGGCGGGTCGCCCACTGGCCTGCCTGTTTATAGATGGCTTCTGGGGAACTCATGCCTAGGCAACAAGCTTTACGTACTGAGTCATCTCCCAGCTCTTTTTTGGTGTTCTGAAATGATCTCATGTTGAATCTCAGGATGTCTTGAGACTTGTTACGTAGTCTAGGCTGGCCCATAAGTCAAATCCTTCTGCCTCCACCTCCCAAGTGCCGAGAACTAGGTGTACATGGTACCCTAGGTCATTTTTTGTTCTATGTGTTTCTCTCAGGATTGAACCTAGGGCCTCCCACATGCTAAACACAGGTACTACCACAAAACTTCAATTCCAGTTTTCAAAGAAAATGTAATTTTTTTTTCAGACAAGGTCTCACTATGTAGTCCTTTCTGCTGCATAGACCATGCTGGCTTCAAACTCACAAAGACCCACCAGCCTTTGCCTTCAGAGTACTGAGATTAAAGGTATGCATCACCACACCCAACTCAAGAAAAACCATTTTGAGATGAGGTCTCTGTAGTTCAGGGCTTGAACTGACTGTGTAGCAGAAGCTGGCCTTGAACTCATGATCCTCCTGACTCCTTCTCAAATATTGAGATTACAGGTGTGCATCTCCAATCCCAGCTCGAGTCTGTGTGTGGAGGATGGAGGCTGACATGAGTGTCTTCCTTGGTCTTGCCATGACTTTTTTCCTTACATATATTTCTAATTTGGGTTGGGCAGTGATTGCCACAGTGTGTCATGGAAGTCAGAATTAGCCTGCATGAATCAGTTTCTCACTTTGTAGTTTCTAGGGTTTGAGTTTGATAGTGGGTAGCTGTACTCGCTGAGCCATCCTACCACCCACCCCTTTGTGGGGGTTTTGTTGTGGTTGGTTGGTTGGTTTTTGAGACAGGGTCTCTCTACATAGCTCTGGCTGTCCTAGAACTCACTATGTAGACCAGGCTAGCCACCGAGATCCCCTCACCTCTGCCTCCCAAGTTTAAGGGTGTGCACCACCACACCTGGCCCTTCTTTCTGTTTTGAAATATGATCTCTCACTGAATCTGGAACTAGGAATTCAGAGTTCAGCTAGGCAGGCTGGCCAGTGAGCTCTAGAAACCTGCCTGTCTCTGTTTCCCAGCACTGGGATTACTGGCACATGCTGGCAGGGTGGTGTTTTGGATTCTCCTTTTATTTTTCACAAAGGTGCTGAGGAATCTGAACTCAGGTCCTCATGCTTTCAAAGCAAACACTTTACTGAGTGGACATCTGCCTGGTCCTCAGTTTATTTTATTTATTTATTTAATGTGTTTATTTATTTATTGGTTTTTCAAGACAGGGTTTCTCTGTGTATCCCTGGCTGTCCCGGACTCACTTTGTAGACCAGGCTGGCCTTGAACTTGCAAAGATCCACCTGCCTCTGCCTCCAAAGTGCTGGGTTTAATTAAAGGTGTGGGCCACCACGGCCCAGCCTCAGTTTATTTTTAATTTATGTGTCTGTGAGTGTGAGTGTGTTCCATGAGTGTACAAGTGCACTTGAAGTCCAGTGGTGGGTGCTGGATCCCTTGGAACTGGAGTTATAGATGGTTGTGAGCTTCCTTTGGAAGAACAACAAGTGTCCTTAGCCACTGAGTCACGTCTCCAGTACCACCTGCCTTTAATCATAAGAACCAAAGGAGAGACTAGTACATGCTGGGCACAGCTGCTGCCTCCATCATTTGGTTCACTCAGTCTTCCTAGTAATCCTGTGAGATAGGATTATTGATATGATTATTATTGATGAGATATTATTACATAGATATAAGATAGTCTACCTTGTACAGACAGACTCTAAGACTTAGGGGTTCTATTTTAAGAACGAAGGAGCAGAAGTATAGGAATGTTTAATAACGTGACAAAACATTGAAAAGAAGTAGCTTGAACAAGTGTGGCAGGGCACACCTGTTAACAAAGGACTGGAGCTGGAGGCGGGGGAGCAGTAGACCCAGGCCATCCGTACATACTGAGTTTGAGGCAGTCCTGGCATTAGAGACCCCTGGGGCTAGCAGAGAGAAAGAATGAGAGAGTGTTCATGTGTCCTAGGGTATAACGCAGCCCTGGCTGGCCTCAAATTCATGTTCTGCCTCTGGAATCCTAAGACTGAGTGCTCAGCTAGTGGTAGTATACTAACCTAGTACTGGGGAGACCCTAAATTCAATTCCCAGAACCACCAACAGAAAGGAAGGAGGACACGGGAGTCAGCATTTAAGTCAGCCAGTGTAGCTATCAGAGCTTGGGCTGTTGTTCGTGGTCCTTCTGTCCTGGCCTGAATACAAAACCTCTCTTCCCTTGTCCATCATCTCTCATGTCTGTGTATTCTCCGGCTCTCCTGCCAGGATTCTCACCTGAGGTCTCTCCCTTACAGAAGTGCATTAGCAGAGGGGAACTCCAGGTGTCTCTGTCATACCAGCCTGTGGCACAGAGAATGACAGTGGTGGTCCTCAAAGCCAGACACTTGCCGAAGATGGATATCACCGGTCTCTCAGGTAGCAGCTATTTACTTCAACCCATTTCTCTATCTGAACCACTCCCACCCCCAACTGTGGTCATGACGTACTCCACCATATCCAGACCCTTGCCTTCTTTCATAGTCCACCTACTCTTCTGTCTGCTTTTGCTTCCATCTAGGCCAATAGATTTCCCCAGCCACAGTGGTGCTTGGGGTGAGCCAACAACGGTATTCTAAATCCCATGCATAAGACTATACTTTCAGGGATCATTTCTATAGTTTGTTACTAAATCCCATGCATGCCAGAGTAATTAGCTTACATGAGACTTGTAAAAGAGACTGCAGATATCTGATCATCCCCATGCCCTTGACAATGCTTCCGGATTTCTTCAGACCTGCACCTTGTTCTACTCCATACCTGCCTGGTTCCCCACCCCCAGCACACCCCAAGTCTAGGCAGCAAGACTTATGTGTAGTCTGTGTGCATTTATGGTGCAAACACAGAAGACCTAACGGTTGCAAAGACAAGGACAAAAGAGTCTCTTCTATCTAAGCCAGTAGTTTTTAACCTTCCTAAGGCTGCAACCTTTAATACAGTTCCTGATATTGTGGTGACTCCCAACCATAAAATTATTAATTAATTAATTTATTTATTCATGGTTTTTTGAGACAGGGTTTCTCCATGTAACAAAGCCCTGGCTGTCCTGGACTTGCTTTGTAGACCAGGCTGGCCTCTAACTCACAGACATCCGCCTGCCTCTACCTCCCAAGTGCTGGAATTAAAGGCGTATGCCACCATGCCTGATAAATTATTTGTTTATTTATTTATTTTAAGGATTTATTTATTTATTATGTATACAGCGTTTTGTGCATGTATGCCTGGAGGCCAGAAGAGGGCACCAGATCTCATTATAGATGGTTATAAGCCACCATGTGGTTGCTGGGAATTGAACTCTGGACCTCTGGAAGAGCAGCCAGTGCTCTTAACCTCTGAGCCATCTCTCCCCATAAGATTATTTTTGTTGCTACTTCATAACTGTAATTTTTCTACTGTTATGAATTGTGATGTAAATTTCTGATATGCAGGATGTCTGATATGTGACCCCCAAAGGGGTCATGGACCCACAGGCCGACAACTGCTATTTAGACTCTAACACAGAACCACCACACACAGCAGAGGACTGGATCATAGGCCTGTCTCTCTTCTTTTCTCTGGGGGCTCTAGATCCTTACGTCAAGGTGAACGTCTACTACGGCAGAAAGCGCATCGCCAAGAAGAAAACCCATGTGAAGAAGTGCACTCTGAACCCCGTCTTCAGTGAGTCCTTCATCTACGACATCCCCACTGACCTCCTGCCTGACATCAGCATCGAGTTCCTGGTCATTGACTTCGACCGCACTACTAAGAATGAGGTGGTGGGGAGGCTGATTCTAGGGGCGCATAGTGTCACAGCCAGCGGTGCGGAACACTGGAGAGAGGTCTGTGAGAGTCCCCGCAAGCCCATAGCCAAGTGGCACAGCCTGAGCGAGTACTAACCCTGGGGCCAGGTGGGGAGGTGCACAGCGGGGAGAGGGGACAGAGAAGCTGACTTAAAACCTCATTTTAGTCGCAGAAGAAAATTCCTTACAGAATAAACCACATGAAGAACATCACACTCCACACAGCTGCACATTGGTTCTTAGCGTGAGGATTGTTTTCTTCTTTGCAAGGCACTAGACGTTCTTTTGTTTTTGTAAAATGAGGGGGGAGAGAAGGGAAGACCCCAAGTCTATATATAACAATGTAACCTTATACTTGCATGTCTAATACGAACAAGAAATTAGTCTAACCAATATCAAGTTGCAGATTTTAATCCATGAAAATTGTGTTTTGTGCCGAACTGTATTTGCTGATCCCCTGAAATTGGCCTCTTTTTATAGGGCTTCTCTGGGTTACTCCAGTTCCCCATCACTGCAGGAGAACAGTCTGATCGTGTAAAGCCCCGTGTCCCCGTCATCCCATCCTTTTTCTGTCACCTCTCACATCTCTGCTCTTTGGCTGAGTTCCAAATCCAGAGAGGTCTGTAGTAAGCAAAGAAACAAGTGGGGTTTCCAGGAGAAAGAGTAATTGAGAGTGGGGTGTGTGCTGTTAGCCACCTGCTGTGAGGGGCTAACGGGCAGCTGGCGACTAGCAGTAGGTCTGGTGAGCTTATGGGAAGTGGAGCCAGACTTAGAACTCGCTGGCTTCTCTAGAAGGAGCTATGGGGACTTCAGCTAGAGGGAAGTACTGATGAACGCCAGCACATCCTGAAGGCCATTTCCAGGTCAGAGGACAAGGGGAGGACATAAGATGTCCACGTGGTCCTCTGAGGCAGGTTCTCTATCAGTGGTCAGCAATCCTAGGAGGTTTGTAAGGTTATACTGGCTTTTACTTTTCCAGAAGTGCTGCCTCAGGAGCTCTGGCATCTGCTTGCTGCCAACAGAAGTTGCTTTCTGTTTCATAAGGAAATGAGCCTCAGAAATGACTCTTTGTCCCTGAGGTTTACAGTAATGGCTCTTAAGAAAGCTGAGTGGGAGCCGGGCATGGTGACATACGCCTTTAATCCCAGCACTCTGGAGGCAGAAGCAGGCAGATCTCTGTGAGTTCAAGGCCAGCCTGGTCTACAAAGGGAGTCCAGGACAGCTAGGGCTCTGTTACACAAAGAAACCCTGTCTCAAAAACCAAAAAAAAAAAAAAAAAAAGCCGAGTGGCTGAATAGTAAGATAGTATAAATGCCTTCAGAGCCCCACTGTCCTCAGAAGTGCACAGCTGGAGGGCTGAGACTCTCACCACATGGCGAAGGTCATCATGTTTCTGCCACTGGGCAGGACAGTGCAGAGCTTGACCACTGTGCTGGAGTTCAGATCCAGGTCTCCACATGGAGACTTCCAGGGACACATGAGACTTCAGGAAGGACAGGTGAGCTTGCGTGGGCAGTGCCTATTTTTGACAGCTAAAGAGGTCCTCAGTCAGATACGCTCGATCCAGGGCCCAGAAGATTAGCTGTAACTGAAGTGCCCACTCCCTACAAGACTGGCACTTTCGCTTGCTTCTGAGAAGGGGTAGACAAGCTGAGTTTCCATGGTGAGGATGGTGACTGCGTTTGGTGTTCCCCTAGTGCTTGTAGATCTGAATCCACCCTGCCCACCCCCAGCCTTTCATTTGCTTTTTCTTTTGTTTTGTTTTCTGCTGATTCTTGGCAATGCAAAGCAGCCCTGCATAGGCAGGACACCCCACTCTGCTCTTGCCCTTGTCAACCTTTACAGCCCATAATCTGACTCACTGTCTCTCCATCAGCTGGGATCACACCACTAGTCCCCAACCTTTAACCCATGGAATGTAAATATTGTACCATACATAGAAGAAAATACTTTTTTTCTAAAAAGGCATTTTGACATAGTTTAATGAAAACCTGGCAGGAGCATTCTAAACCCCTTTAGGGAAAAAGATCGAAATGGTTCCTCTTTGTCGCCTTAATGTGTAAAGATCAGAAGTCACCGAGCAGCTTCCTTTCCTCAGCAGAAGTGATGTGAAGTGACAGGTGGAGTCTGGTCTCTGTCCCGCTGTGTGTGCCTCTGTAGCTCCCCTGAGAAATCTGGGAAACAGCTCACCACACTCCAACTTCCCATCTCCCTCCAGCTCAATCCCTTGCACCCCCTGGCTGTGTGGAGCATCAAGTGGTGGTGGGGGGGCCGGTACTTCCACAGGCTCGGGGTTGCCTCCGTGTCTTTGCCAGAAACAGGCAAAGGGTTCCTCCCTCCTACCTCAGGCCTGACCCATCATGCCCTGGACTTTGGTACCCTAAAGCTTCTTAGCCGACTTCCGCTTTCACGTCTATTCTCGCAGAGCTCACTGATGTGGGTGGAGGCGCAATGCCTCTTCCTGTCCACTGACAGACAAGAGAGTCACATCCTAGCTTTGCACAAGGCTCTTGTGGTTAGGAATAAGTTAGGGAAAGGTCAGTCTTAACTTCCCAACAGCCAGTATGTCTGTGTAGATTTCTTTACTCTTCTGGGATTATGGGAGCTATTCACAATATCTCTTTCACTTCTCAGCACAGCCACGGTGAACGCGTTTATGGACGGTGCTGTGCTGTAGAGCAGATAGAACTGCTGTGTTGGATCAGGGTGACCTACTTAGGAGAGGGATATGGAAGACTTTTACTATTGGTCATGACAGTGACATTGCCCTCGCCATGATCCCTCTCCAAAGTGGTCGTCTTTCTTTACCTTGTGTCTTCTCTTGTAAAAAAATAAAACTCAAAAATAAAAGTGTCAAATTAAAAAGAAAAAAAAAAAACGGAAAAAGCTAACATGAACTGTGTGAGATTGCAAATGCTGTGACGCTAACCCTGCAATATGTAATGCTATCTTGTCTGTTGGACTTGTTAGCGTGCTACACACGTGCAGAATAAAGACTGATTCTCATTAAATAGGCGCAATGGTGGCAGCCTGGTTTCTTGAAGCTGGGTGACTGTTGACAACACCTAGGGTAACACAAAGGATGTTCCAGGCCAGTACTTTTTAAATATTATTTGCAAGAGTCCATTTGCCTGAGAGACTGTTACACAACTCTGGGTTACAGGCCTGTAAAATAGGTGTGATCCGTGAAAGCTGCAGCCGCCTGGAGAGAGGTGAGAGTTTTTGTTTTAATTTTTTGTGTAGGAGTGTTTGCCTGAGTGTGTGTATGTGCACCACGTGTGTGCAGTACCCACAGAGGTCAGAAGAGGGAGGGTGTCAGTTCCCCCTAGAAATGGAGTTACAGATGGCTATAAACTACCATATGGGTGCTGGGAACCAAACCTAGGTCCTCTGCAAGAGTGGCGAGCACCCTTAACAACTGAGCCATCTCTCCAGCCCCTGAGATGTAGGTTTTGGTACTGACAATTGGTCTACTCCTTTAATTGAAGACATTTATTCCAAAATGAAACCCTACTCCAGTGGCTTACTGGGCCTTACCATATAGCTCAGCTTAGCCTGTCCATGCTTCTGAGTTATTCTCAGAAAACTAACTTTTTAATTTTCTTCTGTCTTTTTCCAAGCCTGGGCCCACCTTTCCTGATGCACAGGGCTTTCTCATTCTTTCAACACCTCTGTTCTCCATGTGGCTGCGAACAAATGGCAAAGTCACTCCTCCTCCCAGCATAATTTGCAGTTTCTTGCCCCGTTTTTCTCTTAAACTCTTAATAAAACTGTCCACCAGCTTCAAACAAAACAAAGGGAAAAAAAATACATTGCCAAGCAATTCTGTTCTCTCACTCATCTTTTCTTTTTGTGGTAGCTGGGGAGCCACTGCTCACGTTACCCACTAAATGCTAGTCTTTGGGGACACAAGGGATTGATAAGCAGGAAGTCCTGTTTGGAGATGGTTAGCAGAAGACAAGAATTAACCAAACCTCGCACTGATGAATGCACACTCAGAAAATCTGAGGTGCTCTGCCGAAACAGGAGACAGGTCTCGGCAGTACTCTGGGGTGACGATACCGTGAACGTGAGTGTGGGCTTTTTGGCTTCCAGGTCTGTAGCATGGGATGATTCGCCCATTTTTCATGGTTTGTTTAATTTTTAAACTATCCTGGCTTCACACATACAATCTTCCTGCCTCCACTTCCTGACTGCTGGGTTCTCATCAGAATGATTCATCTTCCCTAACACGCTGTGTGAGCATTGTCTCCATGAGGGAAAGAAAACAGCAGAACTGCCTGTTCTTTCAAAGTCACCCAACGAACTTTTTTTAGTTTTTAATTTTTAGTTTTAGACAGGGTCTTGCTCTATATCCCAGGCTGGTCTGTAACTCACAGCAATCTTCCCACTTCAGCTTCCTGAATCCTGAAATTACAGCTGGGCAAAATCCCCCCCACACACACACACCCCACATGCCTTTTGCTTTGATTTTGATTTTTTTTTTTTTTAATTTTGAGACAAGGTCTCACTATGTAGCCCCAGCTGTCCTGGAACTCACTGTGTAAAACAGGTTGACCTCCAACTCACAAAAATCCTGCCATTGCCTCCTGAGTACTGGAATTAAAGTTGTGTGTCACCATGTCACCTTTATTTATTTATTTATTTTTCGAGACAGGGTTTCTCTGTGTAGCCCTGGCTGTCCTGGACTCACTTTGTAGACCAGGCTGGCCTTGAACTCACAGAGATCCGCCTGCCTCTGCCTCCCGAGTGCTGGGATTACAGTGTGCACCACCACACCTGGCATTTTTTTTTTTTAAGACTGGGTATTTGGGCAGGAGAGATGCGTCAGCAGTTAAAACCAGTTGTTGCTCTTTCAGAGAATCCAAGTTCAGTTTCCAGTACCCACATGGTGGTTTACCACCATCCGTCCATATCCCAGTTTCAGGGGATCCAACATCTTCTTCTGACCTCTGTGGGCATCAAGAACTCTCATGAGCTGGGTGTGGTGGCACACACCTTTACTCCCAGCACTCAGGGAAGCAGATCACTCACTTTGAGTTCAAGACCAGCCTGGTCTACAAAGTGACTCCAGGACAGTCAGGACTACACAGAGAAACCCTGTCCCAAAAAACCAAACAAACAAACAAAAAAAAACCTCTCCTGATCACAGACATACACTTTGGAGACAATGGCAGGGGATGCTTGAGATCTCTAGCCTGAACTACAGAATGAAAAATGAGATCCATCTCTCATACATATGGTATGCAATCACATAAAATATAATACATTTAAAAAAAAAAAGACTGGATATTGTGTGACAGACTTTTCCTGGGTAGATACGTAACATCTACTCAGCCCAGCAAGGAGCCTACTATGACACTGCCAAAGAGTTTAACTGGGATTACTTCCAGGGTAAGGGGTAATGTGAGGAACAGAAATGACTGAAAGACAGCCTCATCATCTAAGCCCACCCCAGCATGGGTGACAGCTCAGAACCTGGAGCACAGTGCATGGCCTACAGGCAGCTGAGCAGGTTAGAGAGTGAGTGTTCTTGCCAGCTGGTTCGGCTTGTTTGAGTCTCTTCCAGGCACCTCTGTTGGGTTTAGCTTCATTCCTGGTACTGGTCTGGTCAGAGTGCCTCTCAGCAGTCTTTATTATTTACACTGGGGAAGGAGGAGCCCAGTAAATCTGGTCAGTTTCAGGGACTTTGTGGTAGAGAATTTTGTGTGAAGTACTTGGACCCAACTCTTAGCACTTCCACCATGCAAAATTGGGTCTGGAGTTGTTTGGGGTTCTGTGCTAATGGTGATCAGCAGTGACACACATATTCTTCTCTAGGAAAGTGGATGTAAGAACCTGGGCATACATCCAAAAGATACTCCACCAAACCACAAGGACATCCCTTAACAATGTTCAAAGAAGCCTTACTTGTAATACCAGAAACTGGAAACAACCCAGATGTCCTTCAACCGAAGAATGGATAAAAAAAAAACAAAAAAAAAAAAAAAAACAAAACTGTGCTACATTTACACAATGGAAGTGATACACAGAGAAACCCTGTCCCAAAAAACAAAAAAAAAACGACAAACCAAAAAAAACAGTTACACAATGGAATACTACTCAGCTATCAGAAACAAGGAAATCAAGTAATTTTCAACCAAATGGATGGAACTAGAAAAGCTTATCCTGCCTAGTGTGGTGGTGCACGCCTTTAATCCCAGCACAAGGGAAGCCGAGGCAGGTGGATCTCTGTGAGTTCAAGGGCAGCCTGGTCTAAAAATGAGTCCAGGACAGTCAAGGATACACTCAGAGAAACCCTGTCTCAAAAAACATTTAAAGAAAAAAGAAAAGCTCTTCCTGAGTGAGCTAACTCAGACCCAGAAAGACATATATAGTATGTACTCTCTTATAAAGGATATTAACTATATAGCACAGGACAACCGTCTTACAACCCACAGACCCAAACAGACAGAAACCTAATATAACTATCCTACGAAAAACTCCACCCAGCAGCAGAGTCATGGACCCTGTAACTGTCTTTTTAATTATTAAACATTTATTAACAAATACACTTACTTACTACTATTCCTATAAGTTCCTACAACCCCTATAAATGCCTACAATCCCTAAGACCTAACCACTAAACCTATTGATAACTATTACAACTATTTTTCTAAGGATACAGTCTCTGGGGCAGGTCCTCAGTCGCTAGGAAACCAGTCTCGGGGGGTACACTCTATAATGCACTTAGCAGTCCTTTTTCTGGAATATCTCAGACGCAGGTTCGTCAGGGTAAATTGGCTATATAAGTCTCACCTTAAATAAGGCTTGAGGCTTTCTTCTCTCTGGGAGACCCCAGCCGTCTATAGGCCAACTTATTTCCTTTGTATCAGCAATTCTGCTGTTCTGCCTCAGTCTTTAAAGCTGGCCACAGTTTTGTTCAGGCCACTGTTCGGACAGGTCAAACCCCTCTAGGCAAAAGCTGAGCCACAGGGTTTAGTCCTTGGCCTTTTGCTGTCTTGCTGAGGCTTTCTCTGCTCACCAGCTTCCTTCTGCCTCAGGGAGATCTGACCATTGGTCTACTAGCACTTTCTCCAGCAGGACTCTCGGAGCTCTCTTGGATCGGGGGTCCTTAGCACGCAGCTCTCCACTTGTCCTTAAATAGGATCTCTCCATGTTCCACCTGCTTCAGCTTAATTTTGGCTCTGCCCACTTAGCAGTTGAAAACAATGCCAGGCCATAAAGTCTTTCCTTGTTTCACCTGGCTTCAACCTTGTTTTTCAGTCCAAAGAGACTTCCCTGTTTCATGTGACTTCATCCATAAGCTGATAAGCTAATTGCTCACAATCAAGTTGATCTTCATTCCCCAAATTAAGAGACTGTATCAGAAACCTAGATATTCACTAAATCTAACTTAAATTAATCTATCAACCCCTACATATCCCCTTTCTTGTAAAATAAATAAATCTACAAGCATAACTACATATACAATGTAAATAAATTGTCTATGTACAATACATAAACAATAACTTTAAATTTTCATCAATGTACATTATAGCAAGTGTTAAAATAACCTTAAACTTCTCACAATACATAGTTGTATTTACATCTTTTGACAATCAAAAGACATGCAAACAAAATGATTTTAAATTCTTATCAATAAACTTAATTTCTATTATATACAAAACATTTTTTTTTTTTGGTTTTTCGAGACAAGGTTTCTCTGTGTAGCCCTGGCTGTCCTGGACTCACTTTATAGACCAGGCTGGCCTCGAACTCACAAAGATCCACCTGCCTCTGCCTCCCAAGTGCTGGGATTAAAGGCGTGCGCCACCACTGCCCGGCTTACAAAACATTTTTAAACATGTATCAATAAACAAAATCTTAAATTTCTAACAATATAAACAAAGTATTTTTTAAAGAGAGAGACAAGGAATAGAGAAAGAAAGAAATCCCTAACTCCAACCCATATATATTTTTTCCTCTCTTTTTTTTTTTTTCCACTGTAACCATATGAATCCATGATGTCCTGAGTGCTCCGGCTGAAGTAGAACAGCTTTCCAAGATGATCTCTCAATAGAATCTGAAAAGTAAGATTCTGAGGAAAAACCTGACCATACTACTCCAACCTCTCTACTGTTTCATTCATTGTATCCATTCATCACAAATGACAAATTTATCTTATGCCATTATCACAAACATCACAAACAACAGACAATCACAATACATAAGATATGACAACAAAAATTTTTCATTCCACCTCCTGGGAATGAAGTTGAAAATATTTTTTGGGCACCCTTTAAAAATTGAGAGCCGGGCCGGGTGGTGGTGGCGCACGCCTTTAATCCCAGCACTTGGGAGGCAGAGGCAGGCGGATCTTTGTGAGTTCGAGGCCAGCCTGGTCTACAAAGCGAGTCCAGAACAGCCAGAGATATTCAGAGAAACCCTGTCTCGAAAAACCAAAAACAAAACAAAACAAAAAAAAATTGAGAGCCGGGCGGTGGTGGCGCACGCCTTTAATCCCAGCACTTGGGAGGCAGAGGCAGGCGGATCTTTGCGAGTTCAAGGCCAGCCTGGTCTACAAAGTGAGTCCAGCACAGCCAGGGCTACACAGAGAAACCTTGTCTCGAAAAACCAAAAAAAAAAAAAAAAAATTGAGATATTGGCCAATTTCCGGGATAGTCAGCTATAGTTTTTTTAGTTTTTTGTTCTCTGATCTCTATATGGTCGATCATTTTGGGCTAGCCCTTTCTAAGTTGATTTGCATGCTTTTTATTATTATTAACTGAAGCAGTCTGTTAGGCTGAACCATTTGGCCTTTTTGTCTTGATGTTGTCATTCAGACTTTGGATCTGAAAATAATTTTTTTCTTTAAGTTTAAGGAGGAGAAAGGCATAGATTAATTTTGTAAGTCCATTTGAAACAAACTCCATCCATGCTAAATGAAAGAATGGAATATTATGAACATCAGACTTACCATAGGAAGACATTTATGTCTCAGCTATTAAAAGCCTCTCCCTGCCGGGCGTTGGTGGTGCACGCCTTTAATCCCAGCACTTGGGAGGCAGAGGTAGGCGGATCTCTGTGAGTTCGAGGCCAGCCTGGTCCACAAAGTGAGTCTAGGACAGCCAGAGCTGTTATACAGAGAAACCCTGTCTCGAAAAACCAAAAAAAAAAAAAAAGCCTCTCCCTGGTCAGATCTAATCTTTATAAGTTTTGTTGGTAACCACATTTATTTCATTTCTTGAGTACCCATATCAATACCTTCCACATGTACATTCATTTCATCATTTGCTGTTTCTGGGATTGTAGGAATATTAATTTGAGTACCCCATTGTTGCAGAAAATCTCTTCCCCATAAATTTATAGGTATGTCAGCCACATAAGGTCTTAATTTCACTTTTTGCCCTTCTGGTCCAACACATTCAATCCATTGTACACTTTGTTTAACATGTGATACTTTACCAGTCCCTATAAAATGTGTAGGGACCTTTTGAAGTGGCCATTTTATATTCCAAGAATTGTGAGATAGAATAGTGACATCTGCTCCTGTGTCCACCAATCCTTCAATTTCAGTTCAATCATTCATTCGTACTTTTAATTTTGGTCTCTGGTCATTCACCATTGTTTGCCAAAATACACCTTTTTCAGTACTCCCAAATGCTCTTGCCTTTTGTATTGGAGCAGACTTGCCTTTAGCATATGGAAACAACAGCAGCTGAGCAATTTTATCCCCTGCCTTAATAGTCACCTCTTTCCATATGGATACCATAATTTTAATTTCTTCTTTACAATCACCATCTATAACACCTGGATGCACCAAAAATCCTTGACAAGTGAATCCCCTTTTTCCAAAGATTAAACCTATTGTCCCTGATGGTAAAGTACCATAAACGCCTGTGGTCAACGTATGTTGCGTCCCCCTCGACCAGCAAGGACGACGCAACTCGCAAAAGCTCTTCTCCAGCAGCTTATTCAGGTCCCTTGAAAACAGTCTTCCGAATGCCCGGGCAGACCCAACCCACAGGCTAAATACTATATGAACAGCCAATCAAGTAAAGCCACGTGGTGCTATCTTAGAGGCCCACGTATGCGGAAGCAAGCCAGATCAGCGGTCTTAGCCAAATATGGACTTGTTTACCACCGAGAGTGCTCACCGTCGGGCTGGTGGAAGGCGGAAACCGGCGCCATCTTTAGGGCACGGCACGTCGCAGCTCTCTACAGTTCCTCCTTTTTTATTTTTTCTAAAGTAGGTAGAAGTCCCTGGAAAGGCTTCGTAATCCCCATATCTGGGGATCTCACGGTGGGCCTGAGCCTGTAGGAGGGTGATGCTCAAACTCTTACCCGTCTCTGGGTCAGCCTCCCCACTCGGGGCTGCCCTGTCTTAGGTGGCCGAGACTTACCCGTCAACTCCGTCATTGACTTGCCAGACCCTAATATCCGTGGAACGAATACCTCAGTGGGCAGGGACTATGCTCAGTGAAGATTTAAGGCTTCATGGCAGCGAGCCATGCCTGAGGGGATTGGCCCGCCTCAATGGCGACAAGGGCCTGTATAATCATGGCTGCATTACGCTTTTGTGTGGCTCTCATTTTGTAGATGCACCATAGGCAAACCAGAGAGGCTAGTATCATCAGTATCGCCAAAGAGCCTACACCCGCCCACTCCTTAAGATGATCCATAGCCGTCTGTATCCAGGAAGTCAAACCAGTAGCCAGGCTCAAATCCACCCGAGTGGAGTTGATGTGGACGATTGTCGCTCTCAGCTTTCTCATCAAATTTTCAAATTCAGCCGACCAATCCTGTAAGAGGAACTTTGACAATTGTCTAGACAGATTAGCAGCTTTTGTAAAATTTTGATACTGCACCGAAGTAACACACAAACCTTGCATTTTCCACTCACACCCCAATTGTGCTAGTTGCCAAAGAGAATCAATCTGTTCTTGTATTAAATCTATGTGTTGATTAACTATCATAAGGCCTCCTTTGAGATGAGAATTCATAGAGGTCTGGGTATCCAATGCCTGTGCTACAGTGGCTGAGATGTTATTCAGGGCATTGGCAGTCTGTATATAACTAGACAAGGCAATAGCTGAGGCAGTAGCTCCCACAGCAGCAATAGTGATGGCAGTAACAATAGCTGCAGTGATGCCAAAATCTCTTTTAAACCTGAATAGCATCATGGTATTAGGGGCCTCTACAGGAACTGGTACATATCGAGGCATTCTAGTCACCACAGCCACAGGAAAGACTGTGGCATTCCAGCACAGGGCATAAAAACATATGCCCGGAGTGCATACTAACTTTTCTTCACCCAAGGATGCACTCCCATTACTTACAATCCACAGAAAAGGAGGCCAGAGACATACTGGCGAGACTGAAAAGGTCTTATTGCGGTAAGAATGAAACAAAGAATTCCAAGTACCAGAGCCACTACCGCCAGAAAGATCCAATTTGGTAGCGGACCCTAGGGAAAAATTACCTCTTTGATAAATTCCTCCCCCAAGCATAATGACAGGTCCCAAGTCCATGCAACTTCCATTTACCCCACACAAAAGCCACAAATCAAAAGGATTGGTGGCAGTCTGCTGAGGATCCCTAGTAGATACATCAAGCATTCCTGTACAAGACTTATTCACTATATTACTAATCATGGGGCTAAAGGAAAAATAATCTTGTTGAACCCAAACTGCTCTGCGCTCCTGACATCCAGTCCAGGAAAAAGGTCCTTCCTCTCCTGTGTATCCTCTACAAAAAGGTGCCCAGCGTGGCTGTCTGGGGGGGTCCCAGTCAGAGACTCGTGTGGGCCACCATCCTTCAAGGCGAGAACCGTTGCCCGAAAACAAACCACTACCCCTACCCCCAAATCTCAGTTGTGGTAAAAAAATCTGCTGACTGCTGAGACAATTTAATGCATTTTGTATCATCTGACCTATTGAAGCTCATTAAAAAGCACAGACTACCCTTCAAGCTGACATTTCTATTACCCTCTATAGGGCTTTTCTGATCATCAAAGGGAAGGTAGGGTAAGCCTAAGCTTCTATTACTGCTAAATAAGTGTGGAAACACAGTTGCATCATGTCTGACTGGCATCGGCTTTGGGAATATTGACAGGATCCCCCATCTCGGCTCGGTCATTCCTGACATACTCACTGCTACTATCACCAGGATCTTTAGGAAGGTCTTCATGACGAATCTTCCTCACAAGGCGTTCAGGTACCCACACTGGATCTTGTTGATCCTGAGGAAAAACACAAACAGACCCTCTCGCCCACGTTAGCACGGGGTCAGGCCCCCGCCAAGAGCCTGTCAAAATATCCTTCCACTTCACCATGCCTTTAGGTGGACCATGGGAATCCTGATGTCTGTCCACTGCTGAGCGGCCTTGAGCATCCAAATTTAAAAAATTTAAAGTAAATAAGGCTAAAGACATTCTCTCCTTGGGGGTACGGCCTTGGCCTATTCCCCCTTTCTGTTTTTGCAAACATTCTTTCAGGGTACGATGAGCATGCTCCACAATTCCTTGTCCTTGAGGATTATATGGTAATCCGTGATTAAGCTGTACCTCCATCTGGTTGCAGAAGGAGACAAAGGACTGAGCCGTATAGGCTGGTCCATTGTCCGTTTTCAGCTGCTGTGTTTTTCCCCATGCAGCCCAGGCTTCTAAGCAATGCCCTATGACATTGCGAGCCTTTTCTCCACCCATAGGTGTAGCATGTATGATACCTGAGCAGGTATCCACAGATACATGAATATATTTCAAGGTTCCAAACTCTGAAATGTGGGTAACATCCATTTGCCAGATTTTGAGTGGCATCAACCCTCTAGGGTTCACTCCCACACTGGGAGGATGATGATGAATCACACACTGAGGAGAGTCCAAAACCACTTGTCTAGCATCTGCTCTAGACAAATAGAATTTCTGCTGTAGAGTTCTGGCATTTACATGAAATAATTGGTGAAACTGTCTGGCTTGGTCCAGGAATGAGCTCCAAAAAATGCATTCCATCCTAGTCCATTGATCAACTTTATCATTACCCTCACTTAATGGTCCAGGTAATCCTGTATGTGCTCTGATATGTTGAATATAAAAACACCTTTTTCTCTACCAGATTAAAACTTGTAACTCTTGTAATAAGGCACATACAGTACTACTATTCTTTTTTTTTTTTAAAGATTTATTTATTATGTATACAGTGTCTGTCTGCAGGTATATCGGCAGGCCAGAAGAGGGCACCAGATTTCATTATAGATGGTTGTCAGCCACCATGTGGTTGCTGGGAATTGAACTCATGACCTCTGGAAGAGCAGCCAGTGCTCTTAACCGCTGAGCCATCTCTCCAGCCCAGTACTACTATTCTTAATAGGACCTGCTAATTCTAATACTTTCACTGCGTTGACCACATAAACTGAATCTGAAATCAAATTGAACGCAAATTGACATCTTTTAAACACCTCAATTACTATTTTCAACTCTACTATTTGGGGGGAGCCCGGTTGAAATTGACATAACACGGGCTCTTGTCTTTCTATCAAATAGGCTCTGCAGCCTGTCTTTGAGCCATCAGTAAACACATTTGGTGACCCTTGAAGTGGTACTGCTGAAGTAACCTTAGGGAATATCACTGGGTGCTCCTTAAAAAATGATAGTAATGGAAGCCGGGCGGTGGTGGCGCACGCCTTTAATCCCAGCACTTGGGAGGCAGAGGCAGGCGGATCTTTGTAAGTTCGAGGCCAGCCTGGTCTACAAAGCGAGTCCAGGACAGCCAGAGATATTCAGAGAAACCCTGTCTCGAAAAACCAAAAAAAAAAAAAAAATGATAGCAATGGATGCTTAGGATAATGGTTATCAATCGCTCCTTCAAAGCTACATTGCAATATTGCCCAATCATCTACAGTGCCACACAAAATCTTAATTTGATGACTGGAATAGGGCACTATTATACTGGCAGGAGCAACTCCAAAAGACTGCAAGCATTGTTGGATACTGTTTAAGGCTAAAGCAGCAACTGCAGTGGGATAATGTTCTATGGATTTTTTTGGAGAAATCTTCGAATAAGTCCATAATAATGGTCCGTCCTGCCATAACAATCCTGTAGGTTGACCATAGGTGGCAAATATGCACAATGCAATGGGCTGCCCTTCCTGCCATCTCTTTAGGAAGGCACTCTGCAACCTTTCTTCCACTTTACATAAAGCTTTTCTTGCTTCTCCTGTTAATTGCCTAGGAGAATTAAGTGCTGAATCACCTTTCAAAATATCATATAGGGGTCTTATTTCATAATTTGGTAGCTTTAAATAGCCTCTTACCCAATTGATATCTCCTAACAACCTTTGAAAATCACTTAAAGTCTTTAAATTATCTTTTCTTATCTCAATCTTTTTTTTTAAAGATTTATTTTATTTATTTTATGCATATGTGTGCTCTATCTGCATGTACACCTGCATTCCAGAAGAGGGCACCAGATCACATTGTGGATGGCTGTGAGCCACCATGTGGTTGCTGGGAATTGAACTCAGGACCTTTGGAAGAGCACTAGGCAGTGCTCTTAACCGCTGAGCCATCTCTCCAGCCCCTTATCTCAATCTTTTGAGGTATTATCTTTTCAGGTCCAACCTTTGCTCCTAAATAATTAATCACATTTTCCTTTTGAACCTTATCAGGAGCTATAAACAACCTTTTCTTTTTTAATAATTGAACTAATTCTTCATAGGCCCGATCTAACATTTGCTCACTCTTAGCTGCCAGTAAGATATCATCCATATAATGAACACATCTTAAGTCTGGAAAATTCTTTCTCAAGGGAGCAATGGCTTCCCCCACATACAGTTGGCACATAGTGGGGCTGTTTGCCATGCCCTGAGGTAATACTACCCATTCAAACCGCTGATCAGATTTCTCATGGTTACAGGATAGAATAGTAAATGCAAATCTCTCACTATCTTTGGCACACAAAGGGATGGAGAAAAAACAATCCCTTATATCTATAACTATTATGGGCCATGAGGCTGGCAAAGATGATAAAAGCGGCAAGCCGCGTTGCACTGGGCCCATGATCTGCATTTGTTGGTTTATGGCACGCAGGTCATGCAACAATCTCCATTTTCCAGATTTCTTTTTAATGACAAAGATAGGTGTATTCCAGGGAGATACAGATGATTTTATATGTTTTAAAGACATCTGTTCATCCACCAACTCTTTGGCTGCATTCAATTTTACAGAGGAAAGTGGCCACTGAGGAACCCATACTGGGTCCTCCGTCTTCCAAGTTATGGGAATGCCCTCCTCAGTGGCCCCTAGGAAAAACCCAGGCCCTGTCTCTTTTGTCTTTGCTGCATAGATATGGGACTCTTCCGCCCCTGCAAATATTTTCCTATTCCAAAGCCTGGAGCATATCCCATATCTTGCATCATACGTTGGGCTGAATCAGAATAGTCATTACTCAATTTAAATCCCATATCCTTTAAAAGGACTCTTCCCCAAAGGGAGATAGGGAGCTCAAGTACATATGGTTGCATTTCTCCTGAGTGGTTTTCTTGGTCCTGCCACTTTAATAATCTTGCACTCATATCTGGAGTCTTAGCATAACCCAGGCCTTGAAGTGTTTGAGAAGAGGCTTGTACGGGCCAACCTGAAGGCCAGTCTTTCTTTGCTATGATACTCCTATTAGCCCCAGTATCCAAAAGGCCCAGGATCTTTTTACCATCAACTTTTAACTCCAAGACGGGGCATTGGTCCAAATCCAAGGAGAGAAAAGTCAGATCCGTGCCCGTGGACCCAAAACCATCTTTTCCTCTCTCGATCCCTTGCCGCATAGCGATCATGTAAGCTCGGCAACATGATCAACTGAGCAATTCTATCTCCAGGAGAGATAGCTGTTATACCACGGGAGGAGGCTACCATGATCTTAACCACTCCTGTATAATCTGGATCTATAACCCCAGGATGGACAATAAGTCCTCTCAAGGCTGATGATGACCTCCCTAACAGCAAACCAACTGTACCAGGTTCAAGGGGTCCTTTAAAATCTGTTTCAATTAACTGGACCCCCATTTGGGGCGTTAATACGAGTCTGGTGGTGGAGCAGAGGTCCAATCCTGCTGAGCCTGTAGTGGCTCTCCGCCGTCTCTCGGATGGCAGAGGGTTGGCCATCTCTCTTGATTCTGTCCTTTGTCCTGATTCTCTACTGCCCCATATATTTGTGGGCCCTGGGGTCGTGGGCCCCGCTGTCCGTTTTTTGGACGAGTGCCACCATAACCTTGAGTCAAAGGCTGGCCATGGATGTCTGTCACTGAACGGCATTCATTAGCCCAATGGTTCCCTTTTTTACATTTTGGGCATAACCCCGGCCGCCTGGGGTGTTGTACACTTCCTGTACTTCCTGTACTCCTTCCCCCGGGGCATTGTCTTTTAAAGTATCCCATCTTGCCACACTTAAAACAAACTCCTGAACTTCCTCCACCTTTTCTGGTCAACTGTACTACTGCGGCAGCAAGACCAGCATTAGTTAACGGCCCTCCAAGTTCTCTACACACTTTCATCCAGGCTTCTAGCCCTTTACTCTTGTAAGGGGTGATAGCGGCTCTACACTCTTTAGTACATTGCTCATAGACCAACTGTTTTATTAGTGGCATGGCAGCATCCAGGTCATCAAAAATCTTTCCTGCTGCTTCCACCAATCGTGCCACAAAGTCTGAAAAGGGCTCCATGGGGCCCTGTAGAATCTTAGTTAAGTTCCCACTCACCTCCCCTTTGTTAGGAAGGGATTTCCAAGCCTTGATAGCTGTCTGGTTTATTTGTTCATAAACCTGATTGGGATATCCTGTCTGCTGGTTGGCAAATCTCCCCAGCCCAAGCAGCATATCTCTATCTCAGGCTGGATTTTCATTTCTCTGATTAATGGTTGCTTGCTCAGTGGCATACTCAATCAAGAAAGCTTTCCAGTCTAAGTATTGCCCTGGACTTAAGCAGGCGCGGGCCAGGCCACTCCAATCACTCGGAGTCATACAATGTCTGCTTAATGCTTCTACTTGAGCCAATGTAAAAGAAGCGGTAACACCATAGGTATGAACCAACTCTGCAAGGGATTCAACTACTTTAAAATCAAGCGGTTCCTCGTACCTGCTCCCTTGTGGGTCTTGATATACCAGATAGGCAAACTGTAATTCTGTTCTTACTAGTGTCCACATCCCCAGGCAGAAAGATCTCCCTACTTTCAGGGACTGAACAGGCTGATCTATCCGAACGGCTTCTGGGTATGGAGGGGGAGTTGAAGGCGCCGCGGCAACGGCTTTACTTACACCGACCGCCGCCAACGTGGCTGAAGGCGCCACGGCAACGGCTTCACTTACACCGACTGCCGCCAACGTGTCTTTCTCTTTTACCTTTTTCTTTTCCCTTTTTCTAATAGCAGTCCTCTCTAACTGTTCTATTAGAGCATGTAGCTCCCCTTCAGAATCCGTGCCCTCTGAGTCCTCAAAATCTCTAAAATCTCTAAGATCGGGATAGAGAGGGACCTTCTTTTTGCTTCCCTTTTCACTGTCTGCCTGCTCAGATCTTTCGCCTTTTTTGCTTCCCTTTTCACTGTCTGCCTGCTCAGATCTTTCCCCTTGCAGCAGTTCCAAGGCTGATTCTCCCTCCTTGATTGCGTTACAGCATCTCTGATCTTCTAAACAACTCCTCACCATCTTCCAAATCGGTCTTACTCCATGCTTCAGAGTACCTTGCTCCCAAGCAAAATCCAAGTCTCTGCCTAATTTGTCCCAGCAGGATACCGTAAGATTCCCAGACACCGCAAACCACGGAGCCACAGAGTCGCATTCATTCAAAAATCTCTCTAGGGTAGACTTCTTAAGTTTCAAATTCCTAGCTAAAAGTAGCTCCTGAAGAGCCAGAAAAATTGGATGTGACTGAGACAATCCCATGATTAAAAATTTACTTTCGGTTAGCAGTTTCCCCGCGAAACTTTACCTTTTGTTCGCAATCTCCGCGAAACTTTACCTTTTGTTCACTATTTCCACGAAACTTTATTGTCCCAATTTATCCCGGGAACTTACCAGTGCACTGCCCCTGACTGCAGGAGTTCTGAGTCTTTTCTGGTTCCCCGTACGGGCCACCACTTGTCGCGTCCCCCTCGACCAGCAAGGATGACGCAACTCGCAAAAGCTCTTCTCCAGCAGTTTATTCAGGTCCCTTGAAAACAGTCTTCCGAATGCCCGGGCAGACCCAACCCACAGGCTAAATACTATATGAACAGCCAATCAAGTAAAGCCACGTGGTGCTATCTTAGAGGCCCACGTATGCGGAAGCAAGCCAGATCAGCGGTCTTAGCCAAATATGGACTTGTTTACCACCGAGAGCGCTCACCGTCAGGCTGGTGGAAGGCGGAAACCGGAGCCATCTTTAAGGCGCGGCACGTCGCAGCTCTCTACAAACGTATATCATTCATCTGTTTTGGATAATGTAATGGACTTGTCTGTGGCCAGATCTAAAGCTGCACTCCCTTCATTTGCATGCAGAAGATCGACCACATTTAATTTTGTTCTTCCTGATTCATTATTTCCCTCTGAGTGGCTGATGGACAACGGTTCAGATTTTTTGATTTTGGGCCTTGACCGGCAGGCCCCTCCCCTCATTTCCCTGCAAGGGGTTACCTGTGACATCTGTTTTTGATCTACAATCCCGGGACCAGTGTTTACCTCTTCCACACCTAGAACAAAAACCTGGAGACCTTGACCTTCTGTTGTTATCAGAAACTATTTGTTCCCTGTTATGACCATGTACTGTAAAACCATGATACCTATTATTTTTAACTCTGAAATCAGTTCGAGATCTGGAAGTTGTAACTGTACAATCTTCTTGGAAATGACCATATTCACCACATTTAAAGCATCAATTAAAACCCCTAGCAATGGCTTGTCCTATGATATTAGCCTGATATTCTTGAGAACTAATCAGTTGTTTCTCTTATCCAGTCATCTATTGGGGCTCCTCGAGCCTTTAATGGTCTAATTATTCTTTGGCATTGGACATTGGCATTTTCAAACGCCAAGGTATTTATTAACTCTTGTCTGATATCAAGGTTTGGTACATCTCTCTCCACAGCTGAAGTCAATCTTTGTAAAAAGTCAGTAAATATTTCTCCTGGACCTTGTTTAACCTTAATATATGAAACATATCTTTCTCCATTTTCTGTAATCCTGTCCCAGGCCCTTAAAGCTGTATTACGGCATTGCTCAATTGCAGTATTATCCATATGAATTTGTTCGCTTAAGTCAGCATACCATCCCTCACCAAGTATTTGATCGGTTGTAACATTTATTCCCCTTTCCATATTTTGTTGTGCTAACTTTGTAGCTTCATGTCTCCACCATGAAAACCATTGTAATTGCTGGCTACCTTCCAGCACAGCTAATACCAGTCCCTTCCAATCCTGAGGAATGACTATGGTGCATTGCCCAGTTATTAAGCATTTGCTTGACAAAGCCTGGATGGATACCATAAGACACAATACACTCTTTGAATCGTTTCAAATCCAACATATCAATTGGATACCATGTTAATTCTGGATTGGGTTCACCTTCATTAACACCAGGCCTATTTTGATAAATTACCAGAAAAGCTAATGGTGCCTGTGGAGTACCAAGTGGCTCCTCTGAGGGCACACTTGGTTTCACACCATTACTTGTCGGATCTTCTGCTGTTGCTGCTTCACGTAATGGCTTTGGAGACTTAGATAGGAAGGTATGAGGTGCAGGATGGGGCCGCACCGTGCATTGCAACTCTTCCTGTTTCCCTGTTTCAACCAAGTTATTAGTTGCAGTTACCATTTTTGGCAAATTTTTCTTCAGCTCCTCAATCTGCATTTGCAAACTTTTTTTTTTTTTTAAAGATTTATTATGTATACAGTGTTCTGTCTGCAGGTATATCTGCAGGCCAGAAGAGGGCACCAAATTTCATTATGGACAGTTGTGAGCCACCATGTGGTTGCTGGGAATTGAACTCATGACCTCTGGAAGAGCAGCCAGTGCTCTTAACCGCTGAGCCATCTCTCCAGCCCCATTTGCAAACTTTCTAATTGCGAGGCTGACTTCTTTATGATAAGCCAATAAAAGAGGAAAAAGCAAACAATATTAAACATCCGGTCTGACTGGAAAACAGGACAGAATTCAGCTGCAAACATTGCCGTCTTGTCAACCACCAGTTCCATAATTTCAAAATTTGCAGTTTCCTCTACAGTTTTGAAAGCCAAATTACCCATAATGTCCTACCTCGTTGGGCACCACCTGTTACCGTTCTTTTTAATTATTAAACACTTATTAACAAATATATCTCTTATAACAAATACACTTACTACTATTCCTATAAATTCCTACAACCCCTATAAATGTCTACGACCCCTAAGACCTAACCACTAAACCTATTGATAACTATCATACTATTTTTCTAAGGATACAGTCTCTGGGTCAGGTCCCCAGTCGTCAGGAACACAGTCTCTGGGGTAGTCCCTTTAATGCACTTAGCAGTCCTTTTTCTGGAATATCTCAGACGCAGGTTTGTCAGGGTAAATTGGCTATCAAAGTCTCACCTTAAATAAGGCTTGAGGCTTTCTTCTCTCTGGGAGACCTCAGCCGTCTGCAGGCCACCTTACTTCGTATCAGCAACTCTGCCGCTCTGCCTCAGTCTTTAAAGCTGGCCACAGTTCTGTTCAGGCCGCTGTTTGGACAGGTCAAACCCCTCTAGGCAAAAGCTGAGCCACAGGGTTTAGTCCTTGGCCTTTTGCTGTCTTGCTGAGGCTTTCTCTGCTCACCAGCTTCCTTCTGCCTCAGGGAGATTTGGCCACTGGTCTACTAGCACTTTCTCCAGCAGGACTCTCGGAGCTCTCTTGGATCGGGGGTCCTTAGCACGCAGCTCTCCACTTGTCCTTAAATAGGATCTCTCCTTGTTCCACCTGCTTCAGCTTAATTTGGGCTCTGCCCACTTAGCAGTTGAAAACAATGCCAGGCCATAAAGTCTTTCCTTGTTTCACCTGGCTTCAACCGTGTTTTTCAGTCCAAAGAGACTCCCCTATTTCAGGTAACTTCATCCATAAGCTGATAGGCTAATTGCTCACAGCAGTTGATCTTCATGCCCCGAATTAAGAGACTGTATCAGAAACCTAGATATTGACTAAATCTAATGTATATTAATCTATCAACCCCTACAGGACCCTATTGCTTGTTAGTGGAATGCCTTACCCTAGCTGAGGAGCCATATCAAGCCCCGGTACAAGAGGAACCTCCTACCCCTCATGTGACTGATGAACTGAGGGGGATTGATATGTGAGGGCTCCCCTCATCTGAGGAGGAGAGGACAGAGATAGGGAAGAGGGAGGGAAGGAGGGTGGGACCTGGAGGGGAAGAGAGAGAGGACTTTGATTGAGATATAACTTGAAAAACTAAATTAATGATAATTTTTTTTAAAAAGGCCAGACAGTCTGAGTAAAGGTGCCGAAGTGCTTCTTTCTGTGTGTGCGCATTTGTGTATGCAAGTACAGAGGTCAGTCTTTGGTGTCATCCAACTTGTCTTCCTGCTCACCTTGTGTGTTCAGACAGGGTCTCTCCCTATAGTGCCTAAGGCTTGCCAAGTTGCCTAGACTATTTGGCAGTGAGGGACACCCTTAGAAACTGCCTGTTTTTTGCCACATCAGCACTAGTATTATGTAGGAGTCACCACATCCATAGTTTTGCAAATGTGGGTTTTAGAAATCACCCTTGGGTCCTCATGTTCATACCAACTGAGCTGTCTTCCCAATCCCTTGACATATTTCAGAGTAGGTGTGTATGATTCCTTCCAGCCAGCAAAGACGCGGTTAGGAGCACACCACACTTGAGCAGTCACACGCAGACCACATGTTCCTGTTCCCTCGCCCACTCACGCAAATCTGGCGGGAGGGGTTAGGGAGCTAACTAAATGCACTCTGGCTTAGGGCATACTGTACTAACCGCTAGCAATGCTCAGCTCCAGGAAGAGCAGGAAATGGAGGTGTCCCCACCCCAGAGCCTGTGTTCAGAAAACAGGTGACTTCATGATCTGATCACGTATGCTGAGGAGTGCACACACTGCCTCATGATCTGATCACATGTCCTGAGGAGTGCACACACTGAACTTTAAAAATAAGTGACCAGCCGGGCGGTGGTGGCGCACGCCTTTAATCCCAGCACTTGGGAGGCAGAGGCAGGCGGATCTTTGTGAGTTCGAGGCCAGCCTGGTCTACAAAGTGAGTCCAGGACAGCCAAGGATACACAGAGAAACCCTGTCTCGAAAAACCAAAAAAAAAAAAAAATAAGTGACCACTAGACAAAACCAAACTATTCCAGTAATTTATCTTAAAGCCAACTCATTTTAATAGACTTTTTTTTTTGGGGGGGGGGTTGAGACAGGGTTTCTCTGTGTAACAGCTCTGGCTGTCCTGGACTCACTTTGTAGACCAGGCTGGCCTCGAACTCACAGAGATCCATCCACCTGCCTCTGCCTCCCAAGCACTGGGATTAAAGGCATGCACCACCACCGCCCAGCCTGCCAATTCATTTTAAAACTTGATCAGGGATCTCAAAACATCCCAAACATTGAGACCTTTCTGTCTCACTCTGTCTGGTGGTTTCCTTCATATTTTAGATTTTTTTTGGTCCAGTGGAGGTGGTGCATGCCTTTAATCCCAGCACTTAGAAGGCAGGGGCAGATGGATCTCTGTAAGTTTGAGGCCAGACTGGTTTACTACAGAGAGTTCCAGCACATCCAGAGAACATCTGTCTTGAACCTCCACTACTACCTTCCCCTGCCAAAAAAAAAAAATGTTCTGGCTTGTTCCCAGACTTGAGCTCTGTCACAGCATCAGTGTTATTATTCATGTCTTTATTTTGCAATGCCAGGCTTGAGCCCTCATCTTATATACGTATGCAGCCAAGTGCTCTATCTACTAGGTCCCTACTCTTTAATTAAAAAAAAATTTTTTAGCCGGGCGTGGTGGCGCATGCCTTTAATCCCAGCACTCGGGAGGCAGAGGCAGGCGGATCTCTGTGAGTTCAAGGTGGTCTACAAAGTGGGTCCAGGACAGCCAGGGCTATACAGCGAAACCCTGTCTCAAAAAAAAAATTTTTTTTTTTAGACTGGATCTCACTAAGTTGGCCAGGCTAGCCTTGAGCTTCTGATTCCAGGTGTTTGGATTAGAAGTGTGTATCACCATGCCCATATTTGTTTAGTATGTGTCTTACTGCTCAGGCTGGCCTCAAGCTCACTGTATAGCCGAGGATGATCTTGAGTTTGTGATCCTCCTGTGAAAGTCACATTCACCACTAGGCCTGGCTTTATGGAAGCCAGAGGCTTCTGCACAGTAGATAGCTGCTCTATTAATAGAGCTGCCATGCAGCCTGAATTTCTGACAGGAGCGCTTCACGTTCCCTGGGATGGTGTTGACTGCTGGCTCATGCAGTGTTTCCCCCTTATGGTAGATATGTGCTCTGCCTTCCCGACTCAGCAGCAGCTTTCGGCTAAGAAGGTGAAAGGAATGCAAGGCTGGTTTAAGTCATTTACGGTTTGACTGTATTTTGCTAAGAGCTAAAGAGTACCCCAGTTCCTCCAAGCCTTTCCTCGATCCCATGTTCTCCTACAACAAGAGGAAAGTCAACTGTCCCAAAGGGAAACAGAATCTCTCTTCTGCAGAGTAGAGCTCCGGCAGCTATTGTTTCCTTCTCGTAGATGGTGAAAGCTAGCCCCAAGGGCCACCGCAGAGACAGTTCCAAGAGGCACAGGCGGCATTCACACTCCACGGCAGAAACACCTACACGCACGTTTGCTAATTCTGGGTCCTGATTCAAATGACACCTAACTATTCCATAAGTCTTAGTAGGAAGGAAATAACATTAATTTGTACAGTGAGAGCATACAGAGATCAGGAGGGCAGAATGAATAATCTTTAATCAAGAACAAACATTTTGAGCGACTTCCCTCATGGTTAGGCCACTTAAATTTAGTCCAGCTAAGCTGATAAAATTTAAAGTTTTTCCTTGAATTTTAAGTTCAAGCTGAACTTATCCAACACTGATACAAATCCAGAATTTTCAGCCTTGAGATGTCTTTCAAAGCAAAGTGATTGTCCAAGTTGACAAAGACTCCTTAAGGTTTAAAAAACTATTATAGCCGGGTGGTGGTGGCGCACGCCTTTAATTCCAGCACTTGGGAGGCAGAGGCAGGCGGATCTCTGTGAGTTCGAGGCTAGCCTGGTCTACAAAGTGAGTCCAGGACAGCCAGGGCTACACAGAGAAACCCTGTCTCGAAAAACCAATAAATAAATAAATAAATAAATAAATAAATAAATAAAAATAAAAAACTATTATATATGCTGGGAGTGGTGGTGCCCACCTCAGGAAGAGGGAGCCTGCTGAGTTAGAGAAGCCAACTGGTCTACATGACAAGCATCAGCTTTGCTAGGGCCACACAGCAAGACCTGGCCCAAGAAACAAACAAAAAGTAAAACAGAAGAAGTCTAAGACTGAGATTGCAGGGGCTGGAGAGATGGCTCGGCGCTTAGGAGTGAGACTGCTCTGCTCTTCCAGAGGACCCAGGTTCAATCCCTAACACCCACATCAGGGGGACTCATAAGTGCCTATAATCCCAGTTCAAGCTGATGCCCTTTGGCCTTCGGAGGCACCCAGCATAAGCATGGGGCATGTAAAGTAACAGGTACACAAGTATACACATAAAATAAAATAAAAAATATTTTTTCTTTTTCTTTTTTTTTTTAGTTTTTTTGAGACAGGGTTTCTCTGTGTAGCCCTGGCTGACCTGGAACTCACTCTGTAAACCAGGCTGGCCTTGAACTCAATCCCAGAACTCAGGAGGCAGAGGCAGGCAGATTTCTGTGAGTTCAAGGCTAGCCTGGTCCACAAAATGAGCCCAGGATGGCCAGGGATACACAGAGAAACCCTGTCTCAAAAAAACAAAAAATAAGCCGGGCAGTGGTGGCGCACGCCTTTAATCCCAGCACTTGGGAGGCAGAGGCAGGCGGATCTTTGCGAGTTCGAGGCCAGCCTGGTCTACAAAGCGAGTCCAGGACAGCCAGAGCTGTTAAACAGAGAAACCCTGTCTCGAAAAACCAAAAAAATAAATAAATAAATAAATAAAAATAAAAAATAAAAAGATTCCAAATATTTCTATGCACTTATAGGTAAAAAAATAAGAAAAGAAAATCCAACACAATGTTTTCAAGTCATGTATTGTGCTGCACAAACTGCCTTCATATCCAAGTGTGTCAGAAGAGTGTCTCCCCAGGTAACAGGGACACTTTGCTACGATATCAAAGTGAAAACACGCCTCACTACCTATTCTAAACAGCAAATTAAAACACTAGTTTCTGAAGCTTGTAATTACTACTCTGACTTCAACATAGTTTCAGTGCCTTCCAGCTTGTCCTTGAATCTTCTCTTCAAATTTCCATGCCTGCGGGTTGGACAATACTGATGGCCTAAAGCTTGTATGTTAGCTACACTCTGCCAGCTGAGGCGGCCTTCCAGCTCACACACTCCTGCAACTACCTAGCACTACAAATACAATTCTCAGTGAGAATTAAGGGACTAGCTTAACCACGATCCAACGTGTGACAGGGATAGCCTTAAAAACACTCACTGCTCTTTTCCTTGTACAAAACAATTCCCCGTCTTTCAGGCCTTTCTTTCTGCCAGTGTGTTCCATTGCCTTGACAATCTTGACTCCCTGTAGCTGTGGATGCCTTGCTTGACACAGATGACACTCCCATAGACCATGAGAAAAGAGCAGTGAAGGCATTGACTCTGAAAGTCCTTATTCGGGTGAGATATTGTTCAGAGAGACTGGTGCTGTATGTTGTCTCTACTGTGTTGCTTCTCCAAAGTGCTATGGTTTCTGTTTCACACAGACTGAAGTAGCAAAAGTTACCAGATGTTCAAAAGACAACCACCCAGAATTTTTTTTTTTGGGGGGGGTGGTTTTCAAAACAGGATGTCTCTGTACTGAGCCCTGGCTGTCCTGGACTCCTTTTGTAGACCAGGCTGGCCTCGAACTCACAGAGATCCTCCTGCCTCTGCCTCTCAAGTGCTGGGACTAAAGGCATGTGCCACCATACCTGGTTCACTATGCAGAATTTTAAAAATCCCAGCAGAGGCTCCTTATGGGACCTGGATCCAGATCTGCCATTGCTCTGACGATGGGGAGCAGGCAGCTGAGTGGCAGCTCTGCAGTGGTGCTGCTGACGGGCTGTAATGAGAGTCCACACAGGGATGCTGACCGTCCAGGACAGGCTCCGCAAACCACATGCAGACGCCCAGATAACCCTGACCCGGACATTGAGCTCACCAGTGACACTTAAAGCTGTCTTCCAGGACAAGTGTCTTAACCACACGGAAGCAAAGTGGTGTTCTCTGAGGCCGAGCTTTGACAATTCTGAGGAAATCCTCAGATTGTGAGACAATTCACATGTGAATGTTAAAGCTTCAAGACTGGTCCATCAAATAGAAACACCACAGACCTTTAGGCCCTGAGTCTAATGACTACTGAAGTGAACGGAACACATAACAATTTACTCAGACTCCTGATGTCTCTTCTGGTTGGACAGTAACATCAGTCTAATGACAGGCCTAAAAACCATCTGGCCAGGCCCAACTCTTTAAAGGAAAAACCCAGACAAGGCATGTGGCTTAGTGGTCCTAAGACTTTGTTTTTTATTTATTTTTGGTTTTGTTTTTCTGAGACAGGCTCTCATTCTTTTTTTTTTTTTTTGGTTTTTTGAGACAGGGTTTCTCTGTGTATCCTTGGCTGTCCTGGACTCACTTTGTAGACCAGGCTGGCCTCGAACTCATAAAGATCCGCCTGCCTCTGCCTCCCAAGTGCTGGGATTAAAGGCGTGCGCCACCACCGCCCGGCAACAGGCTCTCATTCTATAACCCAGGGTAACCTGGAACTCATGGTAGTCCTCCTGTTTCAGCTTTAGAAATACTAGGATTACAACCACCATGCCTAGGCTAACAAAGGATTTAAATAAGAATTGAGTGACCTAGTAATGGTCTCAGATCCAGAAGCCGTTCAAAAAGTGCCGACCTTCAAAGGAAAAGAAAGGCAAGACACTGAAAGAAGAGTCGAGTATGTCAGGGGAAACCTTCATTCTGTGTTGCGCTTCTACCTCGTCTAACCGTCTGAGGGCCTTTGGGTCAAATGTGCACTTCTCGGGCTCATGGTAGGAACACTGTTCTGACCCTGTATGTTTCCAGCCATGTATTCTTGTGTTAGCATAGGGCAGGATCTCCCTAAACCTCGTCACTCCATAACCCACAACAGGAGTCCACTCCGAAGACACCTACTCTCTTTAGCATTAGTTTCCCTATTCAGTTTTGCTCTGTCTCCAGGATGTACAGGGGATAAGCAAGGCAGAGGATTGCCTGAGACAGTACCAGGAAGCTCAAGTCGCAGTGCGGTAGGGAGTATACAGCACAAAGTTCCTTTTGTAAACTTAGCCAAGTGCAGACAGTATACATATTCTCCTGGGTATAAACAATTTA
>CAJQZJ010032773.1:1105599-1119842 GCA_907164525.1 Lophiomys imhausi
GGGTTAATGAGTGAGAGTCACCTGAGACACTGACAACTCCTAGTAGGTGTGCCGCCCTCGCCAGCGACATTTACAATAACCATCAGAGCGGGACAGAGCAAACAGCATGCTCACTATTGCACGTTACTGGACTGCTCCGAGTAGCTCTGCAGTTCACAGCACATATGCCACACGTCCCTCAAGTTACTGAGTCTTTCTTCTTCCTGAACGGTGACTTCAGCCTCTTCCATACGCTCCTTTTGGGTTTAGACTTTTTCTCCATGGCCAATACTAACTCCTTTTCTTTCTTACGTATCTCCCGTACGAGAGCATGGAAAACATCATCAATGTAGTAACGATATGCAGCAGAGGTCTCAAAAAAGGGACAACTGAATTCTCGAGCCAGAGACAATCCCTCTTCCTTGGAGACCTTGAAAGGCACAAACATGAGAAAATGTATATCATACAGCAAGAGGCAGTTATAACTGTAAAAAGAATAAACAGGCTTCTGCAGCAGGTCAGCCCCTCCCCAGCGAAGGGTCTCAGCAGCGCACACAGCTCCGTGTGACTGAGATCAGGAGAGTACCACATGACTTCAAACTACATGATTTTATTTCTAGTGTATTTTCAAGATTTTTTTTTAAACACAGAATCTTGCATTCCAGGCTAGCTAAGCATGACCCTGAACTTCTAAGCCTTCTGCTTCTACCTCCAGTGTGATGGAATTACAGGTGTTTTTATGCAGTGTTACAGATAGAGCACACATTCCTGCATAATTTTTTAAAATTATTTTTTAAAGACAGGGTTTCTCTGTGTAACTGTGGCTGTCCAGGGAACTTGTTCTGTAGATCAGGCTGGCCTCAAACTCAGAGATCCGCCTGCCTCTGCCTTGTGCACCACCATGCCCAGCTTCCTATATGTTAGACACTCTACCAACTGAACTAGCCGGAGGCCTGCTTTTCTCTTTTCTGAGACAAGGTCTGTCACTGGCCTGGAGCTTGCTAAGTAGGCTGGTCAGCAAACTGCTTGCTTCTATTCCCCCGGTGCTGGGTATATAAGTACACACCATCATTCCTGGCTTTAAAACAAAACTGAACTTGGGCTCTCTTACAAGCACATTAGTGACTGGACTGAGACTCCGACCCTTTCAAGGTAATTTTTCGGAACAGCTATCAAGTAAATATGAATATTGATAATGATAGTTTTTAGAAAGAAAACCATATGGAAATAAAGATACCTGCTCTAACTATAACACAAACCTACAAGAAGCCAACATGAGGTGTCCAGCCGTGGAAATGGCATATTTCCACCTGCTTCTAAACAGTGGGACTGCTTCTTGTTTTCATTCCTAAAAGACTACTTCCAGAAAGACCTGTCTAGTATACACTGGCTCTACTAGCGGCTGTCAGTGTGCACAGCTCACGACACTGCTACCTGATCATGTTCTAATCACTGCTAAATTGAAGGGCATCACTTGGCGCAAGTCTTTAATCCTAGTACTCGGGGGGCAGAGGGGTGGAATTTTGTCAGTTCGAAGCCAGCCTGGTCTAAATAGAGAATTTCAGGCCAGTCAAGGCTACATCGTGGTTTTTTGAAAGAAAGAAAAGCCCTCAATCATTTCTCTTAGTCTCCTCTTGCTAGGTTTATAACCACCATCAGGAAGCACATCATGAAATATGACTCAGTTTCTTCTGCGGCAACACAAACACTTATTTCTGAAGTTTTAGTTTAGTTTTTTTGGGTTTTTTTTTTGGTTTTTCAAGACAGGGTTTCTCTGTGTATCTCTGGCTGTCCTGGAACTTCTAGACCAGGCTGGCCTTGAACCCACAGAGATCCGCCTGCCTCTGCTTCCCAAGTGCTGGGATTAAAGGCGTGTGCCACCACCCCCGGCCTGTTTATACTTTTGATTATTATTATTTTATGTGTGTGGGTGTTCTGCCTACATGTATATCTATGTACCATGTGTGTGCCTGATGCTCATGGAGGCCAGAGGTATCAGATCCTGTGGAATTTGGGTACAGACAGTTCTGAGCCACACCAAGTGGGTGTTGGGAATGGAAAACAAGTTCTCAGTAAGAGCAGGCACTGTTCTTTTTTTTTTTTTTTTTTAAAGATTTATTTATTTAACATTTGAGAGCTCTATCTGTATATATTCCTGCAGGCCAGAAGAGGGCATCAGTTTCCAGTATAGATGGTTGTGAGCCATCATGTGGTTGCTGGGAATTGAACTCAGGACCTCTGGAAGAGCACACTGTTCTCTTAACCATCTGAGCCATCTCTCCAGCCCGCAGGCACTGTTCTTAACTGTGAGGTCTGCATGCCCCAGCACATGGGAGAAGGTCAGTTTACAACTTTGTGGAAATGGTTCTGTTTTTTTACCTTCATGTGGATTTTAGGGATTAACTTCAGACCATTAGGTTTGCAAGGCAAGGCAAGCACTTTACTCTCTGAGATCTCTTGTTAGCCTTAACTTTTAATAATTTGAAAATTTTCATTTTGTCTTACTGGGGATTGAACCCCTGTATATGCTAGGCAGGAGCTCTACTACTAGAGCTCATCTATCTACCATGTCTGAAGATTCAGGAAGCTAACAGCTCATGACTCTTTACTTAATGACGACCCTACCCTATCCGTTGTTGATTGACCAACTGAGCCAGGGTCAACGTAGCCCAGGCTGGCCTCCAATGTATGGTGATCCTCCTGCCTAGCCTCTTAAGTGCTATAGTTACAAGTACATACCACAGATAGCTTATTATCTGTCTAAAATCCTGTGCACTGATTTCCAAAATCAGATTTATCTATAACAACAGGAAATTAATAGATAGAGGGACATTTCCGAGGCGAGGGAGAGGATAATTTTCATTTTCTATTTTAAGGGCAAGCCATGTGTTAGCCAGGAGACAAAATGAGCGCCCACAACCTACAGGCTTCTCCTCTCACCTGTCGCAGCCGCTTCAGGTCGGACTTGTTTCCCACAAGCACTACAGGTGTGTCATCAGTTCGTCTAACTCGATAAATCAGCTGTTTGAACTCCCGAACTTCATGGAAGCTGCGACGATCCGTGATGGAGTAACAGATGATAAACCCTTCTCCTGCCCTCATGTACTGGTCCCGCATGGCTGTGAACTCTGCCTAGAGGGAAAGAAAGACCCAGGATGCACTACTGCAACGTAGACCTACACACACACACTTGCTACTGAGTAAAGAAACAGCACATCAAGCCGGGCGGTGGTGGCGCACGCCTTTAATCCCAGCACTTGGGAGGCAGAGGCAGGCGGATCTTTGCGAGTTCAAGGCCAGCCTGGTCTACAAAGCGATTCCAGGACAGCCAGAGCTGTTAAACAGAGAAACCCTGTCTCGAAAAACCAAAAAAAAAAAAAAAAGAAACAGCACATCAATTACCTGCTATCCTGAGGCAGAGCATAGAAAATTAAGAGAGACAGACTAGTGACAACATCTGCAGAGGCCTGATCCCCTTCCTAGAGGACATACTCTGCTCACACAGCTCTGGGGTCCGTACCTGTCCAGCTGTGTCCAGAATGTCCAGGTTCGCAGGCTCATCATCAATGCGGATCCGGATTTTATAAGCATCTTCTACAGGAGGGAAGAAAGGTCTGTTATAAGAACACACGGCCGGATGATCCTGGTACACGCCTTTAACTCCAGCAGAGAGAGGCAGATCCCTGTGAGTTTCAAGGCCAGCCTACAGGGAGTTACAGGATAACCAGGGCTATGTAGAGAAACTCTATCTCAAAAAGCAACAACAAAACCCCACAAATGCAGGAAGTAATGACTTTAAAACTTGTCCTACAAAAGAGTTGATCCCAATATATACCAGGCCCTATCCAATTCTTTCTACACTTTTCATGTGTGTAGTGTGAACACATATAAATGTACAAATGCTTGAATAAGTGTGGGTTCACATGTGTGTCGAGACCCAGGCTTGGTATTGGGTTGCACAAGGCAGCTTGCTCACTGGAGCCTGCCTCTCCCTCCCCAGTGCTGGGATTAAAGGCGTGCGCCACCACGCCCAGCAAAATTTAATTATTATTGATGTGTATATGTGTGGCTAGTGTTCGTGTGTATGCATATGGAGTCAACTTTGTGGAGTTGGCTCTTTCCTTACACCTTCATAAGAGTTCTCAGGATGGGAATCATGTCACTAGGCCAGCAGGACAAGTGCTTTACCCATTGAGTCATCTCATGTTTTTGTTCTTTTTTTTAAGATTTATTTATTTATTTATTATGGATAGTGTTCTGTCTGCAGGTATGCTTGCAGGCCAGAAGAGGGCACCAGATTTCATGATGAATGGTTGGGAGCCACCATGTGGTTGCTGGGAATTGAACTCAGGACCTCTGGAAGAGCAGTCAGTGCTCTTAACCTCTGAGCCATCTCTCCAGCCCCCTAAGTTGTTTTATGTGCCTAATTTTCTCAGAATGCTATTCATCAAAATATATAGGTGAGGGTATCCAATAAAGTTTTTCTTTGTGTATATGTGGTCATGTACCTTATTCACAGCTATAAATCTAATCTAAAAGTGAACTCTGAGCATTTGAGAAGCAAAGGTAGGAGGATCTCTGTGAATTCGAGCCCAACTTTGTCTATATAATGACCTCTAGATCAGCTAGGGCTACATAGGGAGATGCTGTCTTAAAAACAAGAAAGAGAGCTGGGCGTGGTGGCGCACGCCTTTAATCCCAGCACTTGGGAGGCAGAGGCAGGTGGATTTCTGTGAGTTCGAGGCCAACCTGGTCTACAAAGTAAGTTCAGGACAGCCAGGGCTACACAGAGAAACCCTGTCTCGGACAAAAAAAAGAGAGAGAGAGACTTACTTATTTTAATTTTATGCACATAAGTGTTTTGGCTAAAAGTGTACTATGAGTGTGTTTGATGTCATACATGAAAGCATGAGATATCTTAGCCTTTTATTTTTACTCTTTTTTTTTTTTTTCAAGACAGAGATTCTTTTCTCTCTTCTTCTTTTTTTTAGAGACAGGGTTTCTCTGTGTAACAGCCCTAGACTCACTTTGTAGTCCAGGGTAGCCTTGAACTCACAGAGATCCACTTGCCTGCCTCCAGAGCACTGGGATTAAATGTGTGCGCTAGAATGCCCAGCAATTAGAGACAGCTGTGCCTGGGTCCTTTGGCGGAGCAGCCCACTCTTAACTGATAAGCCATCCCTCCAGCCCCAAGATAGAGCTTCTTTGTGTAACAGCCCTGGTTGTTCTGGACTCACTTTTTAGACCAGGCTGACCTTGAACTAACAGAGATCTACCTGCCTCTTCTTCCCAAATGCTGGAATGAAAGGTGTACACCACCATGCCCAGCTAAAAAAAAATTTAATTTTATTATTATTATTTTTTTTTTTTGCTTATTTTCTGTTTTTGAGATAGGGTCTCACTATGTAGCCCTAGCTGGTCAACCTGGTGTGTAGACCAGGCTGGCCTAGAACTCACAGAGATCTGCCTGCCTCTGTGTACTAATACATTTTCTTTTTAAAGCACTGAAGGTAGGCCTCTAACAAACAAGCCCTCTACCACTGAGCTATGCAGGCAGCCCTTATTTTGTTTTGCGGTAGGGTTTTACAGTGTGGCCCTGTCTAGTCTTCAATTTGTGGCAGTCCCTCTTGGCCTCCTAAGTGCTAGGATTACAAGGGTGAGCCACTATGCCAGCCTCTTTTTTTTTTGTTTGTTTTTGTTTTTATTTATTTATTTATTTATTTTGAGGCAGGGTTTCTCTGTAGCCCTGGCTGTCCTAGACTCACTTTGTAGACTAGGCTGGCCTTGAACTCACAGAGATCCGTCTGCCTCTGCCTCCCCAGTGCTGGGATTAAAGGTGTGCGCCACCACACCCGGCAGCCAGCCTCTTTTTACTTTGAGAGATTACACTACTTTATCAGGCTAGTCTTGAACTCAGTCTGTAGAACAGAGGGTCCTTGAATTTGTGACCCTCCTGCCTCAGCAGTCCAAGGAACATCCCAGACCTATAGCCTAAGGCCCAGATAAATTTTATTTTTGATGCAGGGTCTTAAATAAGCAAATATAGCCCTTGAGTTTACAATCATCCTTCCTCAGCAGATAAGATTTCAAGCATGTGCCGAAGAGTTGGAAGTTAGGTGGAATTTTGCCTGTAATCCTAGGATTTAGGAAGTAGAGGAGCTGAATCAAGAGTTCAAAGTCATCCTATGAGGCCAGTGTGAGCTACATGAGATCCTGTCTCAACCCCCACCCTAAACACTACCCACTCCCAAAGCATAAAGAAATGAGGTCTCTATGTTGTCAGCTGGCCTTGAACTCCTGGTTCCAAGAGCTCCTACTGCCTCAGGCTTCCAAGTACTAGGACTACAGGCGCATGAGATCACATTTGACTTCTGTTTTGTTCTGTTTTTTCTTCTTTGAGACAGGGTTTCTCTGTGGCGCACGCCTTTAATCCCAGCACTCAGGTGGCAGAGGCAAGTGGATCTCTATCGAGTTCAAAGCTAGCCTTGCCTACAGAGTGAGTTCCAGGCTGGCCAGGGCTACACAGAGAACCCCTGTCTTGAAAAACCAAAAGAAAAAAAAAAGAAAAAAGCAGACTCCTCCGTGGAGTCAGTCTGTCCTTCCTTCCACGTTTACATGGGTCTCACCAGGCTTTGGGGTGACCACCTTCAGCACAGGTGCTAAGTTGATGAGTTATAAAAGTAGATTTTTGTTTTCAGTGAAAGAGACCTGGGAAAAGTTGGACTTCCTTTTTCTTCGAGAGCTATCAGATGGTACGTAGTCTTCAGCCTCAGAGCCCTACCTCTCTTCTAAGAGAGTTTGTCACTGGGTCACACGGCTCACAGCGGCAAATGCATAGTTCGTTCCTCCAGTTTTTGCAGCTCATCTCTCAGACCATTTGGTGGCCCATGATCTTCACTGTACTGAATGTTAACTACCATGTTAGAATAAAAGACTATCAGTGGTTCCTGTGAATCAAGTAGAGACAAGCTCTGAGCAGTTGGTCAGGATTGTATCACAGCACGAGAAAACAGACAGGTAAACCTGACCACGGACATGACCAAAGAGAATTCTGCCTATTTTGCTAGCTCTAGAAACCTGTATAGGACAATAGAATAAAGGAAACACAGGAGCGTAATCTACCCTTACACCAAGGACTGAAGTTAGGACATGCGCCACTCGACAAAGCAGCCTGAGCTCAAGGCCTGGGATCCCAGCCCAACTGAGGTGGCCATGTGACATTTTGCAGCCAATCTGTAGGTGTGGCTAGTTCTCACCATAAACAAGGGCAGAATAACTAGTTGGGTGTGGTAAGCTGTTAGCAAGTCTCCCCACACCCAGGAGCCAGCAGTTCAGGAGGACAGGGATGGGCAGCACTCTTCCTGTAGACAGAAGGCAGATACTGACCACACCTGGCCGACCTGGCACAGTTTCCCTCTAGCAAAGCATCCCTAAAGCTGAAACAACTTTGAATTTGAGCTCTGCACTGGGAGGCATAGGTGAGAGGACTAGAGCTACTGCCTGGAGTTAAGTAGCTGAGCCTAATTCCTGCACTGATTTTATTCACAGAGTTCCCACACCACAGTTTGAATCTCTGAAACAACATTTTAAGGTGGATAAGCAGAGCTAGGGTGCAACTCAGTGGTACAGCATGGACTTAGCCTGCACGAGGTCCTAGACTTGATCCCTAACACAAAAAATAAGTAACTCCCACACAGTTCACTAAAAAGACAAGAAGCGTTCCCACTTTTCCCAAACACACAGACACATATGCTAAATAAAATGACCACAGCAGCAGAATGGCAGACTTTCGTTTCTGTTTTGACAAAGGATCTTCCTATGTGTTGTTGGCTGATCTTTCCATAACCGGAACTGGTGCTGAATTCACATTCCTCCTGCCCTTGCTTCCCTGCTTAACGGGTGTGTGCCATCAGTCCCTACTAATGGCACAGCTTCTGTCCCCTCCTCAGCCCTACTTTTCTTTTATATAATCACTTGGAATCCAAACTGCTTCCTTATGATTTAGTAATGAGTCTACAGGAGACAGCAGCTAATAAACCACCAACAATACAACCCATGAGCCGCAGACCAGGGCATAGTGGAGCAGACTGCCTCTAATCCCAGACTAACACAAAAGGGGTGCTGTGAGTTCAAGGCTAGTTTGGGCTTCCTTTTATCTGACCTTTTATCAAAGGAAAACAACAATAAAAATTAAAACAAATAACCCAAAACAAGGCTGGGGATACAGCTCAGTGGTACAGCCCTTGCCTTGCCTGGCATGCTTGGTTTGAAGTCTCAGGTTCAATACCATGTTCAAAAAAAAAAGATGGATTGCCGGGCGGTGGTGGCGCACGCCTTTAATCCCAGCACTTGGGAGGCAGAGGCAGGCGGATCTCTGTGAGTTCGAGGCCAGCCTGGTCTACAAAGCGAGTCCAGAACAGCCAGAGATACACAGAGAAACCCTGTCTCGAAAAACCAAAAAAAAAAAAAAAAAAAAAAAAAAAAAGATGGATTTACTCTACCCACAGTCTACCAACATCTGACAGACAAAGATTACAAAGCCATAGGAGAAGACATTACTATATAACGAGCTAATATAGTAATTCCAGGGATAAGGAAATAAATGAAGAACTTCAAGTGGAAGATTGGTGCTAAGAGTTCAGTAGGCTGGCTCTACTTGTTTTTCTGCTTCCTTTTGTGGAAGTTCTAACCAGCTGACTCATACTTCAGGGTTAGTCTCATGTCAGACCCTTAGAAATGATAGCAAGAAAGGGTTTCATTGAGCAGCCTTTAAACTTTTCCTTTAATCTAACAATACAGTATACATCCATTAAAAAAGACAGTTTGTCTATTCATGCTCAACCTAACCCAAAGACTTATGATGGCATATGTACATATGAAGTTTAAAATAAAAAAAATACTCAATTGTTTATTCTCATTTCTAAGTATGAATTACATACACAAAAAAGTTCAGGATATAAATATTATTCTTTACATTTTAGATCTATTAAGATACTTTTATAGGATGTATCTGGAAATATAAAGGAGAATCTGACTTACCAATGGTGGGGTCGTGATCTTCTGGGAATCGGTGGCTGATGAACTGCATTGTCATGGCTTCAAAACAAGAAATGGAACTCATGACGGTGACCAGTACGTATTTTAACAATCAACTCTGCCCAAGAGCCAGTAACGCATCTGGTGTGGGTATTGCTTTTCAAGCTTTTCTGGCAAATGGAAAAGGTTACCTACCACTCTTCCCAACTCCACCGGCACCCAGCATCACTAGTTTGTATTCCCGTGATAGCGCTGCAGGGCTGCTACAGCTGCTACCAACTGGGCGAGCTCCAGAATCCATTGTCCTCTTGAGCAGTCCTGGGCCCCGGGAAGGCCTCCTAGAGAAGGCACGAAACACTCAATCTAGGATGGAGATGTCGGCTACAGTCGAAGAGCCCCAGCCTCCCCAAACACCGTGGCCTACCCTGCTCATTGCGGGCGGAACACTAAGAAACCTAGTCCTCTCCCTCTCCCGTTAGTCTCAGTCCTAAAACGTACCACAGATTTCCAAACTTACTTTTTCCAGAAAAATAAAAAGAACTTGGACTTCTCTTCAGATTGGGGCAGCGTGCCAGTAGGAAGGAGCCGGATGAGTGCTGAGGGCTGCCTGGCTTCGCCAGGTCCTCTCCCGGTGGCCGCCCCCCGCCACCGCACCCCCCGACCTTGTCCACCTGTGCCTGTACCTCTGAACCGAGTCCGGAGTCCGGGCTCTAGCCCGCGTTCCTCCGCGAGCTGCGCCCCGCAGCCCAGTGCCCCGCCCGGGTCCAGGAAGATGGCGCCAGTGGGCGGGGCGAGACCCTGGATCCCCGCCCCCGCAGCTGACAGAGACTCTGCCCCGCCCCACCCTAGCTGTGACTCGCAAAGCCCTCTGGTCACGTACTATGTATCTCAAGGCTAGCACATACGTAAGTGGGTGTTCCACTAACCGAAGCAGCAACTTTTTTTTTTCTTTCCTGAGACAGGGTTTCTCTGTGTAGCCCTGGCTGTCTTGTGACGCTAGCCTCGAATTCAGAGATCCGCTTGCTTCTGCCTTCCCAGGGCTGAGATTAAAGGCGTGTGCCACCACCGCCTGGGGCAAAGCAGAGACTTTTAAAGTAATTTAGGGCTGTTTGCTGCTTGTGGCGGTAAAAAAGTTTGTAACCAAATGTACAGCACAACAAACCCACATCCCCTCAAGCTTAGCAAATTACAGACTTTCATTAGGGCACATATGGTGAATTGCTACAATGTCGCTTCATTTTGTAAAAAAGCTGTCATATCTAAGGCTCGTGAAATCAAGACTAGATGTCGGCAGTACCCAGTTACTCTAGTTGGAGCTGCAGTATTTTTAAAATATTAAGACAGATACAAGCCAGATACGATGTTACATGCCTGTAAACTCAGCATTTGGGAGGTTCTGGTGACAAACAGTTAAGCTCACATTACCTGAGCTGCATGAGAACCTGTCTAAAAGCAGAGCTCTGGAGAGATTATCAGTAGTTTAAAAGCACTTGTTGCTTCTGCATAGACTCTGGATTCGGTTTCTAGCACCTACGCAGTGACTCACAAGCATTCATAACTCTAGTTTCAGGGAATCCACTACCCTCTTCTGACCTCTGGGAGGCATCAGGAATGCAGGTGGTGCACATATATACATAGGCAAAACATACACATAAGTAAATAGATTTTTAAAAATCAGGTCAATCCATGCCTTTAATCCCAGCACTCCAGAGGCAGAGATAGGTGGATCTCTTGAGTCTGTGGCAATTCTGGTCTACAAAATGAGTTGCAGAACAGCCAAGGCTACACAGAGAAACCCTGTCTTGAAAAATCAAACAAATAAATACACAAATAAAAGTGTGTCTCTTGTGAGTTAGGATTAGGGCTATACAGAGAAACCCTGTCATGAACAAAATCAAATAAATAAGCAAACAAACAAATAAAAGTAGTTTTGTTTTGTTGAGACAGGGTTTCTTTGTGTAGTCCTGGCTGTCCTGCACTCACTCTGTACACCAGGCTGGCCTTGAACTCAGAGATCCACCTGCCTCTACCTATGAGTGCTGGGAATAAAGCAAAAGTAAGTTTCTTTTTTTTTTTGGCCTTTTTTTCTTAGGTTTATTTATTTATTTTTACACCATTCATTTTTGTGTGGGATGTGCAAGGGCACACATACATGTGGAGCCCATGTGTGTGTGGAGGTCAGAGGGCAACTTGGCAGGAGTCCACTCTCTTCCTCTGTCCACATGGCTCTCAGGGATTGAACTCAGGCCGTCCGGCCTGGCGGCGGCAATCACCTGCACATACTGAGCCACATCTGGAGCCCTTGGCTTTCTCTTTCTCCTTCCCCACCTCAGCCCACCTCTGTCCTCCCACTAGGCTCTAGGGTTCCAACAACTGCTTGCTCATTCAGGGATCAGGATGCAACCTCTGTCCTTATCCTCGTGTCCCCATGGAGGGCCTCAGTTTCCCCCTCCTGTAAAGACAGCTGATGCTGGGAAAAATTATCTCTTACATCCACAGCTGGCACACAGTGGGTGCTCAATTCGTGCTACCCAAAATGCTCCAGGTAGGTATGAGCTCCCCCTGGGATCAGCCCTCCCCCTTTAGCGCCCACACCACAGCAGGAGTCCTTCCTTGCCAAGGGCACAGGACTCCCGCTGTGACGGAGAACAAGCCCACTACCCAGTACTTTTGGCCCTGGGAAGCTGAAATTCAGCACCGAGGATGGATGGCAGTTTCAAGGCTCTGCCTTCATCCCCTGGGGTTCGGGTGGTAATGGCAGGCTCAAGTTGCTGAGGCCAGACCTGGCGGCCTCCCACCCTGGGCTGCTTTCTTATGAGTTCCAAGCTGGTAAAGGCTACACAGGGAGACCCAGTCTTATAAAAAGTCAAAACAAAAACCCCAGCATGGGAGGCAGAGGCAGGCGGATCTTTGTGAGTTCGAGGCCAGCCTGGTCTACAAAGTGAGTCCAGGACAGCCAGGGCTACACAGAGAAACCTTGTCTTGAAAAACCAAAAAAAAACAAAAAAACAAAAAAACAAAAAACCAGCAATAACTGGCACTATCTGCATCCACTCAGCACATCACAACAGTGAAACTCTCCTGTATTATTCTTGCAACCTCTACTTCCCTTTTCTGTTAAGAAGGATGTAGGTGTGCAGCTTAAGCTGGCTTCCAGTTCCTGACTTGTCTGTCTCAGCATACCAGTGCTGAGGGGGGATCAGGAGGAAGCAGAAGGGATGTTAAGGGTCCTACTTTATAGCCCCAGCTGAACTCAAAATCTCAGTAATCCTGCCTGGGTTCCAAATGCAATTATTGTATCTTGTTTTGAGGGTCTGTGTCATGTAGCCCAGGGTGGCCACAAATTCAAAAACCACCATCCTCCAGACCCTGAGCTCTGGGTTAAGTGTTCTCTGTTGGAACTTTTCAAGAACTGGGTGTGTGGTGTCAGCTACCCTCCAAGCTACTGTAAAAGTCAATGCAGAGGGTGGCAAGTTGAAGGCCTGCCTCAGGAAACTGCTGAGACCCTGTGTGGTAGCTTGAACAAACTTGACCCCTATGGGCTCATGCTTGAATGCTTGGCCCCCAGTTAATAGAACAGTTTGGGAAGGATGAGTATTGGCTACTGCTCCAGCTCCATGTCTGTCTCCATAACCTCACACCATGGTTATGGTGTCTCTTCTCAGCACTGGAACAGTAACTGAGAAATGCTATCTCAAGATATCATTTCTCTTTTTTTTTAGTATATGTGCTGCCGAAGCGAGCACTTCTCTTTTTTTTTAAAGATAGGGTCTCTCTACATAGCTTTGGCTATCCTGGAACTCACTATATACACTAGTCTGGCCTTGAACTCAAGAGATCTGCCTCAATGCCCAGTCTAGCTAGCTAAGTAGACATGGTCGCCTATGCCTAGAATCCCAGCACTCCAGAGGATCTCTCACACTCTGGTCTACACAGCACAGTTCCAGGGCAGTCAGTGCTACATGAGACCTGTGTCCAAAAACGCAAGGGAGAAAAGGATTAGGATATATCTCAGTGGTGGAATTTTACCTAGCAAAGGCAAAGTTCTGAGTTTGCTTGCCAAAAGCACAAAAAAGAAAACAAAACATTCAAAAGTCATTTTGGGTGGGCAGTGGCTGAAACTACCCTGAGGTACACAGTGATATGCTGTGTTAAAAACCAGGTGGAAGGGCTGGAGAGGTGGCTCAGAGGTTAAGAGCACTAGCTGTTCTTACCAAGGTCCTGAGTTCAATTTCCAGCAACCACATGGTGGCTCACAGCCATCTACATTGAGATCTGCCCGGGCATATATGTAGAGCAAATACTGTATACATAATAAATAAATAAATGTTAAAAAAAAAAACCAGGTGGAAGGTCAAGTGTGGTGGAGGTCTTTAATCCCAGTACTCTGGAGGCAGAGAAAAGCAGATCTCTGATTCCGAGGCTAGCCTGTTTTACATAAAGTTCCAGCCAGGGCTACAGAGTGAGACCTTGTATCTCAACCCCCACCTGGTAAAAAACCAGGGCTGAAGGTCACGAAGATGGCTTAGATATTACAAGTACTTCCCACGCAGGCCTAAAGAGCTGAGTTTGATCATTTGAACAAGAGTGGAATAAAATAACTAATTCCTAGGCTGGGTATGGTGGTGCACACCTTTAATCCCAGCACTCTGGAGGAAGAGACAGGTGGATCTGTGAATTTGAGGCCACCCTGGTCTACAAATCGTCCAGGATAACCAGGGATACTCAAAAACAAAAACAAATTCCTGAGGATGTACTCTCAAAGCTACACACATGGTGCCCTGAAAACTTGTTCCATCTGTTGATTTTTGTTTTAAGATCTATTTATTTTATGTAGATGTATTTGTGAGTTTATGTGTACCACATGCATGCCAGAAAAGCACACAATGAGACTCTGCTCAAAAATAAATCATTGAAGGGGAAAAAATAAGGGAACAGAAAAAAATGTAACTTAATAATCTTTTCTTTAAACATTTAACGTATGAGAGCTCTATCTGCATGTACCCCTGCAGGCCAGAAGAGGGCATCAGATTCCAGTACAGATGGTTGTGAGCCACCATGTGGGTGCTGGGAATTGAACTCCGGACCTGTGGAAGAGCTCTTAACCGCTGAGCCATCTCTGCAGCCCCAACTTAAAGCTTTCATTTTGACTTTAAGGACATATTTTACAATTATAAGCTCAAGAAGCATGTGCAAATGTTGGAGGCTGTTAAGAAGCATGTGCAAAT
>CAJQZJ010032773.1:1120242-1130512 GCA_907164525.1 Lophiomys imhausi
AAGGAAAAAAAAAAAAATTGTCTAGAAAAAAAAAAAAAAAAAAAAAAAAAAAAAAAAAAGCATGTGCAAATGTTGGAGGCTGTTTGGTTCTTGTTGCACAGGGCAGAACTGCACTGTGCCATGAAGAAGTTTACTGAGGACTGGAGAAATGGCTCGAGGTTAAGAACTCTGGGTGCTCTTTCAGATGATTGGGGTTCAATTCCCAGCAGCCACATGGCAACTTACAACTATGTAGAACTCCAGCTCCAAAGAATCTGCTACCCTCACACAGACATACATGCAGGCAAAACACCAATGCACATTTTTTAAAAATCAAAGAGTTTATTGATAGTAGTGTATGAATGGGCTGCAGAAGAAAAAGAGAAATGACAAGCAGAGTATTTATACATTTATTTATAATGAAATTATGGTCTAATTATTTACAACATACAGGAAACCAGAGAAGTTTGTACAAAGCCAGCCTGCAAAGTATTCAAAAATGTGCAAAAATGACAGTATCTCAAGACACTCCTGGCTCAGCCACCAACCCGTTCCTTCACTTCCACACCAATATCTGATACAGAAAAGTTCTCTTGGCAAAGCCTGCAATGCCAAGAAAAGGGACAAGTAGCCAGTCCAGCCAGAGTCCCTTAGTGCCATCCAACCTGTCGTCTCTCCGCAACCAGCTGAGAGGCAGGTGAGTGTTTCATTTCTGTGATGACTTCTGACCAGCTTTTGTCATGTTTTCTTTGACCCAGCTGAAAACAAGGAGCTTAGAAGGGCAGTGCCAACAGCAATGGCTATCTGAAACAAGTGTGCCTAAAGGTGCAAGCTTTGGATCATCCCAGTAAGAAACAATGCAAAAATAACTTCATTTTCCTATTCAGGATGCAGTTGTATTTGACCATTTTAAATTAGTGAAACAGCATTTTCCAAAAAGAAAGAATCCAAATGGAAAGAAGGATGAGGAGCTCTTAGAATTAAATGTAAGCACTGAAAAGAAGGGTCTCAAAACCATCTCCCACTAATAAATAGTAAGGCTTTGTTTGTAACCAGTTATCAAAATTGACCAAGTAGTATTAAAATACAAATAAAACTTTCTTTACAACAGAGGTGAGGCTACTCATTTGGAAAAGGCTAGAACAGGTCAAACGTTTGTGGCATTACTCTGTCCTGATGTTTCGCTGGACGAGCACATTTCATCAACTGTTAAAAAGCTCTGACACAAACTTGTGATACTAACTGAATTTTAACGGATGTTATGCCACTGCAGAAAACAGGGTTTTAAAAACGGCATCCCTTTATGACAGGGGACACCGTGTCCCTAACGTCTTCAAAGGTCCAAGATGGCCTCCAGAACAGGTCCGAGTCTGTTTAGTCAAGTGCATGCATTATTGCTAAGAGAAGGTCATCGAGGGCCAAAGCTCCATGTGTGTGTGTGCCGTGTCCTATGGGGCCATCCAGAAGGGCATGTGCTGCTTGGCTCGAGGCTGCGACGACGGGCACTGATAGCCCAAACTCCAGCCCTGCGGAAAGCTACTTGCATTTTTATGACCTCCGTGTTCTTCCTCTTCATCAGAGGAGTCTGCAGCATAAGCTACTAAGCCAAATCCCTTCTCTGCCGTTTTCATCTTCTTGGCTGGATAATCTAGAAGAGAGAACAACCCCAACCCCGTTCCCCACCAAGAAAAAAATACCATAAATTCGTTAATTAAAAAAAAAGATGTTAATTGTAAGTGGTTAATTGGACACCATTTTGTAGCCACAGGGTCAATGGTCACCCCAAAACGTTGATGATCACACGAAAAACAGCCAGCACCAGCAAATGAGAATCCACCAGAAACATGTAAGAAAACAGAGAAAGAAGAAAAAAAAGAAAAGAAAAAAAGAAAAGTTAGCAAGTGAGTCTCTGAGACTAACATTTCACCTCTTAAAGAGCTAAAAGAAAAGAAGAAAAGAAAAACTTTTTTCTTCTGTTCATTTTTATCAACTAGAGGCAAGGCATACAAATGATCCCATGCACAGGATGCAGAGTTCCGGGATGCTGTTGGGTGATGGGCTCAGTTCCCGACACGCAGGAAAATTAGCTTCTCCTAACTCTATTATCAGTTGACCTCCACTCAGACAATATGAGCAACAGGATTTTGAAATGACTTCCCAATCATTACTATCTCCTAGGACTTCAATATTACTGATATGTATAAAATATAAAGCAAGCAACACTATTCCCAACACAGAATGGCTAAAAATGAAAAGTGATATACTATCCTTGTCAATTAAAAAAAAAAAGAAGTATTGTTATTAGCCAGTAGATTACAGAGGTTGGATTAAATCTGAATGACCACCAGGTTAGAAAACTAATAGCTTAGTTTTCCTAAGCTATCACCACCCTACCTAGTCGCTCCCATCCCCAACTACATTTTACTTACCATGGCTTCCTGTTAAGGCCCCAGACCCATTCCTTTCATCAGACTCTGTTTTTATTCCAGTCACTGGAAAGGCTGGTGGAGGCATCAACTGCCTGTCAAAAGCATGACATTTCTTCTCAGAGAAATTCAGTATTTTAAATTACCCAAAGTAATAGTAACTGCTGATATGAATAACAAAAGACTGCTGATAAGTCTGTAAAGCTACCATAACCATTTGCCTTTACCCTTACCCTCTTCAAATTATCCTCAAGCCTGTCTAAATAAGGAGACCACACCAAAAATAGTTAAAATTATTGAAAGAACTCAGTTCCCTCCTAAAAATTCAAAGGTTCTTCTACTGAGTTATATGCCTCCTCATTGCCCCTTTATGAAGGTTCACATAACAAACAGGACAGGAGCATTCAATGCATTACATCCTAAACCACACAGCAAGGTATGTCGTCTACACATGGGCACCATGTGCTAAGTCCCCCCAGAGGCCAAAAAAGGGTGACAGATCTCTTGAAACTGGAGTTACCAATGGTTGTGGAGCTACCATGAGGATGCTGGGAACTGAACTCAGATCCTCTGAATGAGAGTAGCTCATAACCATTGACCCATTTCTCCAGCACCCACCCTTTTTATTTTCTTGAGGCAGTCTCATAAAACCCAGGATGGTCTCAATATTGATGGTCTTGAACTCTTGATCCTCTTGCCTTAACCTCCTGAAAAGGCATGTACCAAGACAGCAGACTCTATCATTCTGAAGTAGTAAAATTGGCTTGATTGTATTAATACTTCTGTGACTGCCTAACCTTAGGAAAATACCCCAAAACAAGAATATAACTGCCTCTGAGACAGTGAAATGGGTCACCATTATATTATCCGGTTTCCAATTAACTATTCTATTCCAATTAACTTACCTGTCCCTCTCTCGCTCTTTGCCTGAGGAACTTGCCGGCTTCGATCCTGCGCCTTCTATCTCATTCTGACTGGAGAAGCCTGTACCTAAATTAGTCATATGAATGGGTCCATGCTATGAGCAGAAAAATACAGTAGCATTAGCAAATCTACAACTGTTTTATTGACTTTAGCTCCTTAATGTAACTGTCAAGTGTCTCATCTTTCTGATAAACTGCCATCAATTAAATGGTAATACATGTTCTTTGGGATTTGGGAGAATATAACTATAGTCAAGTAAGGGTTCTTGTTTCTGTAGAATTTAGTCAAGGGAATGATGCAATTCATTGTTATTCTAAATCCAAATGGTTTCAAGAAACCTAGTGACAGTAATTGCAAAAGGTTTTGGTCTGAAGATGTCTTAAAGACTGTGATGAAACATAAAAGATGCCTCTTCTGATGAAACAGCAACAGAACTAATATTATCTTTCCTGGAACTGAGAATTAAACCGAGAGTTCTGTGCACAATACACAGGATCTCTACTATTAACTACACCTGCTCTAGCTCAGCCTTGTCAATGACTAGGTTCCTAATGTGTTATTACTCCATTTTCACAGGTTTTTCCTGATGGGAGAGCAGGGTCGAGCTGAGAGAAAATGTCCTTTCTTTTTTTAAGGGAGCAAAGAGAAGAGCAAATCGAAAGTTACAGGTTGAATAAAAATCATGAATTTGAAGATTGACAGCTTCTGGTGAATAGCTTCTAATTATCTCGAGTAAGAAAAAGTCTAAAACTTAACACAACTCCTGAATGTTGGTCATGGAGACTTCCCTCTATACTGTCTTGTCACTGACCTCAGGGGGGGAACTGGCAAAGGAAACTCACTCTTGCTTTAAATTAATTCCTCAAGAATAAGATCCAGCTGGGCATGTGGTGGCACACGCCTTTAATCCCAGTGCTTGGGAGGCAGAGGCAGATGGATCTCTGTGAGTTCATGGCTAGCTTGGTCTACAAAGTGAGTCCACGACACCAGAGATTAATTTCCAGAGAAATTCTGTCTCAAAAAACCAAAAACAAGCCGGGCGGTGGTGGCGCACACCTTTAATCCCAGCACTTGGGAGGCAGAGGCAGGCGGATCTTCGTGAGTTCGAGGCCAACCTGGTCTACAAAGCGAGTCCAGGACAGCCAGAGATATTCAGAGAAACCCTGTCTCGAAAAACAAAAAAACAAAAACAAAAAAAAACCAAAAACAAATAAAAAATAAAAAATAAAAAAAAATCCTAACCTAACTGAATTCCAGAAGCAAAACTCCTATCCCTTAAGACAGCTGACACAGATGCAATGCCTCTTATTTAAAGGGAGAACACAGCAGGGCAAGATAAAGAAAGGAAACTGAGCATTTATTTAACCTGGTATCCAAGCAGTCCAGATTCCCGCTCATCAGGCAGCTCCTCTGTGAATCGCCTCTTCTGTGATTGGGGCTGAGCTGGGAGTGGGGGCTGGGGTGGGGGGCCAGCAGGCAAGGCAGTTTTGACAGGAGCAGCAGGAATAAAAGGAGCACTTATCGGACTCTAGGACCAAAGGAGGAATAAAGTATAAGATGTTGGATGGACAAGTGATTATAATCAGAACTTAGTTTGTAAATCTTTTTAAATTGGGTGTATGTATGCCATACACACACGTGCAGCGCATGCACATTTGGAGGTCAGAGAGGACATTGGATATCTCAATCACTCTCCAACTATTCCTTTGAAGCATGTTATCTCCTTCAGCCTAAATACGATTTTCTGGCATAGCTGGAAATCATGATCTTTCCATCTGTGCCTTGTGGTAACAGGAGCTACATGTACATGCAGAAATGCCTGAGTGCTAGGATCCAAAATGAGGTCCTTGTAACTGCCCAGCAAAAGCTCTCAGCTGCTGGGACATCTCATGGCCACTAAAGACCTTTTTGTCAAGAATCATAAAACCGCCGGGCATGGTGGCCCACGACTTTAATCCCAGCACCGAGAGGCAGATCTCTATGAGTTCAAGGCCAGCCTGGTCTACAAAGTGAGTCCAGGATCCTCAAGGATACACAGAGAAACCCTGTCTCAAAAAAGATTTAAAAAAAAAAAAAAAGATCATACAACCTTCAGTTCTAATGGCCCACAGGTAGATGAGCACACATGGAGGGATCCACTATTAATCCATTACCAGGCTACAATTTAGTCCTTCCCTTGCCACTGAGGATTGTAGATAACACATACTGATGGGCAAGCTATTCTTTTCCTAAAATTTTATTTCATTACTTATTTTATTGATAGTGCTGAGGATTAGAATCAAGGCCAAGTACTCTGTTACTGAACTTTGTCTCTACCCACTAAAATTGGATTCTAAAATTGTCATAGGCGGGAGTTTAAGATTTTTGTCTCAAATTATATCTCCAAAAGTAATACTTAACTCTTCAAAACCTCCATTTATTTGCCTATAACAAAGAAAAGACAGTAACAGTATAGCCTATCTGCTGAGATAGATAGATCTAATGAGATGGGTTAAATTCATCAAGAAATAATGATTGCTGGGCTTGGTTGCACATGCCTTTAATCCGAGCACTCAGAGACAGAGGCAAGCAGATCTCTGTGAGTTCAAGGCCAGCCTGGTGTACAAAATGAGTCTAGGACAGCCAGGCTGTTCAGAGAGAACTCTGACACTAAAAACCAAAAAAAAAAAAAAAAAAAAAAAACTTTTTGAAGAAGAAAAACATCTACGTCTTCCTTGTTTATAAATCTTGAAATTTTTGTTTTGTTTGCTTTTAAAACCATGAACCAAATGGAAATCCCAGCATCCACATGGCAGTTCAAAGCTGTCTGTAATTGCTGGGCATCATGGTGCATGCCTTTAATTACAGCAGTCCAGCAGATCTGAGTTCAAGGCTAGCCTGGTCTACAAAGTGAGTCCAGAACAATCAGGGATACACAAAGAAACCATGTCTCAAAAAATAAATAAATAGAAAGAAAGTTCCATAGCTTAGTAACTAGATCATGATTTCTATTCTTACATAGTAATCTGCAAATGAAATTTGAAAATCCATAGAGTTCTTTAACACTCTTAAAAACTGATTGTTAGGTGGTGCATGCCTTTAATCCCAGCACTTGGGAGGGAAAGACAGGCAGATCTCTAAGTTCGAGGCCAGCCTGATCTAGAGAGTTCCAGGATAGCAAAGGATACAGTCTCAAAAAACAAAACCCGTTTGTTAGTAGGGTTAATATAATACAGCTAAGAATTAAATCTATATAATAGTTCTTGCCTCTCAAGATCGTACTCTCAAGTGAGGAGACAATCCAATGACAACTTTCCTTCTGGAGTTTTAAATAGATTGGTTAGTATATAGGTAATACCAAGTGTAGCTCATGAGGCAAGGGAGGAATTGGTAAACAAATTTCATGCCCTGATTTGTCTAGGTTTTTAGTTTCTTTTTTTTGTGTGTGTGTTGTTTTTTGGTTTTTTGAGACAGGGTTTCTCTGTATAACAGCTCTGGCTGTCCTGGACTTGCTTTGTCGACCAGGCTGGTCTCCTACTCAGAGATCCGCCTACCTCTGCCTCCCAAGTGCTGGGATTAAAGGCCTGCGCGACCATCGCCCGGCTGCTTGTCTAGGTTTTTTTTTTTTTTTTTTTTTTTAAAGATTTATTTATTATGTATACAGTGTTCTGTCTGCAGGTATACCTGCAGACCAGAAGAGGGCACCAGATTTCATTATTGATGGTTGTGAGCCACCATGTGGTTGCTGGGAATTGAACTCATGACCTCTGGAAGAGCAGCCAGTGCTCTTAACCGCTGAGCCATCTCTCCAGCCCTTGTCTAGGTTTTAAACTCAGCATTTTCACAGTTTTCCTAAATCCTCATCAGGAGTGGAGTGAATTTAGGATTAGATTATCAAATTCCTCACCCCACACTTTAGGCAAGAGGATGCCTATCTAAAGGAGGCTCCAGTAAGGGGGCTGGGGGAGCTGGTAATGGTAGCATACACCTTTGATCCCAGCACCCTGGAAAACAGATGAGTTTGAGGGCAGCCTAGTCTACAGGGCTACACAGAGAAATCTTGTCTCAAAAGGAGGGGGGGGATCATATAAGCTCACAAAGGTGTTTTTATTTTCCATTTTGCCCAAACAGGGAAAATCTCATTTAAGGTTTGATCATTCAGTTTACAGTCATTCAAGGACTTGTCATCTCTTCCTCTTGATTAAAACCCTCTTTATCAGCCGGGCGGTGGTGGCGCACGCCTTTAATCCCAGCACTCGGGAGGCAGAGGCAGGTGGATCTTTGTGAGTTCGAGGCCAGCCTGGTCTACAAAGTGAGTCCAGGACAGCCAAGGTTACACAGAGAAACCCTGTCTCGAAAAAACGAAAACAAAAAAAAAAAAAAAAAAAAAAAAACCCTCTTTATCTTTCTTAAGCATTTTGATAACAGTCCAAATTAATGCCCCAGTGACCCACAATTGAACAGGAATCTTTTTTTTAGAAGCCTTTTAAATATTCTTTCAGACTCTATTCATGTAAAGTCTCTTCTTCTGGAAACCACGAAGTATAATCACAACTTGGAAGCAATCTAATAGCTGTGATTTTAATACCTGTGTTTCTCCTATCTTTAAAAATTGATGCACAAGCCGGGCGGTGGTGGCGCACGCCTTTAATCCCAGCACTTGGGAGGCAGAGGCAGGCGGATCTTTGTGAGTTCGAGGCCAGCCTGGTCTACAAAGTGAGTCCAGGACAGCCAATGATACACAGAGAAACCCTGTCTCGAAAAACCAAAAAAAAAAAAAAAAAAAAAATTGATGCACAAAGGCTGGAGAGATAGCTCAGAGGTTAAGTGCACTGACTGCTCTTCCAGAGGTCCCGAATTCGATTCCCAGCAACACGTGGTGGCTCACAACCATCTATAATGAGATCTGATGCCCTCTTCTGGCCTCCAGACATACATGCAGACAGAACCCTGTACACATAATAAATCTTTAAAAAAAAAAGTGTGTACTACCCACCACACCCAGCAACATTATTAAAAAAAGGAATTGATGCACAAGCTCAACACAAGGAGCTCCCCTGGCTTCTGCCCTATTTTTCTCATCCCTTATTAGGGTCCCTATTCTCTTATCTCTTAGCTGATTTCAGGTCCCTATTCCAGGAGTCACTTGTTTACAGTTCTAAAGGCAGTGGGACCTGGAAGAGTGGATCCTAAAACTGAGGTGGATCTCATGCCACAGCCAACTCTACTCAGAGCATTAGACAGTGTGTACTCTTTTTTTTTTTTGGTTTTTTGAGACAGGGTTTCTCTGTGTAACAGCCTTGGCTGTCCTGGACTTGCTTTGTAGACCAGGCTGGCCTCGAACTCACAGAGATCCGCCTGCCTCTGCCTCCCAAGTGCTGGGATTAAAGGCGTGCGCCACCACGCCCGGCCGACAGTGTGTACTCTTGAGGGTTAAGAGGAGTCACATAAGTAAAATGTACAGTCACAAGGACAAGCCACCCCTAGAACAGAAGATAATAATAACAACAGCCAGTTGTAAAGAAAAATCTGAGGTCAACTCACTCCTAACCACTACACCTGGAAGGGGTAAGAAAGTATAATCCAACACAATTCTGGTTTAGTTTGGATTAGTTTTTAGAGACAGGGTTTCTCTGTGTAGACCAGGCTGTATCCAAACAGAGTTATCTGTGTGCACAAGGCCTTTTCCCCTCTATAGTTAAATTTTTTAATGTAAACTAAGCATAACTAAATATAGCATAGAATACCAGGATATAGGTGGGTGTGGACTTCTGAAACCCCCTTTTTAATTTTTAAAAATTATTATGGTGTTCCATGTTATTATTATGGTTAATATTTTAAAATTATTTATGGTGTTCCATGATTGCTTTACCCTGTGGACTGTAGATATTTTTCTTTTTTCTTTTTTTTTTTTTTTTTTAGGATTTTCAACACAGGATTTCTCTGTGTATCCTTAGCTGTCCTGGACTCACTCTGTAGACCAGGTTGGCCTCGAACTCACAGAGATCCACCTGCCTCTGCCTCCCAAGTGCTGGGATTAAAGGCGTGCGCCACCATGCCCAGACTTTTTTTTTTTTGAACAGGGTTTCCCTGTGTAATAGCCCTGGCTATCCTGGACTCAAGGCCTGATGTCTTACCGGCTGAGCCATAAAGCCTTCTACCTGTACATTTTAGTAACATGATTATTATTTTATAAATTGGAAACCTCTTTGTATTTTTGGAAAAAAAAGTTCCTCGGCATACCCCTAACTTGTCATGGAAGCTGCTTTGTAGAGCAGACCGGGCTCAGATTCAGACCTCAGGAGGCAGAGCCTGCCTCTGCCATCCCTGTGGCTGTGCTCTGTACTTGACTAGATAGGCAGGGGCACTGTGTGCACCTTTAGGAAATCTTCATACACATTTCTACATACCTGACAGCAGAGAAGATCCTAGACACAGACAGCCACAGTCACATGTCAAGCTGATGTCCACTCATTATTAATTGCATTACAAGCTTAGAATAAGACAATTCCCTTATATTGTATAAAATAATGGGTTTAACAGATAGGCTATCGCCGGGCGGTGGTGGCGCACGCCTTTAATCCCAGCACTTGGGAGGCAGAGGCAGGCGGATCTCTGTGAGTTTGAGGCCATCCTAGTCTACAAAGCGAGTACAGGAAAGCCAGAGCTGTTAAACAGAGAAACCCTGTCTCGAAAAGCCAAAAAAACAAAAACAAAACAAAAACAGATAGGCTATGATGAAGCTTTTAATTACCTTCCTTGCCAGAATCTGATCATTTATCAGACCAAAGGCTGATCAGTTAAAAACAAACAAAATTCACTTAATTAACAATGGTTAGCCGGGCGGTGGTGGCGCACGCCTTTAATCCCAGCACTTGGGAGGCAGAGGCAGGTGGATCTTTGTAAGTTCGAGGCCAGCCTGGTCTACAAAGTGAGTCCAGGACAGCCAAGGATACACAGAC
>CAJQZJ010032773.1:1130612-1191042 GCA_907164525.1 Lophiomys imhausi
AAAAAAAAAAAAAAAAAAAAAAGAAAAACAATGGTGAGCCGGGCGGTGGTGGCGAACGCCTTTAATCCCAGCACTTGGGAGGCAGAGGCAGGTGGATCTTTGCCAGTTCGAGGCCAGCCTGGTCTACAAAGCGAGTCCAGGACAGCCAGAGCTGTTAAACAGAGAAACCCTGTCTCGAAAAACCAAAAAAAAAACAACAATGGTCATTTAGGGCTGAAGAAATGGCCCAGCAGGTAAGAGCACTGGCTGTTCTTCCAGAGGACCTGCGTTCAATTCCGAGCACCCACCTGGCAGCTTACTGTTGTAACTCCAGTTCCAGGGAATATGGCACCCTCACATAGAAATACACGCAGGGAAAAAAACAATGTGCATAATAAATAAATTAATTAATTAAAAAGAAAAGGCTATTTTTGCCAGGCATGGTGATGCAAGCCATTACCCCAGCACTCAGGAGGATGAGGCAGGCTCTGTGAACTCCGTGAGTACGAGGCTAGCCTGGTCTACAGAGTTCCAGGATAGCCAGGGCCACCCTGCTGGAAACCAACCCAGGTCCTCTGCAAGAACTGAAAGCACTTGTAACCACGGAACCATCTCTCAAGGCTCTAGCTGTTTTATTTGGTTTTTTTGTTGTTGGTGGTTTGGTTTTTCAAGACAGGGTTGTCCAGGCTGGCTTTGAATTCAGAGATCTACCTGCCTCTGCTTCGAGTGCTTCGATCAAAGGCATGCATTCCACCCCCGTTTTATTTTGTTTTGACACAGTCTCTTGCTGACCTGAAACTCCCCAAATAAGCTAAGCTGTCCAGAGGGCTCAGGATCCACCTATCTGCCTCCCAGCACTGATATCATAAGCACATGCAAACAGACCAGGGTTTATCTTTTTTTTTTTTTTAAACACAGGTTTCACTATATAACCTTTGCTGGCCTAGAACTCAAGAGATTCACAGGCGTCTACCTTCCAATTGCTGGGATTAAAGGTGTGCACCACCATGACCAGTCCCATATCCAGATTTTTTTTACCTAGGATCAAATTCAAGGTCCTCATACTTCTGTGATAGGTACTTTACTGACTGAGCTCTGCCCAACCCCTGTAATGTTTCCTACTGAGATGAGAATAACTAACTCAGAGTCAGGTGTGTCATCCTAGGACATGGGAGGTAAAGACAGGAGTATCAGGCATTTAAGGTCAGCCTGGATTATATGCATTTCAAATAACAAAGTATCTTAAGGGGTAAGGCACTTGTCTCCCAGTCTGATGACCTAAATTCAACTCTGGAACTTAGTCTGGAACTTGAATGGTGGAAGGAGAGCCTCTTCTAGTCTTACATACTGTCCTGTGACCTCTTCACATTCACAGTAGCATGCACACAAAAATCCATATAATAAAATAAGTAGGGGCTGGAGACATGGCTGAGTGGTTAAGAGCACTTAATGCTCTTGCAGTGACTCCAGGTTCAGTTTCCAGAAACCAAAACTAGAATCTCGCATGTACCTGTTAACTCCAGATCTAAGGGGTCTGACCCTCCTTCTGGACTCCATAGCACAAGTATACATGTGGTGCACATATGAAAACAAACATACACATTAAAAAAATAAGAAGGCCGGGCGGTGGTGGTGCACGCCTTTAATCCCAGCACTTGGGAGGCAGAGGCAGGCGGATCTCTGTGAGTTCGAGGCCAGCCTGGTCTACAAAGCGAGTCCAGGACAGCCAGAGCTGTTACACAGGGAAACCCTGTCTCGAAAAACCAAAAAAAAAATAAGAAGACCTGCTCAGTTCCAACTAATAAGAGGTGTGTGCTACAGGCCAGCCTCTTTGTCCTTGAGAACTTTAGACCACAAAGCTAAGGGCAGGGAACTAACTCTGACCTGCCACTCATATCATAATTAAAGAACACAGTCACACTTTTTTAGCTATCTTCTACAGCTTTTGTACAACAAGAGTGCCTGTGACAGAGATTGTACAGCCCCAAAGTGTAAAACATTTGCCATTGAGTGCTTTATAAAAAAAAAAAAAGTCTGAGCCGGGCGGTGGTGGCACACACCTTTAATCCCAGCACTTGGGAGACAGAGGCAGGCGGATCTTTGTGAGTTCGAGGCCAGCCTGGTCTACAAAGCGAGTCTAGGACAGCCAGAGATAGTCAGAGAAACCCTGTCTCGAAAAACCAAAAAAAAAAAAAAAAAGTCTGCCAATGATTCCACTTGAAACAGCGCTTCGGAGGCAAGACTTGTGAAGCTAATTAAAAATCATGGAAACGAAGGACATATTACTGAGGATACCAAAGTCCTCAGTAAGTCAATCTGGGGACACAGAAGACAACAAGGTAAAACAGAATAGGGGGGCTGGAGAGATAGCTCAGTGGTTAAGAACACTGGCTCTTCTTCCAAAGGACCCTGGTTCAAATTCCAAGCATGCACATGGCAGTTCACAGCTGTCTGCAATTGCTGGGTGTGGTGGAGCACCCTTTAATCCCAGCACTCGGGAGGCAGAGGAAGGTGGATCTTTGTTGATTTCAAGGCCAGCCTGGTCTACAAAGTGAGTCCAGGACAGCCAGGGCAATGCAGAGAAACCTTGTCTTGAAAAACAAAACAAAACAAAAACAGAATAGAACTTATTTCTAGAAAGCACTCTTTCCTCAGTTCAACAATTAACGTATTGCATATCCTGGCATCCTACCTGTCCAGTGCTAGCTGGAGGTTGCACTTGTGTTATCGGATATTGTGTTGGCACAGGTGGGACTCCAGTGGGTACTGCTGGCAAGACTCCAGGTGCCAATGAAACAGCTGGTGGCACTATGCTTGGTACTCCATAGGGAGGCTGAACTGGCTGCTGAGGAGGGGGAACAACAGGGTAACCAGACTGATAGCCATTGGATGGATAATATGCTGGTTGAGGAGGGATACTACTTATAGCAGAGGGTTGTGTATAGCCTGAGGGGGGAAGAAAAAAAGTGTTTAATCAGCTGCAGCAGAATGAAACATTTTACCTGATTATTAAACAACACCCAGGAAGATAAATGCTGAGGCAGGAATGGCTTTCTAAGTTACCCTAAGTTGAAAGGACCTCCACCAGTGCCCTGGCACAATTAGTCTAGCCTCAAGGATCACACTTTACCATAAGTATCAGTACCAAAATATTTTAACACTTTGAGCCATACACACCTGGTAAAGGTACAGCAGTATTAATTTGATTCACAAATCTAGAATATTCAGCATGAACCTGGAAAAATGGGGAAAACAAAGTTAATAAAGGTCAGTCCCAAGTGACTTCATATTTATAGGGTATGATTGATTATACAAGAAAACCAAAGTAACTGAGAATTTAAATATTTCCTCTGATGCTCTGAATTAAATGAGTTAAGAGAACTATTAAACTGTATGTAAATTCCATACATCAGCAGGAAGGACAATCCTACACACTCAAACTACTCAATTCTGGAGCACAAAATCATTCAGAAAGCCACATAATTAGAGAAATTAGGAAAATTCAAAGTTACTAGCATAAATGGTAAGAATTAATTTAACAGCAGGTGTGGTGGTGCACGCCTTTAATCCCAACACTCAATATGCAGAGAATCTCTATGAGTTCAAGGCCAGCCTAGTTTTACATAGAGTCCCAAGTCAGCCAGGGTTACACAGTGAGATCCTGCCTCAAAAAAACAAAACAAAAAAATTGTTCATTCATATTTTACCAGGAGACATCTGTTCATGCTATTCCCAGATTACTAAAAATTAGGTATTTTATCCAAATGCCTGCTTGCATTTGCACAACCAATGTATTAGATGTACACCACACACACACACACACTCCTGTCTCTTCCTCTGTCACTCCCTTTGGGTGCTATCAAAGCAACTAAGGTGATTTGTTTATAGAGTAAAAAGAATTAGGAACTGGGAAATAGCCCCGAGTAAGAATGCTTGCTATGTAAACACTGGGAACTGACTTCAGTTTCTCAGCACTCAAATTAAAAAGAAAAAAAAAAAACGTCAGGGATGGACACACTCACCTATGTATGACCCCAGCTCTGGCAAGCTGGTAAACTGCAGGTTCCATGAAAAGCAGTGACGAAACATCTGGTATTTAGTGTTATAGTTTTAGTCATTAATCTAGAATGTTTGCCTAGAGCATACTAGTGTATCTAAAATTCTGATATAACAGGGTATAGTTCTTGCAGAGCTTACAGTCATTTTAAATGTTTGATAGTCTTTTGAAATAACCATCAATTTTGATGTTTTGGGTTTTTTTGTATGTATATGAGTGGTTTGCCTGCATGTATGTGCACCATATGCATGTCTATAGATATTTTTGAGCCACTGTGTGGGTGTTGGACATTGAACCTGTGTCCCTTCCACAAACAGTTAAGTGTTCTTAACCACGGAGCTTTCTCCAGTCCCTTGATGTTTTCACTAAGAGTTTATTTGGAACGCAAGAGAGGCTGAAACAGGTTTCAGTATACATGTTAACTTATTCAAGTGATTTGGTAAAAACCTCTACCAGTCTCTTCAAGTGCACTTCATTTTGAGCTGTATTTTATTATGAGACAGGGTGTCACTATGCAACCCTGGGCAGCCTGGAGATTGCTATGTGGTTGAGATTCACCTTGAGTACACAAATCGTCTGTCTCCACTTCCCAAGTGTTGGGAGTAAAAATGTGCACCAACACACCTGGCTACATTTCCTCAACTGTCACAGACTAGTGAAATCATTGTATTATCATACTTTTCTTTGTGGTCATTAACTACAGTTTGTACAGTGAAAAGACACTAGTCTAGCACTCCATACTAAATTGCTGTCGTGGACAGTGTCTTAGGGTTTCTATTGATGTGCTGAAGCACCATGAGCAAACCAACTTGGTGAGGGAAGAGTTTAACTGGTTCACACTTCCATATCGCAGTTCATCATCAAAGAAATCAGGACAGGAACTCAAGCAGGGCAGGAATCTGGCTGGAAACAGGAGGCAATGTGGAGGCCATGGAAGGGTGCTACTTACTGCTTTGATTCTCATGGTTTGCTCAACCTGCTCTCTTACAGAATCCAGGACCAACAGCCCAGGGATGGCACCATTCACAAAAGGCTGGGCCCTCGCCCATTAATCACTAATTAAGAAAATTAATTTTACGCCGGGCGGTGGTGGCGCACGCCTTTAATCCCAGCACTTGGGAGGCAGAGGCAGGCGGATCTTTGCGAGTTCGAGGCCAGCCTGGTCTACAAATTGAGTCCAGGACGGCCAGGGCTACACAGAGAAACCCTGTCTCGAAAAACAAAAAAAAAAAAAAAAGAAAATTAATTTTACTTAATTCCTACAGGTTGCCTACTGACAATCTTACAGAGGCATTTTCTTAACTGGGGCTCACTCTCTCTGATGACTCTAGCTTGAGTCAGTTCACATAAAATTAGCCAGCAGTGACCACAACTGCACAGAATGTAGACCTACTGTCACGCCCCGTGTTCCAGGGTGCTCATTACAGTTAAGCTTTAATTAATTATAACTTAATATAGCTATAGCTTAGCTTCCTTTTTAAAATCATGGCAATTCCAGGAGGGGCTCCCTGTAGTCCGCGCTAGAATACACAGCTGTGCACATGAGACCCTGACTCCAGTCCTGACAAATGCACAAACTCACTGTTTGCAAGAGGTTCTCACAGAGCTTCTTGGCAGCAGCCAGGCCTTCAGGTTTGGGATGACTGCAAATAAGAATAAGCCACAAAGTCAAAAAAACAAAATGACAGCCTTATTTTCTCTCTACACTACTGCCACACACACTCACTTTAGTGCGCTCATCAACGCTCAATCTAGCCCCAGGTCATTTAATTGAGGACACAGCAGCAGCCCTTTTTGGTTGTTTTGTTCTCAGGGTCTCTCTGTGTCGCCCTGGCTGTCCTGGACTCACTCCATAGACCAGGCTGGCCTCGAACTCACAATCCACCTACCCTACCACTTTAACCCAGAGCGCTGGGATTAAAAGGATGTGTCACCACCCCCAGCTAGAACCATACCTCTCTTAAATTATAACTAATGAGCCGGGCGGTGGTGGCGCACGCCTTTAATCCCAGCACTTGGGAGGCAGAGACAGGCGGATCTTTGTGAGTTCGAGGCCAGCCTGGTCTACAAAGTGAGTCCAGGACAGCCAAGGATACACAGAGAAACCCTGTCTCGAAAAACCAAAAAAAAAAAAATTATAACTAATGTACCATTGCTATATATATTTTATAGTGTCCCTTTTCTGGACAATGGTACTTTTGACATAAAGAGACAAGTTATTGCTCTTCCACAGGACCTGGGTTTGATTCCTAGCACCTACATGTTAGCTTACAACCATTTTTAACTCCAGTTCCCAGTGATTCAGAATCCTCTTCTGGCCTCTTCCTGCACCAGGTACACACACAGTACACATAAATACATGTAGGCAAAACATAAAAATCAAACAGGGAGCCAGGGGTGGAGATGGGGATGGTGGCACAGGTCTTTTTTTTTTTTTTTTTAAGATTTTTTTTTTTTTTATGTATAGTGTTATGTCTGCAGGTATTTCTGCACGCCAGAAGAGGGCCCCAAATTTCATTATAGATGGTTGTGAGCCACCATGTGGTTGCTGGAAATTGAACTCAGGACCTTTGAAAGAACAGTCAGTGCTCTTAACCTCTGAGCCATCTCTCCAGTCCATGGCATCTTTAATCCCAGCACTTGGGAGGCAGAAGCAGGAGAATCTCTGTGAGTTTGAGACCATCCTGGTCTACAAGTGAGTTCCAGGATAGCCAGGGCTACACACAAAAAATTAAAATATCATAAACCAGGGGTGGTGATATATGCCTTTAATCCCAGCACTCTGGAGGTAGAGGCAGATGGATCTCTGTGAGTTCAAGGCCACACTGATTTACATAATGAGTTCTAGGACAGCTAGGGCTATGCAGAGATCCTATCTGGAAACTATCAGTGCCCCACCCCCCAGCAAAGTGACATCAGCATAGGTTTAAATAAGTCATTATAAACACAGTCTGAGAGGTAGTAAGTATAGCAATAGAGTGCTTACCTAACACCTAAGAATCCCTAGGTTCAAACCTCAAGACCACCAAAGTTCATTTTATAATCACAGAATAATAGAACCTAAAGACTTGAATGTTAAAGCCACAACTAACCCACTAACCCCTCTAATTCAGCTTCTTAAATTCATTTTAAAAATATTTTCCCTTTTTTGCTTTATGTATACAGATGTTTTGCGGGTAAAGATCTACGTACCAATGTATGAAGTGCCTGTGTCAGATCCCCTGGGACTGGAATTACAGACTGTTGTGAGCTGACATTGGGTACTAGAAATCTAACCCGTGAAATCTAACCCGTGTTCTCTGGAAGAATAGCAAGTATTCTTTTTTTTTTTTTTTTTTAAGATTTATTTATTTATTATATATACAGTGTTCTGTTTGCATATATGCCTGCAGGCCAGAAGAGGGCACCAGATCTCATTGAAGATGGTTGTGAGCCACCATGTGGTTGCTAGGAATTGAACTCAGGATCTCTGGAAGAACAGCCATTGCTCTTAACCTCTGAGCCACCTTTCCAGCCCCAGCAAGTATTCTTAACTGCTAAGCCATCTCTCCAACTCAAGCTTTTCTAAATTCTTTTTATTTATTACTTCAAGTTACATCTCCATTACCACCCCCTCCCCTCCACCCCTCCCTGTCCTACCCTGCCCCACTCATCCCACCCCTCCATTGTGAGGTGCCTCCATGTATCAGATCCCCCAAGTTCATTCTAAATTCTTAAGTCATCTTTATTATTTTTAATTATATATCCATATGTTCATATATAGTTGACCTCCAAGGCCAAAAACATCATATCCCCTAGAACTGGACTTACAGGTGGTTGTAAGCCATCCTGCCTTAGTGGTAGGAATTAAATCCATGCCCTCTGTAAGAACAGCAAGTGTTCATAGCTGGGGAACCATCTCCCTCGCTCCAAATTAACTAATTATAAAGTTATCATTCTAAGCTTAGTGAACTCCTCATGCAGGCTTTTTGAGGTAGTCTCAAGAGACCTAACTAAGCATCAAAGTCACACTGCACACAAGTACAGCCTTGGAACCCTGATTCTCCTGTTCCCACTTCTTTTTTTTTTTTATATATATATATTTTTTAAAGATTTATTTATTATGTATACAGTGTTCTGTCTGCAGGTATATCTGCAGGCCAGAAGAGGGCACCAGATTTCATTATAGATGGTTGTGAGCCACCATGTGGTTGCTGGGAATTGAACTCATGACCTCTGGAAGAGCAGTCAGTGCTCTTAACGGCTGAGCCACCCCCCCCCCCCCCCCCCCCCCCCCGTTCCCACTTCTGCTTGCAAGGATGCAAGGCTTTCACCACCAGATCAGATTTCACATCAAGCCTATTTTCATGTTTTTTATGAACTATTCAAGCCTGCACTGAGAAGAATTTGTATATCCTCTGCTTTTATCCATACCTGATATAAATATACATGGGTTCAAAGGCTTCTCGGCCTGACGCTGGCTCAATGCAACCTGAGCCTTTGCCTCGTAGGAAAACTTTGGCACCAGTTTCAATTTGAATGTGTTGCAAATAGGAGCAGCCTGGACCTTCTACTTTCTCCTTAACATTAAAAGTGGGCACAGCATGTTCTAAACCCACAAATAATTTATCTTGAACATAATGCATCTGTAAGACAACAGAGTACTCAATTAGTAATAGAGACAATAATGAAAAAAACTTGTAAAAAACCATTATACAAAGTATATATATTCTATATACTTAGAATCACCCACATGGATCCTTGGAAATTTCTATCATAATCTCTAAGATTTGCTTTTGGAGACATGGTGTTGCTACAGCTTAGCTGTCCTGAAATTCACAATGCAGCCTAGGATGGCCTCAAAATCTCAACCCTCTAGCTTCAGCCTCTGAAGAAGGTTTAATAGTCTTTATGACACGTTGATCAAGGGTAGAATTGTAATTGCTAATACACCTGACAAATCTCAGGAGAGGAAACCTCACTCTAAGTATTCCCTCAGACTGGCTTATAGACATATACTAGGGACATTTTCTTGATTGTTAATTGATGCAAAAGGCCGAACCCTAGGCACACAGGTCTGGGGCTGTGCTTAAAAAGGTAGCTGAGGCAGGCATGGTGGCGCACGCCTTCAATCCCAGCACTAAGGAGACAGAGGCAGGTGGATCTCTGTGAGTTCAAGGCCAGCCTGGTCTACAAAGTGAGTCCAGGACAGTCAAGGACACACAAAGAAACCCTGTCTCAAAAAACTTTTAAAAAATAAAAATAGAAATAAATAAAAAGGTAGCTGAGTCCAGCATGGTGACACATGCTTTTAACTCCCTCAACAGTTGGGATGAGATCTACATAGTGCGTTCCAGGACAGCCAGGGCTACATGGTGAGACCCTGTCTGGAGAGCTGGGGCTAGGGGGGAGGGAAGCTGAGCTTTATAGTATTGACAACCTCCCTACGAGAACATGCCTCTCAAAAAGACTATCTTTCATCCCTCTCAAAAAGAAGCACAAATAGCAGTGCCTGCTGGAGAGCCCGCTTTCTCCTTTGTGAATGTGAGATGCCCAGGGTGGTATCAGATCCTGCGCACAAACAACAGTCTTGTGAGCTGGCTGCTCCAGTGTCCTGTCAACTACAGAAGGAAAAGCTAAACCATCAGGATGCACCTTTAGGAGGATGCAGCACTGAAAGTACCTGATTCAAGATGAGTGGGAACCGTCCCAGCGAACACACTTTAGATATATAAAAAAGGGAGGGCTGTGCGTGGTGGCGCACGCCTTTAATCCCAACACTCAGGAGGCAGAGGCAAGAGGATCTCTGTGAGTTCAAGGCCAGCCTGGTCTACAAAGCAAGTCCAGGACAGCCAGAGACAGAAACCCTGTCTCGAAAAACCAAAAAAAAAAGAACTAGCTTTGTAGATCAGGCTAGCCTTGAACTCACAAAGATCCGCCTGCCTCTGCTGGGATTAAAGGCTTGCGTCACCAGGCCCAGCCCTGCCTATCATATTCTAAGCCCTGCTTGACCAAACCAGCATCACAAAACCGAAAACCCTACATGCTCATGCACTTACCTATGATGTAACTATTCTAGGTAGCAAGATATCTAAGTAAAACAGATACACACAACAGAATACAGTACTGATTAAGTATACTTACCTCTCTTCAATTTATGTTAAATTTGTTTTTAAAAAAATAGCAAAGACAGTGCTGGAAAATGTTGGGTAGTACAGTCAGCCCTGTGGTTTTCTCCAGTAGGGGCTGCTCTCTCCACCCCTTTGTCTAGGAGGAGTGTATCAGCAAAGTCTTGCTTCATCAGACTCAGCCTTCTTGGTCCTCCAGTTGTCAGGCTTACAAATGCAAATTAAAACACTGTCTTCACACTATATAATGCATATCCTTTGATCTACCAACCCTCTCCATTTTAAATCCTACCAATATCAAATTTTTTTAGATGGCATTAGAATACCTAGAGCTCACACACTTTTAATTCCAAAATTTAGACTGCCAGAACTACAGAAGACCCTGACTCAAGAAAATATATATAAATAAACAAAAATTAAAAAGCAGGTAATTCTCGGGTTGGAACTCGGCACTGTTTCTCTTCCTATGTATTATTTTGCAAAGACTTTTTTTACAGCACTAACAACCTCTTGCCCAAACCTACTCCTGACTGGAAGGTGGGCTTCTGGCTGACAGCGGGAGACAGCTGAGCAATGGGAGCTGGCTGGTGATAGACAGTGACTGTTGCACCATTAAAAGTCGGACTTGTCCCTGTGGCAGCCTTCACCACGCCATTGGTGATTATTTCTTTGATTCGGTTTACAGCTCCTAGGGAAAAATTACAGAAAATTACAAAAAAAGATATTAAACAAGGGGCCTGAGAATACAGCTGTTAATACAGAACTTACATCACATTCATGAGGGCCTAGGTTTGAGATCTAGCACCAAAATAAATAAGCTAACTATACCAAAGAATGTGTTGACTGGAGTCCAAAAATAAACAGAGGCCAATGTTCAATTATATAAACCTCAATTCAATTTTTAGATTTCACAAATAATGCAACTCCCATCTCTGTATACCCTCATAGCCCACTGATAAAGTTCATAAACAGCAGTCAAAGAGCAGTTATTAAGGACAGCTGACAGTGTCAGCTTTGTACTCTGCTTTGCAAGAAATCACATGAGTCAAAAATTACTTACTGTCCACTAACTCCCGTGTCTGCCCTTGAACATGAAGATACAATGGCCGATCCCTATAAAAAGAAATATAAAAAATTGATCCCAGAACTGGGGAGATGTATCAGTTGCTAAAAGGAAAGACCTGAGTTTGATCCCCTAAAACCCATTTTTAAAAAGCCAGGTATGCAATCCTAGTGCTGGGGAAATAGACAAAGGAAAATCCCTGGGGCTCACTGGTCACCCAGCCTGCCTACCTAATGAATCCCAGGCCAGCAGAGGACCTGCCTTTACAAGCATCCAGTGGAACAAGGCATAGTAGCACACACACACGTAATCCTAGCACTCAGGAAGATCTCTTGAGTTTGAGACCAACCTGGTCTACACAGTGAGTTCCAGGACAGCCAGGACTATGTAGTGAGAGAAAGTAGCTAAGAAGAAGTGGGGGCTGCTGCGATGGAGAGGTGGTGGTTGAGTACTCTTGCTCTTGCAGAAGACCTGAGTTTGGTTTTATTAAGACAAAACACTCACACATAAAATAAATACATTTAAAAACAAAGAAACAGCTCCAGAGGAACGACAGCTGAGGCTGTCACAGGCCAGACCCACGCACACATACATGCAAACACAATACGGATGCTTCTACGCTGGATGGTGGTACTGCACACCTTTAATCTCAGCACTCGAGGCAGAGGCAGATCTCTGAGATTTTGAGACCAGCCTGATCTGCCGTCAACGCTATACTTGACTGCAAGTTAAAAAAAAAAAAAAGGCTCATTCCCAGCTGTTCAAAACCTAGAGTTGAATGGCTCATCAACTCTAATTTGCAACACTTAAAAGCAGCTGCTATCAGTTCATATCTAAAAACAGACTGAGGGGGCTGAAGAAATGGCTCAGCGGTTAAGAGCACTGGTTGACATGGTGGCTCACAACCATACACAATGTGATCTGATGCCCTTTGGCTGCAGGTGTACTTACAGATAGAGCACTCATATACATTAAATAAATAAATCTTTAAAAAAAAAAAAAAAAAAAAGAAGAGGAGCACTGGTTGTTCTTCCAAAAGGACCCAGGTTCAAATTCCAGCACCCACATGGCAGTTCACAGCTGTCTGCAATTGCTGGGCATGGTGGCGCACGACTTTAATCCCAACACTAGGGAGGCAGAGGCAGGTAGATCTCTGTAAGTTCAAGGCTAGTCTGGTTTACAAAGTGAGTCCAGGACAGCCAGGTATACACAGAGAAACCTTGCCTCGAAAAGAAATAAATAAATACAAACAGAATGAAGTAGAAACAGAGCTCAGCCAGTAAAGCACTGGCCTAGAATGCTTCAAGCCCTAGCACAGCTCAATCGCCAGCACTGCATGAACATACCCAGTTAATGCTCATATATGTACCTGTGATCTGAAGTACAGGCAGCAGAATCCAAAGTTCATGGTCATCAAAGTCAGCCTGAGACATGAGACCCTTACCAAACCCACCCAAACAAAACAAAAATCCCCAGTTTCAGATATTTATTCTTTTTTTTTTTTTTTTGGTTTTTCGAGACAGGGTTTCTCTGTGTATCCTTGGCTGTCCTGGACTCACTTTGTAGACCAGGCTGGCCTCGAACTCACAAAGATCCGCCTGCCTCTGCCTCCCAAGTGCTGGGATTAAAGGCGTGCGCCACCACCGCCCGGCTTCAGATATTTATTCTTAAACTTTCTTGCAATGTTTCTTGAGGCAGGATCTTATGTACCCCAGATTACTCTCAAACTCATAGCAATCCTCCTGCCTCCATCTCTCACTACAGGTACTCTCATTGCTCAGTCACTTGGACTGGGTTTGGTCACACACTCCTCTAAATCCCAATGCTGTGAGACACAGGAAGACTATAAGCTTGACAGTAGCCTCAACAACTCAGCAAAAATGTCTTAAAATAAAGGGGCAGGCTGGAGAAAGGCTCAGCAGTTGAGGGCCCTAACTGAGCAGAGCATGGTGGCTCACGTCTTTAGTTCTGGCACTTTGGAGGCAGAGGCAGACAGATTATGGTGAGTTTGAGGCCAGCCTGGTGTACAAAGCAAGTTCCAAGACAGCTAGTACTGTTACACAGAGAAACCCTATCTCAAAAAACCAAAACAAACAAAAAAGAAAGAGACTGCAAAGATGATCAAACAGTTAAGAGCAGTTGCTGATCTTGCAGAGGACCCAGATTCAATTCCCAGAAGTCTTCTTATCAGATTGCTCACAACTGCCTATTATTCTTGTTCCAGACCCTCCTGTCTGGCCCATGGGGAGTGACATGCACATAGTGCACAAACAGACAAGCAGGTACACACATACATAAGTTAAATTAAAAGTATAAACTGAGGGCTAGGTGTGGTCGTTCATAACTATAGCTCAAGGACTCCAAAGGCTGAGTTACAGTTATGAGATCAACATTAGTTTGAGGCCAAATGGGCTACAAAAAAAACTATCTAAAAAATTTCTTGAAGGCTGAGAAGATGACCCAGTAGGTAGAAGTACTTGCTGTGAAAGCAAGAGAACCTGAATTCAAATTCCCATGAGTACGTGTACCTATGACCCCAGGGCTGGGAGCTGCAGATAGGCAAATCCCAGGAGCTTGCTGGCCAACCAACCTCGCCAAAAATGGTAAGCTTCAGTTTCAGTGAGGTACGCTGCCTCAAGTTCTAAGATACTCTGGCGTCCTGTCCAGGGCTTTGTCACCTACACACACAAGGAGGAAGAGGGGAGTAGGGAGCTAACTACCTAGGAGCTAGTGATATGATTCCGAGTGACAAAAGCCTGTCACACAAACATGAGGACCTAAATGTAAATGCCATGAAAGCCAGGATGGAGACATGGATCCTCAGGGGTCACTGGCCAGCCATTCTACTCACAATGGTGCCTTGTCAGTTCAATGAGAATATGTGTCTCAAAAGAAGGTGGAGAACAGGGCTGGAGAAATGGCTCAGAGGTTAAGAGCACTGGCTGCTCTTCCAGAGGTCATGAGTTCAATTCCCAGCAACCACATGGTGGCTCACAACCATCCATAATGAAATCTGGTCCCCTCTTCTGGCCTGCAGATATACCTGCAGACAGAACACTGTATACATAATAAATAAATATCAAAAAAAAAAAGAAGGTGGAGAACAGAAATTACCCATGTCAGCTTGTGGCCTCCTTACATACATGAACACACTCACACACATAAGCGAGGCATGGTAATATACACTTATAGTTCCAGCCCTTCTGAGATGAACAGAAGAGGATCAGGAGTTCAAGGTCATACTCAGCTAGGTATCAAGCTGGAGGACAGTCAGAGCTATATACTATCTTACAACCGACAGTAGAAAGATTTCTTACATACTAATTGAAAACTTAAAACTGACATAGACTAGATACCTACAACCTTTAGCTATTACAGGGCCAAAGTATAAAATAAAATGACAGGTTGAGGCTATGGTCACTTAGTATGTAGACGACTAGATCCAGTTCCCAATGGGTGATGGAGTAGGTTTTACAACATAGTACAAGCCCTTCTGTGAGTCTCATTAGGTAGTCCTGACTGGTCTAGAACTTACTACACAGACAAGGCTTCTGCCTCTCGTGACAGGATTAAAGGTGCTCACTACATGCTCACTTCAGCAGCACATATACTAAAATTAGAACGACACAGAGATTAGCATGGCCCCTGCACAAGGATGACCTGAAAATTCATGAAGCGCTCCATATTTTAAAAAAATGCTCACGGGCCGCGCGTGGTGGTGCACGCCTTTAATCCCAGCACTCTGGAAGCAGGAGCAGGTGGATCTCTGAGTTTGAGGCCAGCCTGGTCTACAAGTGAGTCCAGGACAGTCAGGGCTACATAGAGAAACCCTGTGTGTGTGTGGGGGGGGAACGAGCTCACTACCATGCCTGACACCTGAAGACCATTTATACAGGAAAAATAGGTAGGGGTAGGTAGATGCTTTTTCTCCTAAAAAAAAAAATGTGAAATGAAATCTAACAGCACTTCTCTACCAGCTACTAACCGAACACCTTTAGTAAGAAAAGCAAACATAGTGGACATCCTGTCTTTCCCCAAACCACAGGATACACACCCAGGTCCCACTTTGGCCTTCTCCTCAGTCGTCATGAACCGTCCCCGAGTTGACACAGCAGCCCCACTAAGCCGACTGATCTAAAAGAAGACATGTTTTATTAGAAGATACACAAGGACTGAAGCACCACAAATACATGTAATTATCAAATCAAAAAAAAAATTAATGTGGTATTTATATCACAGAGAGCAAGACTACTTTTCCCATTCATTTCACCAAGTATAAATTGTCCTGTGTCTGAAATTTTCATTTTATCAAACCCACTCAGGGAAGTCGCCCACATGCTTCACTACTGTCCTCTGCAGTTAAACCCACTCAGGAGCACTTGTAATCAAAAGCATCTCTGAATCACTTGCCACCCTCCCTAAAGTGCCCTACGTCCCACACACCTCATCTTGAGTCTGTCCTCGAGTCAGCAAGTTCCTGCAGGTCAGAGGCACATCATTGATTTCTACTTCAGCCACCACAAGGTCATCTTTGCTTTTATTGCTAGTTAGGCTTTTGCCAGGAGCCTGAAGCTACAAAACAGAAGAAATGTGTATATTAAGCTTTTTTTTTTTTTTTTTGGTTTTTCGAGACAGGGTTTCTCTGTGTATCCTTGGCTGTCCTGGACTCACTTTGTAGACCAGGCTGGCCTCGAACTCACAGTGATCCGCCTGCCTCTGCCTCTCAAGTGCTGGGATTAAAGGCGTGCGCCACCACCGCCCGGCTATATTAAGCTTTTATAATGATTTTAGTTGTCTCATTTACTTATCTCAAGTTCCACCTACTTCCTGGTTTTTCCTTTATCTACCAACAAAAATGTTTTTATCTGCTCATTCTTCACAAATAATATAAAAAGGAATAAAACCTCACTTAAATGGCATCATAGGACTGGCAAGACAGTTCAGTGGGTAAAGGCACTTGCTAGCCATGCATGATGAATCAGCCCAAGTTCAGTAAACAACAACAAAGTATAGAACAGACTCCACAAAACACTGTGGCACCTGTGTCCATAGACACACACACACCAACACACATCCTTAAAATACACGTCAAGTAGCAGTGAGAGATAGGCTTGACAGCTAAGAGCACTGACTGCCTAGCGTGGTGGCGCACACCTTTAATCCCAGCACTTGGGAAGCAGAGGTAGACGGATCTCTGAGTTCGAGGGCAGCCTGTTCTACAAAGAGAGGTCCCGAACAAGCCAGGGCTACACACAGAAACCCTGCCTTAGGGAGTAGGGGATAAAGAACCAACTGCTCTTCCAGAGGAGCTGGGTTTAGTTCCCAGCACCCACATGGTAGCTTACAATCATCTGTGACCTCAAGTTTCAGAAGATCTGACACATTTTTCTAGAGTCTGCAGACACTAGGCATATACATGGTGCACATAAATATATGTTGGCAAAACCACTCATACACATAGTAATAAAGTTACATGATGCAAACTGGGCAAGATAGCGCACGCCATTAATCCCAGCACTCGGGCAGAGGCAGGCAGATCTTTGTGAGTTCAAGGCCAGCCTGGTCTACAAAGTGAGTCCAGGTCAGCCAGGATTATTACACAGAGAAACCCTATCTCAAAAAACAAAAATTACATGATGCACACTCAATTTAATATGTTACCATCAGCTTTAATCCTAACATTGGGGAGGCAGAAGCATGGGAGGCAGAGGATCTCTGTGAGTTCAAGGTCAGTCTAATAAAGTTCAAGAACAGATAGAACCACGTAGAGAGACTATCTCAAAACAACAAAAAAAATCCTTTTAATTTTTTTTTTTTTTGCTTTGGTTTTTAGACAAGGTCTTATTATACATCCCAGGACCTCATGAAACCCAGACTGGCCTGAAAGTTGCTATGTAGCTATAGATGTATCACTGTGCCCAGTTTGTGTGTGCGCTAAGGACTAAACCCAAGGCCTGAGATGTGGTAAGTAAGCATTCTACCAAGTATGCTACAGTAACTTCATAAATAAGCCAGACTGGTCTACAGAGTGAGTTCCAGGATAACCAGGGCAACACTGAGAGACCCTGTCTTGAAAAACCTAAAAAAGAAAAAAAGAAACTAGAAGCCAAGAAGGTCAGACTTATGATGCTTCACAGATCAATTTATTGGTTGTTTATGAAGTAAAACTGTAGAAAGAAGACACACAACAGCCTATATACCTCATCCAAGCACTAGGAAGCTATATTTGTGCAACTCCTTTTTTTAGGTTTATATTTCCTGTTGCACTTTCTGGCAAAGCAAAGCTTCAGTTTGAAAGTCTAATACTGGGAATGAGGTAAAATAACCAGATAATGCTCTCAATTTGTTTAAGAACAAGTAAAACAACTTATTTCTCCACTTTTGGCTCATATTTAATTGTATTTAATCAATAAACACATATTTTAGATTTAATTAGAGATAACATTTTTCTTTCTTTCCTTTCTTTTGGAGACAGGGTTTCTCTGTGTATCCCTGACTGACCTGGACTCACTCTGTAGACCAAGCTGGCCTCAAACTCAGAGATCAGCCTGCCTCTGCTGGAACTAAAGGTGTGCACCACCACTGCCCACTGAGAACTGAATTTTAATTCCCAGAATAATTGAGCCAGACATAGTAGCTTGCATCTGTTGTATCAATGCCCCACAGCAAGATGAAGGCATAAATAGAAGCCTCCATGAGCGCTCCCATGACTGCTAACCCGATATACACAATGCAGTAAAAACAGAAACCCTGACTTAAACAGGTGGAGTGTGAAGACTGCCAGCAAGGTGATATCCTGATGGCCTACAGTCACCACGGCAATGTGCATCTGCATGCCCTCTTGACAAGCATTTGTGTAATACCAACATACTCACCGAGGGCTAGCAAATTGCTCAGGGGGTAAAGGTGTCTACTGCCAAGCCTGATGACCTTAGTTCAATCCCTAGATCCCTCACATAGTCAAACCCCACAGCCTATGACACGAGACACATACACAAATAAGTATTTTTAAAACATTCATTTGACTTACATAGACTTCATTAGCAGAAACATTTGCTTCAAATGTCTATGAAAATTGAGTCAAATTCATAAGCACAAAAACTAGTTCCTAAAAGTAGTAAGACCAGCTGAGCAGTGGTGGCGCATGCCTTAAATCCCAGCCAGCACTTGGGAGGCAGAGCTAGGCGAATCTCTATGAGTTTCCAGACCACACTAGTCTAGAGAAACCCTGCCTCAAAAAAAGAAAAAGAAAGTGAAAAGACCAATTAAAACCCTGACCTGAGCCGGGCGGTGGTGGCGCACGCCTTTAATCCCAGCACTTGGGAGGCAGAGGCAGGCGGATCTTTGTGAGTTCAAGGCCAGCCTGGTCTACAAAGCGAGTCCAGGACAGCCAGAGCTGTTAAACAGAGAAACCCTGTCTCGAAAAACCAAAAAAAAAAAAAAAAAAAACTGCCTGACCTATGAATGGGATGATGGAGCTCGCACTTGAGAGACAGGCCAGAGGATGTCTGCAAGCGGGCCTACCTGGTCTCTATATATAGAGAGACCCCGTCTCAAACAAACAAACAAACAAACCCCCTCTGCCCTACAAGAACAATTTAACAAGGTATCATCTGTATACTCCCAAACGTGATCTTCACTTTACCAATTTTCACCTTCATTAACCCCAATGATTACACAACTGAAAGGCGACAAACTGCAAAAAGCAGAGCGTCCTCCACTCGGAATACCTTCTCGGCGGCATTCTGAGAGGGTTTCAGCTTCCCTTTGGCCATGAGCATGGCATTGATCTTGGCGGCCACTGCAGCAGCAGCATCCAAGGCCCCTGAGGGAGCAGCCGCGGTGGCGCCTCCAGGGCTTCCCCCGCTGCTGGTGACTTCCCCACCTGGGGCCGCTGGCGGCAGGAAAAGTAGCGGGGCCGGAGCCGGTTGGTCCCATTTGCTGCGGCGCCTACAGGTAGGAAAAGGAAAATGCCGAGGTCTAAAGCCTGCCTTTGTGGTGTTCTTGTAGTACACATTATTCCACGTTCCCCGCCATGTTCCATACTCATCACCGAGTTTCCGATCCGAAACTCAGTTACATTCCCCCAAATTTCCACCCTTGCCAAAACATTTCTTTTCCAGAGACTTCCAGTCAAAAGCTCGACTCGACCCGGAGCGCTCTTGCGTTTGCCTTCTCCTTGGCTCGCCCTTCTAACACACTCCGAGCTCCCTTCTCCCTCGCATCTTGGCCGGCCTTTTTCCGGGCGCCCAAGGCCTGCTCAACATTCGCTCCAGAACCCCGGCCTCGGCGTCCGGACGCGTCCCACTTGAGGGCTGCCCCCCACACGCAGCCTCCCCGGCCTCCCTCTCCCGGGCCCGTGCTCGTTGCCCCCGCCTGGCCCGCGAAGCCTTTACCCGCCAGCTGCAGGATGTGTCGCGCTCCCTGCGGACATGGCGGCCGGCCCTCGTCAACCACCCGCCAACTACCCACCACCGCCCTCCCGCCACTTCCGCCCCGACGCGCTGACGCACAGCCTTTTCCGGCCGTGAGGGAGGGCGGTTCCGGTGAGAAATCGTGATTTCGATTGGACTCTCTGTCATTTAAAGCGCCTGGAGTTTCTGTGACAGGTGTTGCTCCTGCGCCCTTAAGGAAAATGGCTGCTAGGTTTGGTTTAAAAGCGAGGTCCGCGCTAGGGGAACCCATCTTTATTGTGGGCAGGCCAGCCGCTTGGAAGACATCTGAGGCAGAAAATGAAGCCGATTTTCTCGGAATTCAGTCTGCTCACGTGGAGTCCCAGCCTGTAGCTGAGGAGAAATCTTCGGGCGACTCCAGCCAACTTCTCGATTCAGTTTATGAAAAAGAAAAGGATTCTTTCCAGTGGTCTTTTGCACAACTTCCTTTTCTTCCTTTCTCTTTTCTTTTTGTTTTTTGTTTTTTTGTTTTTTTTGTTTTTTTTAGGGATATGAAGCTCCAGTCCGATGCAGGGTCTTCTTTTCTGGTGGCGTCAGCGGCCTTGAGCATAGCATTGATCTTGGCAAAAACGTAGGCACTTGGACAACTGTAGAGTTATGAAACAAGCAAAAATCGGAGAAAAACTGCCCAGCGTGGTGGGGCATTTGAGAAATCGAGGCTAGGGACTGAGGGATGGCTCTGCAGGTAAAGGCACCAGCGGGCAAGCACGACTATATCTAGGTTCGATCCCTGGAGCCCACAAGGAGAGTTGTTCTCCGGTCTCCTAAACAAAGCAGTTAAGAGCTGTCATGGCAGAGATTAATAGCCACAGGTTATGAACTCCCCTTTGGTGAAGGCTGTGTACCTACTTTTGGGTGCCTTTCCAACAAACTGAAAAGCTTTGAATGCTAAAGCGTTGGAGTTTAATCCGGAAAACAAACCCATAACATTTATGCAAGTGTTCTTCCCATGAAGAGAAAACAAACCCAGATGCTAGCTGACAGAGATGCTTACATTCCGATGTCATTAATAGAATAAAAATTCACCTAAAGCAAATAATGTTTTTCTTTTCTGCCATATAATAAATAAATTATCCATTTGTGGTTGGGATGAGGGACAGCTCTATGGTGTCACCCACATCACTGCGAGGTGCTCACTTAATCTTTTAGGGCCAGGACTCCTGACACAGTCTTTGGCTTTGACATGGGAAAGGATTTCAGGACAAGCCAAAGTGAAGTAGAATTAGGCCCACAGATCAGTTGCCAACACTCCAAAAAGTAAATAAAGAAGTGTTGAGGAAATAGAATTGTCTGAAGAGCATCAGGCTAGAGTAGGCTTAAGTCACATGTTTGACTAAAATCAGCATGGCAAGGCAGCTTTGATTCTATATCCGTTCGTTCTTTTTTTTTTTTTTTTAGCTGTCCTGGAACCTACTCTGTAGACCAGACTGGCCTCGAACTCAGGGATTTGCCTGCCTCTGCCTCCTCAGTGCTAGGATTAAAGGCAGGTACCACCACCCACCTCCCTGCTCTCTCTCCCCTCCCCTCGCCCTCTCAATCAGGTCCTGCTGATACTTTGTGAAAGGACATGAACCTACAAATCCCACTTTACTAAACCAGTGTAATTCCTAACAATTAAACATTTATCCCTTTACCGAGAATTAAGTGTAGTCCTCACCCCACATCAAGGAAACTCTTTCCAATGGACAGAGACCATAACAGAAAACCACAACCAATCAAAATAAAGAAGTGTGAAGCCCAGACTGAATACAAAATACTCTCACATCTACGGTTCAGGGAACATTGCTGAAGAGAGGACAGAAAGGTTGTAAGAGCTGGAGGATCAAGGAGTTTGCTGAGAGATTGTCTCGTGGGAATATCAGAAGCTTCACCCAGAAACTCTCACCAACAAGGACAATGATCGATATGCCAACTTCATAAGTCAATTACCTGTCTTAAATTAGACTTGAACTTGTGACCCTCCTGCCATGTCTTTCCAACTGTTAGGATTCTAGGCATATACCACCATTTTCTATTTTAATTTTCAGCATTTTCTTTCTACCAATTCAGTGGTTTGTTCTTGTTGCTGCTGTTGTTGCTTTGATTTTTTTTTGTTTGTTTTGTTTTTTGGTTTGTTTGTTTGAGACAGAGTTTCTCTGTGTAGCTTTAACTGTCCTGGAACTCACTCTGAAGACCATGCTGGCCTCAAACATACAAAGATCCACCTGCCTCTGCCTCTCAAGTGCTGAGATTAAAGGCATGCACCACTACCACCCTGCTGTTGTTGCTTTGTAACCAGATCTTATGAAACCAAGCTGTTTTCAAACTTCTGATCCTCCTGCCTCCACCTCCTAAAGGACAGGATTATGTGTGGGCAATGCTGTTGCCAGCAGGCTCCTCTAAAGAAGAAACACATTCTAAGTCTAGACCTTAAAGCACTAAGGACAGAGGGACATGATCCTCTGTAAGACATTTCTAGCTCAAGGAGTTGGAATGTGCTATCTTAAGAAGTAAAGGTTTGTTACGCTCCTGAATATTTCTTGTCCGTACTTCCTAGTTTTTGTTCTCCTTGGTGATCTATTGTATAACACTTTCTATTCCTTGTAAATATAGGTTTAATTACTGTATACTATCTTTGCATACAATCACCCCTAATAAAACTTCAGCACAAGAAACATACTGGATATTCAGAGTTTCTTTAATGTTCTTTGGCTCCCCAGCCTCCCTGCTGAAAATTCACTTTCCAGACTCTTATTTCCAGAGTCTTAGTTCATGAACTGAGCTCTGCTATTCTCAGCTACCACGCCTAATTTTGTGTGCTGCTGGGGATGGAAGCCAGAGTTTTATGTGTGGTAGGCAGGCTACCAACTGAGCTACATCCCCAGCCCTCTCCAGCAATTCTTTGTATGTGTGCATGTGCATGTGTGTGTGCGTGTGCGTGTGTAAAAGAGAGTGAGCTGGAGCTCATGAACATGTGTGAATGAGTGTGTAGAGGTTGGCATCAGGTGTCTCCATTGTTCTCCACCTTATACATTAGGGCAGGGTCTCACACTTGAACCCCAGATATGGCAATTCAGCTAATCTACATAACCAGCTTACTCTGAAGACCCCGGTCTCTGCTTCCCCAGTGCTGGGATTACAGGCAGGATGCCACAACTACTGAGCATTTCTGTGGTTGCTGAAGATTTGAACTCACTCCAGTTCTCAAAATTGTATGGCAACTGCTGTACCCACTGACATATCTCCTGTAGCCAGCATTTGCTACTTTGTAGGTTCCTTTTTCTCTCTTCCACTTTTCTCCACCCTTATTAACTCCCAACACTAGATAGGAAGAAAAAGGGATAGAGAGGAAATGGGACGAAATTATCTTTAGATAACTGTTACAGTCTAATCTTGCTGGGACCTCCCAATGTTAAAGTCCAAGAATAGCCACACAAGCCATTCAGTCACCCATCTCGGTCAGATATGGATGGTTTATTGAACCCACACCTCAAACTGGTCATAGTCACTGTGACCAGGGTCACAAAGGTCTTGGAGCCTAACTGTGATGTCAGTCTGCTTCCAAGGCAGGCTTCTTATACGAAAAACCATATCTAGGTAACAGCCAGGTAACCAGGTCTAGGAAACAAACTGCATCCAGGCTGCAAACAAACTGCATCCAGGGAACAACCAAGTTTGTGTATGAGACAAACTGCATTCAGTTAACAATAAGGTAACCACATGTAGGAAGCAAGGGGAGGGCAGCACTGCATCATTTTCACTAGTTAGACAAAGCATTTCTAATTGACCTTTAATTTGATTGGTCCCAAGTGGAGCTATAGTTGGGGACTCTTCAGAGTGTCAAGGTAACAAAATAACCAAGTATGAGTAATTTAATCTTATAACTAAAATGGAAACTGAAGACAAAAATGTCTGCAGTTATGCTAAGAGCTAAAGCAGGTCTCAACAACTACTTCCTGCTTATAAGCCACAATGAGTTCCTTGGGGCAAGTTTGATCTTCCCTGCTGACAGTATATCTAATTTATTTTTCTTGTTTCTTGGCAAACAGCAAATAACAGTATCCATCCACCAACCAGCCAACAACTGCCATCCTGCCTTTCGAGGCCCTAGCATTTATATATCCTCTGAAAAGTGCCCAGAATTCCAAATGTCACAGACTCGCAGAAACTATTTGCAGCTGGCAAAATCATACCACTGCTAGAGCATGAGGCAAACTACAGTCACCCGCTGTGAAGCAGCCTCTTATTCCTACCCCTGGCATTAAAACAAAAGCATATTCCCATAACATTTCTGTGTTTTATGTTTTGTTTTGCTTTTGTTGCTTGTTTGTTTGTTTGTTTGTTTGTTTGTGACAGTGTTTCTCTGTGTAATAAAGCCCTGGCTCTCCAGGACTTATTTTGTAGACCAGGCTGGCCTTGAACTCACAGAGATCCGCCTGCCTCTGCCTCCCAAGTGCTGGGGTTAAAGGCATGCACCTCCATGCCTGGCACTCTGACAATTTTTTTTTTTTTTTGGTTTTTCGAGACAAGGTTTCTCTGTGTAGCTCTGGCTGTCCTGGACTCACTTTGCAGACCAGGCTAGCCTTGAACTCACAAAGATCCGCCTGCCTCTGCCTCCCAAGTGCTGGGATTAAAGGCGTGTGCCACCACCACCCGGCTGCACTCTGACAATTTTAATTTGTAAAATAAAAGAGATATATCACTGCCTGTACAATTTTTTCTATAATTCTGAAAAGTATTCCAAAGTATAGAGAACAGAAGAGAGGAAAGAGGGGAGGAGCGAGAGAACATACTTGTGTCTTTATTGGAGCCAACATACCATTAATATATGGAACCCGGGAGAAGTTTTCCAGCAAATCTTGGCAGGAGAGAGAATGACTTTGCTGGCTTTTTTTTTTGGGGGGGGGGGGACAAGGTTTCTCTGTACAGCCTGGCTGTCCTGGAGTCACTTTGTAGACCAGGCTGGCCTTGAACTTACAGAGATCTGTCTGCCTCTGCCTCCCGAGTGCTGGGGTTAAAGACCTGTGCCACCATGCCCAGCTGCTGGCTACTTATTAGGGTCACTCTGTAAGAAGGAATCTTGAGAAAGTGTCTCCATAATATTGGCCTGTAGGCAAATATATAGGGCATTTTCTTGATTGATGACTGATGTGGCAGGGCCCAGTGCCATCTCTGAGCAGGTGGTCTTGGAAGCTGTAAGAAAGCAGGCTGAGCAAGTCATGAAGAGACAGCCAGTGAGCAGTGTTCTCTGCAGCCTCTGCTTGAGTTCCTATCCCGACTTCCTTCAATGACAGACTGCAACTTGGAAGTGTAGGTAAGATAAACCCTTTCCTCCCCAAGTTACTTAGTCACGGTGCTTTATCACAGCAATCAAAACCCTAAGACAGTGGCTGACTAGGTTAATGTGAGATTATGGAACTCAGTTAGACTAGGATTCCTAAACCTAACATTCATTGTTTTCCAATGGTCTAGTCTCTGCCTTTGATGACTCACGCTGGTGTAATTTCTTGGTTTTAGTTCTTTGAACTGGCTAGCTCAGTCCTTCCAACCATCTTGGCAGATCTCTAGGAATCCCACAGTCCCTCCAGCTCAAAGGACAACAGTAAAGGCGTGGAATGGAGTGTGGGTGGGCATTCAGATGGGCTAGTGGGAAGTCCTTTTCTTTTTTTTTTTTTTTTGGTTTTTCGAGACAAGGTTTCTCTGTGTAGCCCTGGCTGTCCTGGACTCACTTTATAGACCAGGCTGGCCTCGAACTCACAAAGATCCACCTGCCTCTGCCTCCCAAGTGCTGGGATTAAAGGCATGCGCCACCACCACCCGGCGGGAAGTCCTTTTCATATAAGGCTGGGACCATAGGCTACCAGTAGCAGTTCTCAGATTGTAACCAAGAGTGAATTAGGAGGGTAAATTATGGTACCATGAGGTGATAGGAACACAAGACTAACAAATGCATTTTTGTGGACTGGTTTCTGATTCCCTGGCAACTGCGAATGAAGAACCCATTTCTAGAGAAGTTATCATTATCTCTCTGTTTGTCCTGGTTGTACTTCCTTTCTAGCTCCGGGGATTCACTAGGGCAGGGACTGGTACTTCTGGCACTTAGGAAGGAGGAAGGGATGCTGGGAGATGCCTAAGGCCTTTCATACTGCAGTGGGAAAAGAATATATTCTTTGCCTGGAGAGATGGCTCAGTGTTTAAGAGCACTGGCTGCTCTTCCAGGACCTGGGTTCAATTTCCAGCACCCACCTGGAGATTATAACCACCTGTAATCCTGGTCCCAGAGAATGTGACACCCTCTTCTGGGCTCTGTAAGCACCAGACTTGCATGTGGTGCACATACATACATACTGGTAAAACATTCATACATATAAAACAATTTTTTTTGTTTTTGTTTTTGTTTTTTTAGGTTTTTGGAGACAGGGTTTCTCTGTATCTCCTTGACTGTCCTGGACTCACTCTGTAGACCAGGCTGGCCTTGAATTGGCAGAGATCCACCTAAAAAACACATAACATAAATAAACACATAATATAAATAAATAAATAAATCTTACTTAAAAGATTTATTTATTTATCTTATGTGTTTATTTATGTTATGTGTTTTGTATGGATATACACTACATGTGTGCCAGTGCCTTCAGAAGCCAGAAGAGAGTATCAGATCCTCTAAAACTTGAACTGGAGAGGGTTGCAAGGCACCGTGTGCATGCTGGGAACTAACTTGGGTCCTCTGTAAGAACAGCAAGTGCATCCAGGTGTGATGGCATCCACTTTTTTTGTTGGTTTTTTTTTGAGACAAGTTTTCTCTGTGTAGCCTTGGCTGTCCTAGACTCACTTTGTAGACCAGGCTGGCCTCGAAATCACAGAGATTCACCTGCCTCAGCCTCTCGAGTGCTGGGATTAAAGGTGTGAGCCACCATGCCTGGCTTTAATAGCAAGCACTCTTAATGGCTGAGTCATCTGCTTTCCCCTCTCTCATTTCTGTTGTCAAAGTACTGGTATTACAGATGTTTACCACTGCATCTGGGTTTTGTTTGTTCTTAACATGAGTTGAATTCTAGGGATCAAACTAAGGTTGTGAGGTTTGTACATCACATGCTTTTACCCAATGAGCCATCTTGCCGGCCTAGAAAGAATACCAAAGGACATTTATCTAGCCCGGCATGGTGGCAGAGATCTTTAATCCCAGCACTCTGGAGGAAGAGAGGCAGGTGGATCTCTATTGAGTTTTAGGCCCCTGGACTATGTAGTGAGGTCCAGGACAGCCAGGGCTACATAATGAGACTCTGTGTCCAAACCACAAACAAAAGACACTTATCTCAATCTGGTGAGTCCATCATCACTCCCCTATAGCCTTGGGCAAGTCCTTTTCTATAAAATGAGAAATGGAATTACTTTATCTTGCAATTTCTTTCCATCTCAAAAGGTCTATAGTTTCCATATTTTGTGTCTCTGCGACATCTAGCTCAGCGCCTGACACAAAGTAGGAAGTGTTAGAGAAATGCAAAGATTGGTGACTAAATGGGTGAGAGAGCATACAACGGAAAATAAAAAGTAGACATGGGCAGCTGGTGGCAATAGCTGTCTACATAACCATAGCCACAAAGGGGTGTTGGTGGTCTCAGTCAAAGGAAAAGACTTCATATAAGTACCGCATGCTAACCGATTGTGCCACTGGAGCTCCAGGAAAAGACTGCACAGTAATAAGGTTTTTTAAAAAAAGTAATGATCAGCCGGGCAGTGGTGGCGCACGCCTTTAATCCCAGCATTTTGGAGGCAGAGGCAGGTGGATCTTTGCGAGTTCGAGGCCAGCCTGGTCTACAAAGTGAGTCCAGGACAGCCAGGGCTACACAGAGAAACCCTGTCTCAAAAAACCAAAAAAAAAAATAGTAATGATCAGAGGACAGATATTCATTTTTTTAAGATTTATTTATTTATTTATTTTAATGTATATGAGTATTATAGCTGCATGTGCACCTGCAGCCAGAAGAGGGCATCAGATCACATTACAGATGGTTGTGAGCCACCATGTGGTTGCTGGGAATTGAACTCAGGTCCTCTGGAACAGCAGACAGTGCTCTTAACCACTGAACCATCTCTCCAGCCCCCAGATATTCATTATTAACAACTATTTTGTGTGGGTTGGCGCATAGGTATGACAGCACTGTGGAGGCAGGATGTTAGAATCCTCTTCCATTGTGCTTCTATCACCTTGAGCCCAGGTCTCTTACTGAACAGAAACTCGCTGTTTTCAAAGGTTGGCTGACCAGAGAATTCTCAGGATCCAACTGTCTCTGCCCTCCCACCGCCCTCATAGCTGGAGTTATAGGGCTAGAGATATGTGCAGCCATGCCTAGTTGTGAGAGGTATTTTAAAGAAAGAGCAGAATCCCTGGGAATTCTGACCCAGCTTTGGTTTTTTTTTTTTCAACTAAAACTTTTTTTTTTTGTTTTTTCGGGACAGGTTTTCTTTGTTTAACAGCTCTGGCTGTCCTGGTCTCGCTTTGTAGACGAGGCTGGCCTCGAACTCACAGAGATCTGCCTGCCTCTGCCTCCCGAGTGCTGGGATTAAAGGCGTGCACCACCCCCGCCTGGCTGAAACTTTTTCATAGGGGCCTAAGAGAGTGCTTATTGCTTTTGCAGAGGACCCAGCACCTACATGTTAGTTTACAACCATCCACACCTCCAGTTTCAGGGGACCCAAGGCTCTCTTCTGAGCTTCATGGGCAGCAATTACACATATGGTGCACATGCATACATGGAGGCAAAACTTTCACACACGAAATAAAATGAATAAGCTGGATGTGATGGTGCACACCTTTAATTCCAGAACTTGGGAGGCAGAGGCAGGAGGATCTCTGAGTTTGAGGCCAGCCTGGTCTACAGAGTGAGTTCTAGCACAGCCAGGGCTACACTGTTTAAGAAAACAACAACCAAAACAAAACAAACAACCCAGAAACAAAACAAAACAGAAGAAAGAAAATTATTTTCTTTTTTGGTTTTTCTTTTCTTTTTTTTTCTTTCAAGACAGGGTTTCTCTGTGTATCCTTGGCTGTCCTGGACTCACTTTTTAAACCAGATTGGCCTTGAACTCACAGAGATCCGTCTGCCTCTGCCTTCCAAGTGCTGGGATTAAAGGCGTGTGCCACCATGCCCAGCATTTTTGGTTTTTCAAGACAGGGTTTTCCTGTGTATCCTTGGCTGTTATGGACTCATTTTATAGACCAGGCTGGCCTTGAACTCAACAGATCCACCTACCTCTGCCTCCTGAGTGCTGGGATTAAAGGCGTACGCCACCACACCCGGCAATTAGACAGCTATGTACTGCCATGTGGTTGCTGGGATTTGAACTTGGGTCCTTTGGAAGAACAACCAGTGCTCTTAACGCTGAACCATCTCTCCAGCCCAAGAAAATTAATTTTAAAATTGTTTATGTGTGAGTGTGTATACATCACATGTGTGCTGGTGTCTGTGGATGCCAGAAGACAGGGTTGGATCCCCCACAGCTGGAGTTACAGGCAGTTGTGATCCCTTTATGTGGGTGCTAGGGACTGAATTTGATTCTATGGAAGAACAGCAAGCACTCTTACCTGTTGGGCCATCTCTCCAGCCACACCCGCTTCGTTCTTCTAATCAAAAGAAAATAAATCCAATACTTCAAAATTCTGTTTAAGTCTTTTTGAATGTGTGTACGATATCTGTGTGTGCTTGACTTACCATGGCATTTGTGTAGAGTCCGAGGAGAATGTCAGCTGTTGGTCTTCACTATCCACCTAAAGATGGTCATCTTGTTCACCCATAGCTGACCCATTAGTTTTCCAGGATCACCTCGGTAGTGGTTTGAATGAGACTGTCCCCATAGGAACAGATATTTAAACACTGGTTGCTCAGTTAGTGGCACTAACTATGCTGTTTGGGGAAAGTGTGAACCTTTGTGAGATGGAGCCTCCATAGAAGAGTATCACTGGGTGACGTGTGGAGTGTTTATAGTCTTGCCTCACTTCCTGTTCTCTCAGTTTCACACTCCTATCACTGTACCTGCTACCTGCCACCATACTTCCCCACCAAGACGGACTCTAAGTCTCTGGAACCACAAACCAAAAGAAACTTCCTTAAGTAAGTTGCTTTGGCAAATGGAATTTTATCATAGCAACTGAAAAGTAACTAATGCTGTCTCCCATCTTGCCTGGGAAGCACTAGGATTACAGGTGTTCTCTACTGAGCCCAGCTCTGCATAGGCTCCAAGGATTCAAACTAAGATCCTCATGCTTGGATGTTATCTCCTCAGTAAACTTCCTCTGCAACCCAAGCTTCATGGTTTTGGTTTTTGTTCCATGTGCAAGTGATGGGACTGGAGGACTCCAGCAAGCAAGGGGGCACGGTGCTGCTGCTGCGCTACACCAGCAGCCAGTTCACCTTACCTGCTAGACTGCCAATATAATTCCGATAGTAAAAAAACCCATGATCTCAAGACATGATTAATTGGCATGTGATGGACTCAGTCTATGATGTCACGAGGTAGTGTAAGCCCCTCAAGGCACACGAGTGGCCAGGCTCCTCCCCTGAGGACTTCCATTCTCCAACTACCAGGTTCCACCCAGAGAACACTCGAACTGCCCTAAGGGCCAGACCCAGCCCCTGCCTATAGAGTAAAAAGCCCCAGGACTTGAAATCCCATCAATTCCTACCCTGGAAAGCTCCACCCCTCAAGAAATGCTACATAAACCCTCTTTTCTACTCAGTTCCCTGCTGCTTCTCAACCAAGCATAGGCAGCCACCCTCTAGTGTCTATCTCAATAAATCTTTTGTGTGAGATTTTGTGTTATTCCTTGGATCTCAAATGTTAGGATAAATTTCCCCTCAGAGCTGTAATTCTTGCAGGTAGCCCCTGGGCTCACCTGGCTTGCAGCTGAGCACTACCCTTCTGCCAATCTCGGCCCACCTTCCTCTTGCTCAAAACCCCAAGCATCTTGGTTCCTCAACAGCATCCTTTTTAACCTCTGGGCTTCTCACACGGTCCCTCTGCTCCCCCAGCACTCCAAGAGGATGAATATCAGATACTATCTTCACCAACAGAAAGGTGTTAAACTGCTCCCAGAATCCTTGAAAATAAAAAATCTTACTTTGGCCTCGCCATTCCATGCTGTCTGTCCATCACAGTCCCTGCGGTGGATAGCACTGTGCGCAGAGAAAGAAGATGGTCTAGGCAGGCCTTTTCCCAGGTGGGACTGAGCTCATGGGGAGACAGGATGAGGTGTGGTGAAAGCTTGTCTCATTGTCCAGAACTGCACAATGGGGCTTGGGGCAAGGAGGAATATGATTATGACTGAGCTCTGACTGCACCAGAGAGCTGAGGTGGGGTGGGACAGGTCGGCAGGCCTGCTTCATGCTGTAGAGCAGGTCTGAAGGCATGCCCATGTCCATCCGCCTCTTGCCTCACATGTCCAGTGTTCCCAGAAGGGGTACAGAGGAAGCTGGAAAGGCCTCCTTTCCCTTCCCCTCCCCTTTTTAGCCTCAAGGTCACATGGCACTGCGATGGCTTCTGACCTGTGTTTCAGTTGGCAGTGTTCCCTCCACAGGATGACAGCTGCTCACTATCCTGCTCATTTCCATTACAGACACTGCAAACTTCCCCTTCCAGAGGACAGTCATCACCCACCCAACGCTGACAAGGTACCGACACACCTTAGCTCACACTGCACCAGTATAATGGAGCATTTTCACCTGATTTCACTTTTCTAAGGACTTCTATCTTATATGTCTGTCTGCATGCATGCATATGTACCACGTACAAGCCTAATAATGCCCATGGAGACTAACAGAGGAGGCCACACACTCTGGAACTGGGGTTGCAGATAGTTGGTTGTGAGATGTTGTATGGATGCTGGGGACCAAACTCAGGTCATCCGCAAAAGCAATAAACACTTTTAACTACTGAGGCATCTCTAGCCCCAAATTACAAAAGTTTAACTGGTGTCTCTCTGCCTATGTGGGGATGAATGTGCAGTGTGCTTCTGAATGCATGCAAATGTCCAGGGTCAACTTTCAGGAGTCTGTTCTGTCCTTCCACCGAGGGATCCCCGGGACCCAGTTCTCGTTGGCAGGCTTGGCAAGCAGACACCTTTATCCAGTCTCAAACCTGTTTGGGTGTGTTGTGGTCGTTGCTTTGTGACAGGCTCTCACTATGTAACCTCAGCTGGCCTGGTACTTGCTATGTAGGGTGAGCCATCACACCATAAACCTGGTCTTTAAGTCATTTAATCTTGCTGGGCATGGTGGCGCACACCTTATAGTCCCAACACTCGGATGCACAGGCAGGTGGATCTCTGTGAGTCCAAGGCTAGCCTGGTCTACAGAGTGAGTTACAGGACAGCCAGGGCTGTAACATAGAGAAACCCTGTCTTAAAAAGCCTAAAAAATAACTAATAAACCATTTAATCTTGTTTTGAAAAGTTAGTAGTGTTGGAGGGTGCATATCACTGTGTATGTATAAAAGTCAAAGGGCAACCATGCGGCCCCACCCTCTCCTGCTACCTTAGCTCCAGGACTGGACTCAGCTCCGCAGTCTTGTGCAGTAAGGGTCTTTACCCACTGAACCATCTCCATGGCCCCATTTAATTTATTTACGATTATGTCTTGTTATACTGTCAAGGTCGGCCTTCAAGTTTCGGGCTTGGGTGATCCAGTTCCCTCAGCCTTGTAGGGAGTGCGCACGTATCTCTCTGAATTTTTGTGTATTTTCTTTTCAATATTTTGTGTGTGAGGGCACGTGCGTGCGCACACACACACACACACACACACACACACACACACACACAGAGGCTGCAGCATGAGAATGGCAGTCAAGGGTAGCTTGTGCACGTCAGGTCTATCCTTACCCTATCTGGATCCTGGAGATTGAATTGAAGTCTTCAGGCTCGGCAGCAAGCCCCTTTACCCACAGAGCCACTAGCTCTCTGCCCTGCCCATACTGACATTTTAAGCAAAGAAACACAGGGGAGTAAACGCTGCTCACTCAGAGGGACACAGAATAGGCACAGCAACTGCGGGACCTGCTCAGCCAAAAGGTACTTCTGGTTTGGTTATTTGTCATTCCAGGCGTCTCCAGTTTCTCCCTTTCCCTCTCTGTTATATGCACGTTTGCAGTGTGGACAATACCCCTCCCTTGCACTGCCCCACCCACCACTGTTGTCCAACAGGAAAGAGGTAGGCTGTTCTACCCACACCAGTCCCCGTTAAATGTGAGCGTGGGCAGGGGCTCCTACAACCTGAAGCTCCAAACACCCAGATTCCAGGTCTCTTCTGACACTGCTGTAGCGCTTGCCAATCCAGCAGACAGGCACTCCCTGGCTTCTCAGCTCTGCTCCAGCGACCTCTGATGCCTTGCGATGGCCACATCCAATTCTTCTGCCTCTCTGCCCACACTCTTCTGGGTCAACGGCTCTGGAGACAGCGTGCTGAGTGCCGATGGCGCTTCGATGCCTGTGCAGTTCCTTGCTCTGAGGATCATGGTTGCACTGGCCTACGGACTTGTAGGCATATTTGGCTTGCTGGGAAATTTGGCTGTGCTGTGGGTGCTGGGTAACTGCACACAGCAGCGTGCGCCTGGCCCACCTTCTGACACCTTCGTCTTCAGCCTGGCTCTGGCAGACCTGGGGTTGGCCCTCACTCTCCCTTTCTGGGCAACTGAGTCAGCGATGGACTTCCACTGGCCTTTCGGAAGTGCCCTGTGCAAGGTAGTCCTGACCACCACTGTTCTCAGCATCTACGCTAGCACCTTCCTAATCACAGCCCTGAGTATCGCTCGATACTGGGTGGTGGCCATGGCTGTGGGACCCGGCAGTCATCTCTCAGTCTTCGGGGCCCGTGTGGTCACCCTGGCAGTGTGGGTGGCAGCTGCCCTGGTGACTGTGCCCACAGCAATCTTCGGGGCTGAGGGCGAGTTGTGGGGTGTGCGCCTCTGTCTTCTGCGTTTCCCCAGCAAATACTGGCTGGGGGCTTATCAGCTCCAGAGAGTGGTTCTGGCCTTCATCGTGCCCTTGGGCATCATTACCACCAGCTACCTGCTGCTGTTGGCCTTTCTACAACGGCAGCAACGATGCAGGCTCCGACAGTGGCAGGACAGCCGAGTGGTAGCTCGCTCTGTCCGTATCCTGGTGGCGTCCTTCACCCTCTGTTGGTTTCCTAACCATGTAGTCACTCTCTGGGGAATTCTGGTAAAGTTTGACCTGGTGCCGTGGGACAGTACTTTCAACACCATCCATACCTATGTCTTCCCTGTCACCACCTGCTTGGCACACAGCAACAGCTGCCTCAACCCTGTGCTCTACTGTCTCCTCCGTCGGGGGCCTCGGCAGGTTCTTGTCAGCTCTTTCAGGGATCTCTGGTCAAGACTATGGCCTCAGAGAAAGGCCTGTGTGGAACAAGTGGCCCTCAAGGAGGTAGGTGGGAGAAGGGTAGCCAGCACCCAGGAGAGTGACACAAAGGGATACCTGGATGAAGGATACATCCTGAACACCCTCCTTTCTGAGCCCTATCAGAGCCGAGCCCACACATGCTAGGGAGAAGCTGCTCTCTCTGCCAGCCTGCAGTGTCCTCAGGAAAAATCCGATCTTTGATCACCAACTCTGGGTGTGGTGGAACCTAGAAGCTGGAATCCAAGAAGGGCGTGGGTGTGGCAAAGGTTATCCCTGGAGATGGCAGAGAGGAACCGAGAATAAACCAGATCATCCACAGACTTGTCCTGACCTTTCATGCTAGTACAGCACAGGATAACTTCCATTACTGGGTCTGGACAAACAGGTCAGGAGTCAGTTCAGCCTGTCCTACTTGCATCAGAACAGGGGATCCATTATGCCTGTTTGGTATCGAAACCAAAAAGTGCATCCTCTGGGCACTCGGCTTTTTATTATCTCAGAGGTACCCACAGAAATGATGCAGAAGCTTCTCCAACACCTGTAGTTTTGCTGCAGGAAGATGCAAGGCTGGGCCTGCTGGAACCTTGAGTACCTGTCAGACCCTGAGTGAGAATAGAGAATCTGCCTCCTTCAATCAAGGACGGAAGGGAGACAAATCACAAGGGAAAGACATGGTTGCGGTGGTGGGAAGTGAGAGGTGCAGAAGAGGTGGGAAGGATGAGGGTCAGAAACCAGGAGCACTGAGGATTGCTGTGGACCTGTGTGTCAGCTGAATGCCAGGGCATGTGGGTTTGAATCTTTCCCCCAGGCAAATTACTTCTACAAATCAGTTGTCTTTTTCTTAAATTGGTGACAGGGTCTCATGAGACACAGGGTGGCCTCAAACTATGTAGGTGAGGGTAGCTTTGAACTTTATTTTTTCATTTGGTTTTTTGAGACAGGGTCTCTCTGTGTAGCCCAGGCTGTCCTGGAACTCACTCTGTAGAGCAGGCTGGCCTTCAACCCACCGAAATCCGCCTGCCTCTGCCTCCCGAGTGCTGGGAGCAGCTTTGAACTCTTTTTTTTTTTTTTCGAGACAGGGTTTCTCTGAATATCTCTGGCTTTCCTGGACTCGCTTTGTAGACCAGGCTGGCCTCGAACTCACAAAGATCCGCCTGCCTCTGCCTCCCAAGTGCTGGGATTAAAGGCGTGCGCCACCACCGCCCGGCTCAGCTTTGAACTCTTAAATCTTGCTTGATCCCAAATGCTAGAATTATAGGCATGTGCCAATGTTTGACTTTCAGTCCAACTCATTCTTGCCTTCTCTTTCCCTTTTCTTCATGTCTCTGCGTGAATGTATGTATGTGTTCACACTTGCATATGTGGATATCAGAGGCAGACATAAGGTTTCTTCTTTTTTTTTGTTTTTTTTTTTTTTTTTGTTTTTCGAGACAGGGTTTCTCTGTGTATCCTTGGCTGTCCTGGACTCACTTTGTAGACCAGGCTGGCCTCGAACTCAGAAAGATCCGCCTGCCTCTGCCTCCCAAGTGCTGGGATTAAAGGCGTGCGCCACCACCGCCCGGCAAGGTTTCTTCTTTATCTCCTTGTTTTTTGTCTTGCTTTTTTATTGAGACAGAGTCACCCTGGCTGACCTGGGACTCATTATGTAGACCAGACTATCCTTGAATTCAGAGATCCACTTGTCTCTGCCTCCTAAGTGCTGAGACTACCGGCATGCACCACCACCTCCTGGCTCTTACTTTCTTCTCAAAAGTTACACATAATTCAACTACACACAATTCAAAAATGACACATAATTGAAGTGTGTTTCAGCAAGCAAAGGTGTGCCAGCCACATGCAGATCAGAGGACAGTTGGAGTCTGTTCCCCCCTCCACCATCTGAGATTAAGGGATTGAGGCTATCAGGCTTGGTGGTGCAGACCTTTACCTGTTGAAGCATTTTTCTAAACCCTCCACGTTTTTTGTTTGTTTGGGTTTTTTGTTGTTGTTATTTTTGCTGTTATTGGGTTTTTTGAGACAGGGTTTCTCTGTGTAGTCCTGACTATCCCTGGAACTCACTTTGTAGACCAGGCTGGCCTTGAACTCACAGAGATCTGTCTGCCTCTCCCTCTGGTATGCACCACCATATCCGGCCATTACTGACAGTTGCGAACTCCCATGTGGGTGCTGGGATTTGAAACTAGGTCCTTTGGAAGAACAGCCAGTGCTCTTGACCACTAGGCCATCTCTCCAGCCTTTTGGGGTTTTTTGTTTGTTTGTTTTCTGAGAAAAAGTTTCTCTATGTAGCCCTGGCTGTGCTGGAACTTACTCTGTAGGCCAGAGTGGCCTCAAACTCAGTCCTCTGCTTCCTGAGTGTTGAGATTAAAAGGTGTGTGTCTCCATACTCAGCTGTTCAAAAAAAAATTTTTTTTTTTTTTTGAGATAGGGTTTCTCAGCATAGCCCTGGCTGTCCTGGAACTTGCTCTGTAAAGCAGGTTGGCCTCAAATTCAGAGATCCACCTGCCTCTGCCTCCCAAGTACTGGGATTAAAGCTGTACAGGTACTACCACTGTCTGGCTAAAAAAAAAATTTTTTTTTTTTTTGGTTTTTCGAGACAGGGTTTCTCTGAATATCTCTGGCTGTCCTGGACTCGCTTTGTAGACCAGGCTGGCCTCGAACTCACAAAGATCTGCCTGCCTCTGCCTCCCAAGTGCTGGGATTAAAGGCATGCACCACCACCACCCGGCTTAAAAAAAAATTTTTTTAATTAAAGAAAAAAATGCATGTGTGTGGGGTGTGTGCCCAGTCACCAGCTCCTCTGGGGCTTGTTACAGGTGGTTGTTAACTGCCCACTATGGTTGCTGGGAACCAGATGAGCTCCCTTGGAAGACAGTGAACACTTTGACTGCAGAGCTAGCTCTCCAGTCCCATCTTATTTACTTATTTAAGTTTAGATTTTGAAGCCGGGCGGTGGTGGCGCATGCCTTTAATCCCAGCACTTGGGAGGCAGAGGCAGGCAGATCTTTGCGAGTTCGAGGCCAGCCTGGTCTACAAAGCGAGTCCAGGACAGCCAGAGCTGTTAAACAGAGAAACCCTGTCTCGAAAAACCAAAAAAAAAAAAAAAAGTTTAGATTTTGAGACAGAGTTTCTCTGTGTATCCTTGACTGCCCTGGACTCACTTTGTAGACCAGGCTAGCCTTGAACTCACAGAGATCCACCTGCCTCTGCCTCCTTGAGTGCTGGGATTAAAGGTGTGCGCCACCACACCTGGTGCCCCATCTTATTTTTGAGAAAGGGTCTCTCACTAACTTGGAGCTGATGTATTGGCTGGACTGGCTGACCAGTGTGCTTCCAGTGCTGCTGCACCCGGCTTTTATGTGGGTACCAGGTCCTCAGGTCATTACGTCTGCATGGCAAGTACTGTATTGAGCCATCTGTCTGTGTGCATGCACCTCAGATTGGCCTTCAGCTCAATATGTTGCCACCGCTGGCCTTGAACTCCAGATTCTCCTCTTGTCTTTCCTTCCCACGTTTTGAGATTATAGGTAGATGCTGACATGCCCAGCTTCCTATCTGTCTTCTAGAGGCCGGGAATGTGTCTCAGTTGATGGAGTGTTTTTCTAATCCCTTAGGTTCAAGATCTTCCTCAGCTACATAGAGAGTTCAGGACCAGCTTGGGCTAGAGACTGTCTCAAAAAAATAAAAGGATGCTGAGGATTCAACAGTGCCCGAGGCAGTATTACTACCATGTTCACTGCCCATGTAAAACAGAAAGGAGGAAACAAGAGCGGCTGGCAGACAGGTATAGGGGAGCTATCTGGGTCTCGTCTGTTATTTTACATGTCCTAGTTTACGGAGTATAGACCACATCTCACATAAAAAGATCTGTTTGTGCATACCCATACATTCACACCTCAGACACACAAAGACATAAAATAAGGACCAGCACAATGGCACAGCAGCGAAAATACTTGGCACACAAGCCTGTCAACCTGGGTTGGATTGCCAAATCCACATAAAGGTGGAGCCAGAGACCCAAGTATGCAAAATTATTCTCTGACCTCCATCCATACGCTCACATTCAAGTCACTGCACACACACTTCTGTAAATTAGAAACAACAACAAAGACAAAGACAGGGAGAGAGCTGTGGGGACAGTGCTTGGAGCAAATGTGCTGAGTACCTGAGTTCAAGCCAAGCCAGCCTGGTCTACAAAGTGAGTCCAGGACTGCCAGGGCTACACAGAGAAAACTTGTCTTGAAAAATGAAAACAAAAACAAACAAAAAAACCAAAGACAAAAACGCACTAGATGCAGTGGTGCTGGGGACAAAGGCAGGAGACTCACTGGCCAGTCTAGGCAAATCAGCAAGCTCCCAGCCTCACTGACATACTTGGTCTCAAAAATCCAGTTAAAGACCAATCAAGGTTGAAAACAACACCAAGCTCTGCAAAGAGACAGACACTAACTAAAGGGTTAGTCCTTCCAAGTCCCCTTTACAAATATCTCCTGAGCAGAGAGTCCTCCTTTGGTTTCCAGTCATTTAAAACCATAATGACCTAAGCTTTCCAGAAAGGATCTTGCTGGGGGCTGCTTCTGGAAGGAAGGGGAGGCAGCAGATGGGTGGAGCTCCTGCTCCATCCCCCCCCCCCCCCGTTCAGGACTGGCTCTGGGGTGCCTTGTAACCAGGATGTGACTAGTCATTCAAGGCCCCAGAATAGCACCTATGGAAAAGCGGCAATACCTCCAAGGCACCACTGCCTGTTCCATCCAGTTGCCAAGAAGCATTGAAGGAAGAGTCGCCCAACTCACAACATATTAAAGCATGGGAACAAGATTTAATTAGCCTCTTGATGTTTAATTTCCTCTTTATGATAATGTTTAAACTGGCTCCAAAACGGCAGATCTATTCCTAGCCATCCAGGAAGGTGGGGAATCCTCCCCTACTTCTTTCCCCTGCCCCCAGCAGCGCCTCTGATGGCCTACCTGGGGCCGGATATTGCCTTTTCTGGGGGCGTCTGCTTTACAGAACCCCAGGGATAAACATTGACAAAACCAACTCAAGTAACTCCGTGTAGCCCTACTTTTGATGGGGCAGCATGGAGAAAAGGGTGTGGTGCCGGAGAGCTTGGCACCTCTTGTAAGGGAGAATGATTGAGACAAGACCCTGGCTCCCAGAGCACAGTCACAGAGCTTTGAAATGGCAGCGGTGGGGGACAAAAATTAAGACTTCAGGCTCAGGAAGTGGAATTAGGTAAGGGGAAGACCAATGAACCAATGGTGACAGGAAGGTGGGAAAGATTCTCGGCTGATGGGGTAGGGCTATAGTAATAAGGCAACAGAAGGAGCCCAGCTTCTCAGATGGCATACTCCAGCAATCAGTCTCAGGTTCTAGGTTTTTCTCCTGGCCCGACTGGGGAATGCTGGTAAACTGTACTACTTTTTTCCTGACTCTCCACTTGACCTTTGCATGCTTGGGCTCCGGATCCTTAGTGCTGCCTGGAACATGGCTGCTGAGCATCAGTACATTTAAAACTGAAGTGCTGCTGTTTGTAAGGCAGAGGAAGTGGGGGCTGCCTTCTTGGCCTGGTAAATTTTTTTGCATCCATTGTGTAAAAGAAAAAAAATGTAGGCTGCGCATCCTTACTCATGCCTATAATTCCAACATTTGGGAGGCTGAGGCAAGAGGATTGCTATGAGTCCAAGGCCAGCCTGGGCTTCATTGCAGAGACCCTGTCTCAAAGATAATACTAAAGTAGATAAATAAACATGTAGAACAATTCCTATGGCCCAAGAATTCCATGATTGGACAGAAAGAAAGGGGAAGGGAGGCACTATCAGACTCACAAAGCCTGGTGCCCGTGCAATTCCAATTCTCCTTTGCAACTGGGGTCCTGAGACCCTTCTTGTCAGCTTACATCATAGGCCATGGGGTGTGCATGCACCGTTCCTGCCCCATGGCCTAAGTGTAGGGTCTACAAACAGGAAGTGGAATGAACCGAAACCAGTTCAAACAGGAAGTGGAATGAACCGAAACCAGTTCACTGCTTTTCCAAGTGACAGATGAACAGGATGCTGCTCTGAGAACTCAGCCCTGCGCTCTGATGCTGTGGGAATGAAACATGGGGCGCAGGGGGAGGAACTAGAGGGGTGGCAAGATCCAAGCACAACATACAAATAAGATGCAAACAAGTTTTCTAATATTGGAGTCACTAACAGCCATTGGAGGCCGAGTGCCGCTTCATGTTCATCCTTGTAATCTGGAGGTTTTCACAAGGATTTGAGCAGCCTCATTTGCTAGTGCCCTCTTCCGTGAGGTAGTGACAGCCCCTTTACAGAAACCATGGTCACTGCCTGGCTGCAGGCACCATAATCTTTAGAATGGGCATTGAGACAGCACCTCGTGAGTTTCAGGTTTTTAATTTTTCCCTGCTTGAGCTCTTTCTTTTTTTCTTTGTCTTTACTGTTTCTGTCTTGTTTCGTTTCTTAACAATTACATTGGCAGACAAATGGCTATTCACTGGTGGGCATTAGGGTTGCATTGAAAAAAAAAAATCACACACAGCCCCAATTCTTGCTTACGTTTCAACTGTAGTTGCCATGGTGGGAGATGAGGTGAGGGCTCGCAGAGCTTTCCCAACCCACCTTAGAACTTCTTTCAAATGGCTGAGGAAGAGTTCCCAATAGGAGCCCCCTGACTGTAGATGAAACAAGGCACTGTGTCCCCAGTTCTCAAGTTCAAAGACATGGAGCTGTAAGTGCCTACAATCTTCTTTTAAAAATATAAAACACGTGCAGTTGGCTTTGGTACAAAAAGAAAGAAAGAAAGAAAGAAAGAAAGAAAGAAAGAAAACATTCTGGTCCCTGTGGATTTTCCTCCCCCACTCCAATACATTATGGCCATACAACCTCTACTCCATCAACTCCAAGGAGTCATATTTCCATGGAGGATGAAGAAAAGGAACAACAGGAGGAGGAGGAGGCTAAGGGGAATGGGGAAAGGGGCACGGTCCTACCCACAGCTCTCCTTAAAGGGGCAGGAGGCTCTGTGGCCACAGACGGGTGTCACTGGGGTGGGAGCTAGGCTGTGTGGCTAGGCCTAAGCACATCCCAGTGATGTTAATGGAGAGGTCTTCCGATCCGTATGGCTTGTTCCCATGTCCCTGTCCTTTAAATCATTCTCCCCCATAACCAATAAACAATAAATAAATAATTTTTCCTAAGTAGAGGGAAGAAGGCATGGAAAACTGGCATCTGTGGTGTAGCTCTTGGATGCCACCAGGGGTGCTGTGGCCTCTAAATCCCCTGGTCCTACATGGTCCCAGGGATCCAAGGATCCCAGGAGCCGCAAGGACAATCAGCAGTTCTTTCAAATATTCCCTCATTATTGGCAGCACAGAGTCCCCAAGGTTTGCCCCCTTTACTAATGCTCTTCAGTGGGGCACCAGCCAGGGGGAAATGTCCCCTTAGCTCTCTGAAGCCGTAAGCGCCCCTTCTTGGGTTTCTGGCTCTCCGTCTCGGCTTTCCGTCTCCTCTGGGATGTCCTGCATTCGGGTGAAGTCTGAGGATGACAGACAAGGCAGAGGTGATAAGAGAGCAGACAGTATCTCCCATGAGGAGTAGCACAGACTCACACAAAGGTCCCTAGGGTGCAGTGGGGCCTCTGAACACCTTGACAGGATGACCCTCAGGCAGCAAAGGCACCACTGTAACAGGGAACTAAGAGGTGTCTGAGTTCTTTGTTTCCCTACTACCATTGGTCTTTAAACCGTTTTACTTTGAAATGGATTTCTTTCTTTCTTTTTTTTTTTTTTTTTTTGATTTTTCAAGACAAGGTTTCCCTGGCTGTCCTGGACTTGCTGTGTAGACCAGGCTGGGCTCGAACTCACAGAGATTCACCTGGCTCTCCCAAGTGCTGGGATTAAAGGTGTGCACCACCATGCCCGGCGAAATGGATTTCTGCTACTCTTCAAGGTGGGGAGTTACCAGGCAAGGGGAAGACACTGCTTCTCAAGAGTTCTACAACCTGCCCCAAGCGCCTGTACCCTGTCCCACCCACATCATCATACAGAAAAGGAAGCCCACTAGGGTCTCACTCACCTCGAGGGCTGTGGGGAGGAGACAAGCGGCTACTGCTTTCCTCCTCACTCCCTGTGTCAGGGTCACTGCTGTCCTGCAGCCGCTCCTCGGGGCTACCAAGCTCCTGCCTCTCCCGGTCATCAAAGGGTCGGTGGAGGGAACGAACGGTCACAGGCAAATCCAGGCGGTCATGGCCTCGAGTGGGCTATGGCAAGAAAAACACAAATCCAGGGGATGAGTTGTGTGAAGACTTCAGGCACAGGTGGACTAGGGCAGTAAGCCCTCCGGGCCCCAACACCCTAAACTCTTGGGGTTCACCAATGACTCTCTCTCAGCAGATCTACTACCAACTGGTTCTCCTCACAGTGAGGTAACGGTATCGTTTGCCTTAAACACTTATATCTGCTGGGCTCAGTTGGTCTTCCAGTCTCAGCCTTCACATGCAAGAACTCCAGGTACCCAAATGCCCCACATGGACGACTAGCAGAACTCTTGGGAGAACAGAACACATTTGCTCGGTGCTGGAGATCTGCACAGGCCTCTGCCACTGAACTTAGCCTTAATTTTTTTTTTTTTCAGTTCAACAAGTATCCTTTTGACCATATGTGTTATGTGAGTGCAGGAGCCAGGTCATGTTAGACATGAGAAAAAACCGTTCCCACGCCTGTCTGATTAAAGCAAACTCTATTTAGACTTGCACAAGGGTCTGGCCCAGACAACTGCCTCCCCCTAAGTCTTGGTCTCAGAGAGCAGCCCCTCACTGGCTTTTGAGGTCCCTTTTATAGGGAAGGGTTAGGCTTGATAGAAAACAGCTCTTGTAAATAATTGGCTGTTAGCACCTGGACAGAAGAGTGGCAGACTCGGCGCTCAAGGCTGCCTGTGGGGCAGTTAAGTGTGAGAATGCCTCCCATGGAAGGGGAGTTATCACAGGTTCAGGAGTTTAGTAAGCCAAAGGGTGTGATAACATCATGGGTTACAAGTTGAACATAGGTTAAAAAGCATGGTTTGCAGGATACATTAAGTTTAAGAAACAGAAACTTATTCTTGTAAGGTATGGAGACTTAATAACAATGTACAACAACCACTCCTTAACATGAGTGCTTCCTGTTTTGGTTCCAATCAGCCTCAGGTGTCGTTCCTTTTTTCCTTATTTATTTATCTGGTTTTTTGAAAAGGGGTTTCTCTGTGTATCTCTGGCTATCTTGGACTCACTTTGTAGACCAGGCTGGCCTTGAACTCACAGAGCTCCACCTGCCTCTACCTCCTGTGTGCTGGGATTAAAGGTGTGCACCACCATGCCCAGCCTTCTTTTTTTTTTTTTTTTTTTTTTTGGTTTTTCGAGACAGGGTTTCTCTGTGTATCCTTGGCTGTCCTGGACTCACTTTGTAGACCAGGCTGGCCTCGAACTCACAGTGATCCGCCTGCCTCTGCCTCCCAAGTGCTGGGATTAAAGGCGTGCGCCACCACCGCCCGGCTCTTTTTTTTTTTTTTTTTAAGAGTTATTTATTTTATGTGTATTGGTGTTTTGCCTGAGTGTGTGAGGATGTCAGGTGCCCTGGAACGCATGTGGGTGCTGGGAATTGAATCTGGGTCGTTTGGAAGAGCAGTCAGTGCTCTTAACTGAAGAGCCATCTCTCTAGCTAGAGGTAGCCTGATTAGTTCTTTTTCTTTTTTTCTTTCTTTTTTAAAATTTTATGTGTATTGTTGTCTTGCCTGGATGTATGTCTGTGTGAGGGTGTTGGATCCCCTAGAACAGAGTAATAGACAGTTGGGAGCTGCCATGTGGTTGCTGGAAATTGAACCCAGGACCTCTGGAAGAAGTCAGTGCTCTTAACCACTGAGCCATCACTCCAGCTCCACATGTCATTTCTTAAGAGTCACCCACTTTAGCGGGTGGTGGTGGTGGTGGCGCACACCTTTGATCCCAGCACTCAGTGGGCGTAGGCAGGCAGATGTCTGTGAGTTCGAGGCCAGCCTGGACTAGATTGAGTTTAAGGACAGCCAGGGCTACACAGAGAAATCCCATCTAGATGCCTCCCATCGCACCCCCCAAAAAAGTTATCCACCTTGTTTTATGAGCCAGGTCTCCTATAGGAACTCACCACATAAGTTAGACTGGTTGTACAGGGGGCTGAGAAAATCAACCTGTCTCTGCCTCCCCAGCCCCGGGATTGTGAGCCTGTACCATCAGGCTTTGAGCAAGAGTTCCTGGGGATCAAATTCATTTTTACATGGCAAGCATTACACAACTGAGACATTCTCACAGTCGACAAGTACTGCCATGCAGATCTGTTGTCTGCTGTCTCCTGGGCTCAAATCCCCAACAGCTAAGTGTCCTTCAGGTTCTGCAGGTTCCTATGTTCCTGAGGGTCACTTCCCTACTCCGGGAAGCCTCACCTGAGGCGGATTGAAGCTCAAGTAGAGAGCATCGCCTGCCGGAAGGCTGCGGCGCCGAGGGTCCAAGGGCCTGCGAGCCCAGGGGGCTTCCGCTGGGAGTGGCTCGTTTTGGCCCAAGGCTGCCAGCTGCCGGCGAGCCTCTTCAGCCTCCCGCTCCAGCAGGGCCCGGGCTTGCTCACTCTCTCGGAGCCGGGCCTCCAGGCTGCCAGCTTCTGTTGCCCGCTCTTCCCCCAGCCGCCGGCAGCGCCGCAGCTCTTCCTGCAGCAGGGTGTGTTGCCGCTGCAGTAATGCCAGCTCCGTGGCCTGCTTCTCAGGCGCCACCGGAGCAACCGCAGCCCGGCTAGCTTCACCATCGCGGGAGTTAGCTCGGGATAACTTTTCCCGCCGTTCAGGGCCCTCGGGGAACCGGGGTTCCATTAAAGTGTCCTGCTGAGCCACAGCAGCCTGAGGGTGGGATGAGGTCAAAAGGGGCTTCAGAAGGCATTTCCACCCACCTTTCCCTCAATCCTGGGTACCCAGAGAGCTTGGCTTGGGGGTTACTTGGTCCTGTTAGGATGACTGTCACCTACATGGACATCTCTGGCTGGCTCCTCCCCTCTTCCCCATTCTAGCCCTTGCTCACTGACCTGCAGGCCATGGAGAAGTCCATAGAGATGAATCAATCGTTGTACCACCTCCTGAGGACAGAGGAGAGGATGCAATAGTACCCCGGCTTCAGGATGGGATCAGTACCCAGAAGTTACACAGAGGGCGTGGAAACAATGATGTGTTGAGACATTACTTAAAGTACAGATTCTCCCCTAAATCGCCCAGACTGGGCTATGATTTCTCAGATGGGGAGCACCTCCCCTCTATCTCCCTCCTCTACCACAGAATCCCATCTCACCTCCTGGGGTGACCTCAACTGATTTCCATTGCGATCCTGAAGAAATAAACAAGAATGGGGAGTCACTAGGCACAGGCCTGGGGTCCTGCCCCAGCAGCTTTCTACTAAAGAGCCACAGGCCAGTTGTGCCTTTCCTCTAGCCGCGCTCCCTGACCTTCCTGGGGACCCACCTTCTGGCTGGAATCTGAGTCTGCTCTACAGAGCTCAATGGAGCCATTGAAGGTTCTGGCCTCTCCATCTGTAGCAGAAGAGAGGAGACGCAGAGTATACTTCTTCAGGGGCCTGGAGCCCCTCCCCTGTCTCTACCCATTCCCATTTTGCTTTCATGCCCTGTACTCACTGGCAGTGACCCCAGGACTGGTGTTCCCACTGTCAAATTCCAAGGGCAAGGCTGGTTCTCGGGGTGTCAAAAGCAGGTCTACAGCAGGCCCCACCAGCAGGTCTTTCAGGCCTTCCACTGAAGGAAAAGAGGAGGAAGTGGGGATGGGAGAAAAACCCAGCGGGGATTCACCCAACAAACACGGACCATTTAAGCATTTAGGAAGTCCACACTTGGGTAGTGGGGTTTCAGTCAGCCATGTGGCATCCTAGGGCATCAAAGATTCCTAAGAGGCAGCAAAGCCTGCCAGAGGGAGAGACGTCCGGTAGTAAGGTCAGATCTCTCCCCAGGAGTAAGACAAGGGCAAACCATGGTGGGGAGGGGGCTTTATGGGTTGACATGGGGCTGGTCTAGGGCCTCATCCTGTGATGTTGAGTGAACAGCCTGGACTCCTCATTGGGAGAGCCCTCACCTTCACGGATGGCATCTCTCAGCAGCCGCTCGCCTCGAGGAGACTCAAAGGACTCAGAACGGAAAAGGCCCCTGGGCAGGGCCACCATGGACATGCCAGTGACACCACTTTCTTCTGCCTGGAAGTGGGTCATCTCAGTAAACAGCCCAACTTTCTCCTGCAGTAGCTCCACCAGCGCCCGGTCCTTCTGCTGCAGTTCCACTGTGGATAGGGAGAGCGGAGTGTGGAAGGAAGGACCCAAAGGGCCTGAGGAGGAGCAGCCCAGGGCAGAGGAGCAGCCCAGGGCGGAGGGGCACCTGAGGAGGAGCAGCCCAGGGCGGAGGGGCACCTGAGGAGCAGCAGCCCAAGGACCCAAAGGGCCTGAGGAGGAGCAGCCCAGGGCGGAGGGGCAAGACTTCATTTTTAGGCTTGGAACATTCCCAAAATCAAAACAAAAAAATCTCTGTGTGTAGTGTAAATCATTGTGAGTATTGTTTATAAAAATAGGTAAATAGGGTTCAGGCTTCCCACCACATTCTCTCCGTGTGTACACCTGTTCGCTCAGCAACTATGCTTCCCAGAGTGACTTGCAGGTAGACACAGCTACACGACTAACTTTAAATAAGCTTTTTTTGTTTTTTGTTTTTTTTTTTAAAGACAAGCCCTTGTACAGCTGAGGCTAGCCTTGAACTCCCAGATATAGTTGTGGCAATTTGAATTAGATGTGTTCCATAAGGCTCAGACGGCTGTTTGGTGAGGATTAGGAGGTGGATCCCTCCTGGTGGAAGTGTGTCACTGGGGACAGGCTTTGGGGTTTCAAAAGACTCACACACTCAGCTGTTCCAGATGTCATGTCTGCCACCTGCTGCTCTCATCATTACAAACCCTAACCCTCTGGAACTGTAAGTCCAAAAGAAATCCTTCCTTCTTTGAGTTGCCTTGGTCATGGTGTTTTTCACAGCAATAGAAAAGTAACTAAGACAACTTAGAATTCCTGATCCTACCATTGCCTCCTAAATGCTGGGACTACAAGTGTGCGCCACTACACCCTGCTCTCATTAAAAAAAAAAAAAAAAAAATTGTTTAACCTTTTTTGTTTGGGTTTTGTTTGTTTGAGACAGGGTTTGCTCCATGTAACAGCTCTGGCTGTCCTGGAACTAGATTTTCAGACCAGGCTAGCACTGAACTTACAAAGATTTTCCTGCCTCTACCTCCCAAGAGCTGGGATTAAAAATGTGCCTCACCAAGCCAAGCATTAAACTTTATTTTTATTCATATGGGTGTTTGCCTGCAGGTATGTCTATGTATATCTATCTATAAAATGTGCACACAGTACCCTCAGATGCCAGAAGAGGGCAGTAGAGGCCTTGGGACATAAAGATATTAGCTACATGCGCTGAGATATACATATTATATATATATATATATATAAAACATATATAGGTATTATATATATTATTGTACATACATCTATTCACACTAATCTTACAAAATTTTAGCATACGCTACACATTGTTTTAAACCTGGCTTTTTTCATTTAATTTATTTTAGGATAGACCTCTATCACCCTGCTTGAAGTTTTCATTTTTTTCCCTAACATTATCTTATGTGTACAAGAGTTTGGTCTGCATGGATGTATGTGTACCTGACATGTGCCTGGTGACCGAGGTGGCCAGAAGGCTTTAGGGATACTCTGAACTGGGGTTTCAGACAACTGCAGGTCACCAAGTTGGTGCTGAGAATTGAACCTGGGTCCTCCAAAAGACAAGCCAGTGCTTTTAACCTCTGAGCCACCTGCAGCCCCTCATCTTTCTGAGAGTAGCATGGTATTTTGTATGGATAGGCCATAAGCCAACCCACTCCCTGGAGGGCACTCACTCTTAATCCTCCGGAGGTAGGCCTCGTTTTCCGTCTCGATCAGAGGGAAGTCCTCCCTAGATGGGCACCTGCAGGGCAACAGGCAGGCTGAGTTTGTGGAAAGGACACCAGCCATCAGTTTCCCTCATTGGCACACATTCTACAGGACCATCCTCTAGGGAGTTCATTCCTCTCACGCTGCACCAATTTCCCATCTGTCACTATATACCCCCCTAAGGCTTATAGAGGTTACAAAAGCCTGCACTGAGGAAGCTACCCAAGTACACATAATGCTCTGCACTTATCTGATCTTCAGCTTTGGGGAAAAAAAGAGTTCTGTTGGTACAGTTGAGAATCCATTTTGTCAACTTCTGTGTTATTATTGTTCTCGACTTCTGATCCTCTGTGGATCACTACTCTGATTTATGTGGTGCTGGTGGTGGGACCCAGGGCTTCCAGAATGCTAGGAAAGCACTCTCCCAATTGAGTTACATCACTCATAGTTTTTTGGTTTGGTTTGGTTTTCTGAGACAGCATTTCTGTGTAGCCCTATATGTCCTGGAACTTGCTCTGTAGATCAAGCTGGTCTTGAACTCACAGAGATCTGCCTGTCTCTGCCTCCTGAGTGCTGGGATTAAAGGCGTGCACCACCACGCCTAGCCCTGTTGTAGTTTTTAAGACTTTTTAAGACAGGACCTCAGCCTAAGCTGGTCCTGAGCTTTCAACTCTGGGTCCTTCTGCCTCGCCTTCCCAGGTATTGGGGTTCTAGGCGCTCACGCTCAAGCAGTCTTCAGGGGGTTGGCCTAAGTTTTTACATTTTCCCCACTGCAGTTAGATGCCCAGCGGGCTACTTTAGATCCAGTGGCTGTGCTGAGATTACTGCTTTAGCACAAACGGATTTGAGGTTTATGGGTAAAACTCACTAATACCAATCTATTCCTTCATTTTGAGGAAATGAAGGCAAAGCCAGGCATGGTAGCACATGCCTTTAGTTTCAGCACTTCGGAGGCAGAGGCAGGAGAATCTCTTTGAGTTTGAGGCCAGCCCAGACTACCAAACATGTCCAGGACAACCAAGGCTCTGTTGCACAGAGAAACTCTGTCTTGAAAAAAACAAAAAAGCCGGGCGGTGGTGGCGCACACCTTTAATCCTAGCACTTGGGAGGCAGAGGCAGGTGGATCTTTGCGAGTTCGAGGCCAGCCTGGTCTACAAAGCGAGTCCAGGACAGCCAGAGCTGTTAAACAGAGAAACCCTGTCTCGAAAAACCAAAAAAAAAGAAAAAAGAAAAAAGAAAGAAAAAGAAGGTAAAATGTAACACAACTCAAATAAGAGCCTCTTTCTATTATTGCCAGTGATGTTAGCGCAGCTGACACTGTGTCACTAGCTGGTAGGTAATGGTACCACCATGTAAGAGCTCCACACAAACCTCTGTGGTTCAGAGTGCTTTAGAGGGGTAGCTGGGTTATCTGAATATGAATTAGAACTTTTCATGTGAACTTTCTATCTGGGTCATCTTGTCTATCCCCAGCTTCTGCCCCATGATGGGTCCTGTCCCCAGGGAGTATTCTGCCTAGGACCTGAGGCCATATGTACACAAAGGCAGCAGACACACTCACACGCGCACGCTCTGCTGAATGACACGGATCCAGGTACTACGGTCATCTCGGGATGCTGTGTGCACCTCATACATCTCAGGCGGGCCAGCACTGATCAGAAACATCCCTTTTGCTTGGTTGGCAATGTCTCTTACGATCAGATTCTGCAGGGATACCACTGAAGGCTTGTCCTATTAGGGAAAAGGAAGAATTAAGCCTAGGAATTCTAACCCTTAACACCCGAGTTTTCAGACCTAGAACAACAACAGGATTAAAGATGATGCTGTAAACTAAGAGCCCAAGCATCACTACCAGCCAAGAAAATTTAGAAGGGCATGAGAGCCGGGCATGGTGGGACATGCCTTTAATCCCAGCATTTGGGAGGCAGAGGCAGGTGGATCTCTGTGAGTTCAAGGCCAGCCTGGTCTACAAAGTGAGTCCAGGACAGCCAGGGCTACACAGAGAAACCCTGTCTCGAAAAAACAAAAAAAAAAGTAGTACATGTGAAAACCTTGGTATTCTCCTGGGTCTCAATACGTAACCTAAACTGGTGTTGATCTCACTATATAGCCCATGCTAGCCTCAAAGTTTCAATTCTCATGCCTCTGCTTTCCCAGTACTGGAACTATAGGCTCATGCCTGCTTCAATTGTGTTGTTTTGGAGACAGGGTCTCACAATGTGACCTTTGACAGACTTGGAACTTGCTATGTGGATCAGGCTGGCACACACTCAGAGATCCACCTGCCTTTGCCTACAAGTGCTGGGATTAAAGTTGTGCTCCACTATTCCCACAGTAAGTTTACTTGCTTGCTTATTTGTTTTTTAGAGGCAGGGTCTCATGTAGTCAAGACTAGACTTGAACTCACCATCTGGCTGAGGAAGACCCTGAACTCCTGAACCTACTGCCTCTAACTCCCAAGTGCTGCCATTACAGGCACGTACCTCCAAATCAGGCCTCTAAGCTTTACTTTCACCATCTACAGAATGATGCTAATGACGGCTTTCTTCACAGAGAAAACATGCCCGGGCACATGAATAACACCCAACTAGGTTATTTTTTATTATATAGAATTAACAGCTCTAACAGGTATTTGACTCCATAAGACTTTCTTGACCTTAGTAAGAAAAGCAATGGATAAGAAAACAGGAGGAAGGCTCACCAGGGCAGGAAAGATGTACTTCTGGTCCTTTTCCTGGAGAAACACTAGCACGTCTGTCATCAGCAGCATCAGAACATCTGGCCAAGACACAGAGTTGGCAAATGATCAGTGCTAAAGGCTCAAAGCAACTCTTTGCCTCCTCCCCGAGGACCAGTCCACCTTGTCAGGCTGCGTGTCCAGTCTCCTCTTCCCTCTCGTTGCTTCCATCACTTTTTCTGACCTCCAATCTCCCCATTTTTTTTTTCTTTTTGGTGTTTCAAGACAGGGTTTCTCTATGTAGCCCTGGCTGTCCTAGACTCACTTTGTAGAGCAGGCTGGCCTTGAACTCACAGAGATCCGCCTGCCTCTGCCTCCCGAGTGCTGGGATTTAGAGGCATGTGCTACCACGCTTGGCCGGGTTCTGATTCTTTAGTTTATTTTGTTGTACATGTTTTTGCCTGCATGTGTGTATGTGCACCACATGCATGCAGTGCCCACAGATGGCAGAAGAGGGCATTGAATCCCCTGGAATCGGAGTTACACAGTTGTAGACTGTCAACTGCAATGTGGATGCTGGGAACTGAATCCAGGTCCTCTGCAACATCAGCAAGTGGTCCTAGCCACTGAGCCATCTCTCCAGCCCCGACTCAGACTTCTTTTCTTTTTTTTTGGTTTTTCGAGACAGGGTTTCTCTGTGTAGCCCTGGCTGCCCTGGACTCACTTTGTAGACCAGGGTGGCCTTGTACTCACAGAGATCCACCTGCCTCTGCCTCCCGAGTGCTGGGATTAAAGGCATGTGCCAGCCCCAACTCAGACTGCCACTGCTTGTTCTAGAGGCTCTGTAAATCCACTGCTATTACCATAAACACTTACACACTAACATATAGGTTCAAGCAATCCTCCTGCCTCAGCTCTTGGTTAGCAAGTACACTAGGCCTGGCTTGATCCAAGATTTTTCTTTTTTTTTTTTTTTTTAAAGATTATTTATTTATTGTGTATACAGTGTTCTGCCGGCATGTACACATTTACTCCAGAAGAGGGCACCAGATCTAAATGTAGATGGTTGTGAGCTACCATGTGGTTGTTGGGAATTGAACTCAGGACCTTTGGAAGAACAGCCAGTATTCTTAACCTCTGAGCCATCTCTCCAGCCCTGATCCAAGATTTTTCTTTTTTCTTTTTTTGGTTTTTCGAGACAGGGTTTCTCTGTGTATCCTTGGCTGTCCTGGACTCACTTTGTAGACCAGGCTGGCCTCGAACTCACAAAGATCCGCCTGCCTCTGCCTCCCAAGTGCTGGGATTAAAGGTGTGCGCCACCACCGCCCGGCCCAAGATTTTTCTAAGTCATAAGATTCCTAGAAGGGAGCTGGGCTTGGTGGTGAATGCCTTTAGTCCCAGCACTCAGGAGGCAGAGGCAGGCAGATCTCTGTGAGTTCGAGGTCAGCCTGGTCTACAAAGTGAGTCCAGGACAGCCAGGCTCTGTTACACAGAGAAACCCTTTCTGGGGGAGGGTCCCAGAAGGGTTGTGTTCTTAGCCTTTAAGTTCCATGCTGGGCATCTGACTAGTGCACTACCTCTTTAGGTATGCTAATGCACTGACATATTCCTGCTTTCTGCACAAGACAGGGACAAAATTACTTTCCTTCCAGGAAAGTAGGCCTGAGGGCCACCCCTCTCCCATCACCTTTGATGAATCTCATCTCCTCTAACCTCAGCAGGCCCTGCTTCAATTTCTTTCTCTCGCCACACCTCCAGGATCTCAGATCCTCATGGGTTGTGCCCTCAGAGGAAGGGAGGAACCAAAGACCAATTCTTTAAGACCTGAATGCCATAGTCAAGAACACACAGTCACCCTTTGCCTGTGGGGATTTTACTAAATTGTGGACACAGAAGGGGAGGGCTTTTGCCAATTGCTCAGAAATAGAGCTCTCCAGTCTGGCTATTTTTAACCCTCAATGCTTTATATTCTTAGCTGCTGCGTGGGAGGGATGGAAAGGAGGGAAATGGATGAAGGAAAGAGCCTGGAAAAGCCTGACAGTACCCAGGCCCTAGGAGTAGGAATTTACTTCACAGCACAGGTGGAATTTCATATGGGCTCTGGCTTTGGGTACCCCTAATCCTTCACCTCTAAAACCAAGGTTTAGAAGTGCTAATTTTCTTGTTCTGATCTAAGGGCAAGGACTTTGGCAGTGTAGATAAATTCTAAAAAGCGAGCCTTGGGTAGCACACTCTGACCCACCAACACAGCCCTGTAGCCTGATCTGTTCTCCAGCCTCCCTGTCCTTCACAATGTTCAGTTCCCACTCTGGGTCTCCCAGATGTACTTCTGTTGGGACTGGCTGGAGGAATCTTCTGACATGTGTGTCTATGTTCTCTGGGCAATCATAGACTCAGAAACAAATGCATCCCAAAAAAGAAGTCCCCAACTGACCCATGGCATCAAATGCAGAGTTTAGACCTCTGCAGCAATTCAATTCCCTCTGAACCTCACTCCTGTCGAAAGGCTGAAAAACAGTCCTAAAGTTGGCTGCCACTGCCATTCAGGTTATCTAACTATGACTTGACTTAACAGGTCTGCCAAGAGGGCCACTGACCTTTGAAGCGACCTGCGGCTGTCTTCCAGAGCAGGCAGCCATCGTGGATAAGTTTTCTCCGCAACAGCTCCTCTCGGCCGAAGGGGCCCTTGCCAGGCACGGGGGTCTGAGCCCTTGAGTCCATTCGGTTGTAGATCTCCTGCAAGCGGGCCCCTTTTTCCAGCTCGTGTACATCCTGGTCCACATTGGACAGCAACTCCTTCACCAGCCCTAGGGCTGCTGTCAAGTCTTGGCATTCTTCTTCAATGCCTGGTGCCAGAGGTCCAGCATTAGAGAGAGTTCCAACCCAACTCTACCTGAGACTGCTCAGAGCTCCCCACCCAGCCCCGCTGCTTCCCTCGGATGTCCCCAGGCAGGCCCTGTAGCTCCGTGCTCTTCCTCACCATGGGAATGCTGCAGGATCCGGTTGATGAGCACTGGATACTTGGTGATCCGCTGAGTCACCAGCAGAATGCACTCCTGAACCCCATGTCTCTTCAGCACGGCTGAGCGGGTCACTTTCTGTAAGGCACAACAAAAGACTAAGGGGACAGAAAGATTGGAACTGCAAGTTCTGAAGCTGGCCCACCCTGGCACCTGCCCCATGTTAACCTGGGTGAGCAGCTTCAGAGAAATGGGGAAAGAGAACATCACGGGTCTGTGGAAGTGAGCACACCAATAAAGACATGAAAACTGGTCCAACATCCTCTTGATCTAAGAGTGAGTGGAACATGGTGGCACGCCTTTAATACCACTGCATGGGAGGCAGAGGCAGGCTGATCTCTATGAGTTCAAAGACAGCCTCACCTACACAGTAGGTTCTGTGACAGCCAGGGCCACATAGAGAGAATCTGTCTCAATAAACAAAAGAGATCTAAGAGCACAGGTCCTCAGGAGGGTTAGAATGCCTGCCCTCTGTGTGCTCACAGGCTCCCATGTGCTATCCTGGCAATGGGAGAGGTTTGGGTTGGGCCATGAGAAGGTAGAGCTTGGGCTTGGAGATGCTTGCTCACCCGGATGAATTGCTGGAAACGTTTGTCTCGAGCGTACAGCTCCTTATAGAGCTTTAAGGCCTTGGTGTGGCGGCTGCAGAATTCTGAGTAGGTCTTGCGCATCTGCTCCGCATTGGAACCTGAGAACTAGAAGTCAGGAGAGTGAGACTAGGTCAGTACTTCTGCAGAACCACACCTCATCCCTCCTCACACCTCTGGCCTTCTTCTAGACAGCATCCTCCTCTCCACTTCTCCCCCACTTCCCTTCTAGCCACCAGAGTTTGGTTGCAAATAAGAATTGCTCACTCCTTGGCCATCAAGATGGCTCAGCAAGTAAAAGCACTTGCTACTGTGCCTGACAACCTGAATTTAAGCACGCGAGCGAGCGCGCGTGCATGCGCGCGCGCGCACACACACACAATTTTTCTTATTGAAATAGCCAGGTATGGCTGGGCATGGTGGTGCATGCCTTTAATCCCAGCACTCAGGAGGCAGAGGCAGAGGCAGAGGCAGAGGCAGAGGCAGGTGGATCTCTGTGAGTTCCAGGCCAGCCTAGTCTACAAAGAGAGTCCAGGATAGTCAGGGCTACACAGAGAAATCCTGTCGCGAAAAACCAAAAAGAAAAAAAAAATAGCCAGGTATGGTAGTATCCACCTTTAATCCCAGCACTTGGGAAGTAGAGGCAGGCAGATCTCTGATTTCAAGGACAGCCTGGTCTACAGAGTGACTTCAGGACACCCAGGGCTACACAGAGAAACACTGTCTCAAAAAAACAAAAAGCCAAAAGCAAACAAACACACAAGAAGTGCTCACTCTTGCCCGAACTCCTACAAACACTGCCCAGGAGCCCTGCCTTTTCTCACCTGGCTGATGAGCAAGTCACCCAAACGATGGATGACAAAGTTCCGGTTGCTGCCTGGACATAGGGCCTGGCGCCGGCGTTCCAACAGCTGACTGAGGAAGCGTGTGTGAATGTCACTAAGCTCATCCACGCAGGGAAACAGGCCCTGGACTACCCCCGGCTCCAGCTGCAACTCTTCCAGCATTCCAGTGCGAAAGAGGCGGATCATGATCTTCAGCGTCCTCACATGGTGCAGCTCTGTCTGGATCAGCTCTATGAGACAAAGGGACATTTGTCCCTGTACTCTATCTCAGGCACGACCCATGGGGGCCTAGGTGGGTCTCTTCCACATTAATACTTGCATCGCTGCCATCTTAGGTCATTCTCTAGTTTGTTTTTATCTCTATGTCTTGTCATTTCAAGCATTAAACTATTTTAGGGCAAGAATCATGTGTGTTAGGTGTGTAGGTTTGCCAGTTCCCACAGCACAGTATTGGGCACAGAAGAGGCGGGATGAAGCCTGAGGACCGAATTAAGGGAGATACAAGTGGAGCCTGGGGAGCTGGGTGCAGTGCTGCCACCTGTAATCTCAGAACTCAGGAGGCTGAGGCAGGAGGACTGAGAGTTTGGGACCAGACTGGCCTGCATGGTGACTTTTATCTTAGAGAAATGAAATAAAGAAGCCCATCGGCACCAAGAAGTAGGTACACAGGAACAACTTGGTGCTAGCCCAGGACATGGAGGCTGAAGATGGGAGGAAGGTGTCCTGGCAGGTGGGTGAGAGGGAAGAGACAGGAGAGCAGGGCACAGTATGAGGAGGGAAGACCGAGGTGTCCCCTGCGTACCGTAGATCACATCCTGCTGCTTCATCACCTCCTTCTTATGCTGCTGCAGGAAGCTGCTGTCCACAGCAAGGCTCCAGGAATCTGCCGCAAAATCCTTCTCGTCCATCTCCAGGTCACCCATCAACTCACTGTAGATCACTTCTGCACCTGAGCATTGGAGCAGGGCTCCTGAGAGCCCGGCTCTCCTCTCCAGGGCCTGGGTTCTTCCCTGGGTCCTCTCCCTCCTTCCCTTTCGAAGGCTTCTCGCACCAGCCATGCCAACACTCTTCTACCCCAGGCCAGTTCTGCTCACCTTCATCAATTAGGGACTCCACGGACAGGGTTCGGTTCCGCATGTTGAGGGAGTCTGTGGACTGGGAGAGGATCCGCCGCAGCCCCAGGGGAGACTCATCATTGAAATGTCTGAAGGAAGTGGAGGCCATCTGCATCACCCCCACTCGGGCAGGAGGTCCCTTCCCAGGTTGGGACCCGAGGTTGGGCTCCTCGGGAGAGCTACTCTGTGTTCGAACTTAGCTTTCACGTATCTGTCTCCAGTTCTGAACTCGGGGAAAGAAAGGGTGCTCTCACGGGCTTTGTACTCTCTCCTGCCGGGCCCCCTCATCCCCAAACAGAAGCTCACCCAGCAATGTTGGTGGTGGAAACACTCTTGGCCAAAGACAAGGAGGAGCGGCCACGCCGAGAACCTAGGAGGGACTGCCGGAAGCTATCAGATGGGTAGATGGCAGAGGTTGGCCGCTCTCTGGTAGCTGCTGTAAGGAAGGAGGCCAAGCAGGAGAAAATTTAATTCCTTGTCCCTTTGGTCTCACAGGCTCCTCAGGTAGAACTAAGGTGGGCTGTCTGGCCTGTCCTCAGCTCCTCAGGATCAAAAAAAGATGGCAAAAGCCATTAAGATAATTCTGTCAGCCACCGTGCAACCCTTCAGCATGAATTTAGAGCCTGTTCTTACATTTTCTTCAACCCCAGACAAGCCTGTGAGCAAACTGAAGGCCAGAAACAGACTTGACTGGGGTGACCCAAGCAGGTAAGAAGGAACTTGGGCACCATGCCTTTTCTGAACTGGCACTTGACAGTTGCTACAAATAATGCCTTAATGAAGTATGGATAAATGGCTGTCATAACAGGATGTGGCAAGGTTCAAGGAACCAGGCATCGTTGTCCCTCATCCCTATTTGGACTAGCCTGTCTTGACAATAAGCCCAAGAATAAGACCCATCCCTATCCCACTCCCATCCAAGACCCTTCCATGTCAAAGGAGCTGTCTATGCCTGGGTATGACCTCATGGGGGCAGCAGAGCCCACGGGCTCAGAAGCCAGGTGGTCTGGTGGTTCATAGGGACTTCCCAGTTACTCACTCTTATTTCGAAGAGAAACAGACTGCAAGGCAGTGTTGTTCTTCAGCAGCGCAGCTTTCTGTTGCTGTGGCACAGAGCAAAAGAGAGACACCATGAACAGCTGTCACCCAAAGATCACCCCGTCACATACCCAGGACAAGTCAGGATCTGGCAGCTGCCCTTTTGGGAGAAAGCAGACACTGTTGTTAAGGACAAGGGGTAGGATTCTGTTTACAGTTAGGCCTATGGTCTGTGGCCTCAAGTCTAGGCTGCCCCATGGAACGGGGGGCACAGGGTAGGGAGTGAACGGAGAGGCACACAGGTTCAACACTTGCTGCCCGCCCCCCAGCCCTCTGCCCACCCTACCCTCTCACCTTCTGCTTGACCTTGGTACAGTTGGCCAGGGTGTCTTTACAGCGGTTGTGGATCGTCACATTGCAGGCTGGGAGGGTGGGGTAGAGAGGGTGAAGGGAGGGCTGGGTGGCACAGGAGGGGACACACCCACATGTAAACACCCAACTTTCCAGGCTATACATTCTGCAGACACTCTCCCAGCCTCCGGGAACTGCTGGTCATTATCACATGCCAATCCCTCCCCTGCCTCCTTCTTCCTTCAAGCAGGTATTGAAGGTAGGAGGTCTGGCGGACAATCCAGAAGGCGGTGAAAACCCTATGGCCTGGGGAACCAGAGGGAAGAAGGGTGTCTGCTGCTTAAAGAAGAGCAGGAAGCACAAAGGAAAGGATGCTGGCAGGTGAGCGTGGGGACTCCCAAGACCAGAAGGTGGCAGCGAGGGCAAGCCAGAATGCCCTGTGATCCCTGAGGAGATCTCCCTACTCAACAACTCTCATTCCGCAGATGAAGAATACGGCCTGGATGTTATTTGCTAACCTGGGTCACTGGTGGAGAGCTAGGAAGTAAACTTGGATCTGCCCAGATCCAAAAACAGATCTTCCACATATACACCAGTGGCTTCTGTTCATCGCTTCAAAGTCTGGACCCAGTGGCTCTTCCCCTTCCCAGTTTGCAATCTTCTGCATTACCTGCATTCAGCTGCATTTGTTCTCTCTCTTCTCTCTCTCTCTCAGGCTTGGGAAGTTCTGTTCCCCACTAAGGCAAACTACATCTCCCACACTCCATCTGCTTCTCCCCATCCCCCACCCCACCTCTCCATGAAGTAGGAAAGGAAAAGGAGTAGCTGAGCCTAGGCTCAGGACCATGGCTGTCTCCTTCCTGCCATGCCCTCAGCTCTACAGCTCCTCCCCGCCCCCCAATAGCACAGGAAACCCTGCTAACTCGGGCAGACAATGCCCAGCACCATGTTCACTTCCACAAATACAAGGCACACAGGGTGGGGCAGAAAGGGCCCACAGAAGCAGGGCTGTGGCAGTGCCCACCCCCTTGGAGTTCCCTTCTCCTACCCCCAACACCTAGTGTCTCTGGATCAAACCTCCGCTTTCCACCTGCTCTCAAAATAGTGCTACCCACCTCCCCAGTTCCCCTGGCAACAAGCTTCCGGATTGAGTATTTTGTCAGGTCTCTAGAGGGATCTAGATTGGGGTTACCTCCTCATCCTTTTAGCTCTAAATCAAGTGGTAAAGAAGTAAGGGGCAGGCCTCAGTGGTTCTTTCTGAGGTTCCTTCCCAAAGTCCCAAAGGGATTTAGAGCCTAAAGTTGTGCTGGTCAGCATCAGGCCAAAACACTCCCATTCTACTCAGAGGAAGGCATGGGGGTGGAGGAGGGGGCAGGGCAGAGCTGGAGCCCTCTGCACTGGTATCCTAAGGAGGCAGGAATTCCTCCTTTATGTTCCTCAGTACTGGGCTACCTTGGGACACGATAAAGGTTAGACATGGGCGGGATTAGGAGGTTTGAGTCCTTCCTGACATCACACAGGTTTCTGCCGCATTTCTCTATCAGGGATAAAGAAGAAACTAATCCCATTTTGTCCTTGAATCAGCAGACTTCAGATTCCACCCACGTGCAACAGAGGGGCAGGGGCAAGGGGATCGCGAGGTTTAAACTATCCAGTGGGGCCCAGGAAGATGGGCAGAGGCAGCTGCAAGGCTGGCAGCTGCCCTTCAACCCCTAGCTTTTATTCCACCCTGGTTCATACACACATTCCTGCTCATTCTCCAGGAAGTTCTCCGAACTGTCAGCAGCTGTTTGGGGAGTGAGGGGGGATACCCAAGCAAGTGACAGCTGCAAGGAGAGCAATCCCAGCCTCTGTCAACCCACACCCAAGAGACCAGCTTATGCCACATTCCAATAGCCGCCAGCCAGTATTAGGAAGGGCAGCAAGAGACCAAGCACCTGAGTATGGGCCTTGAGCCCAGCCGGGGCCCAGAAAGTAGAGTCCCTTTTAAGGATCCAGGGTGGGAAGGACAGATGGCAGAACGAGGGTTGATGGTAACCGAGTCAAACAACTTACTTGGGCAGATGAGGGCTTCCTTGGCTGTGATGCTCTTGTTACAGGCATAGCACATGGTCATGCCCGAGACGGAGATGGTGGTAAAGAGGTGGCCATTGGTATAGCGAGCGTCCTTGGCTTCCTTCATCTTCTCCTTTTCCCGGGTCTGTGGAAAGGTTGAGAGACAGAAGTGAGTGAGGCTAGAAGACTCCAAGGCACCTGGTGTCCAGAGAAACAGGCTGAAGGCGGAGGCATGGAAGAAATGCCTGCCCACAGCGGGTAGAATGGCACCAATTGCTAAGCATAGCCTGTCCAGGCATGACCAGGCCCCAGGAAGTCCATCAGTCCCAGAGGCTCCTGAGCCTCTGACCTACCTGACCCCGGCGACTGGGCTGCCTCCTGTTGCCACTCATCTCCCTAGCTCTAGATCTCTGCGTCCTTACTCCACCTCCCAGCCTGAGCTCTGCTCGCCTGCCCCCGGGCTGCTATACGCTTTCTCTGTGCTGGGGGAAGATGCGCAGGGGAGGACCAGCGAAGCAGAGGGTGCCAGCTCACCAGCGCTTTCCAATCTATGGGAGTTAGCTCCTCTCATAACCATGACAACGGGTGTTGGAGCTGCTGTCTTCAAAGCAGTCATGGGGGAGGATGGGAAAGCAGGCAATCCCCTTATTAGATTGGCTGGAGCGGGAC
>CAJQZJ010032773.1:1191052-1218803 GCA_907164525.1 Lophiomys imhausi
GGATGGGAAAGCAGGCAATCCCCTTATTAGATTGGCTGGAGCGGGACATAGAATGCCTCTTCAGCCACTCCCAACCCAGAGGTCAGGACCCCAAACCTCTCTAACTCTTCTTAAGTCAAAGGCCAAAAGATCTCTTTTTTTTTGGGGGGTGGGGTGTGTGTGTGTGTGTGTGTGTGTGTGTGTGTGTGTGTGTGTAGAGAGAGCAGGGGCTCAAGTACCCAAGAATACCCTTGAACTTCAGATCTTCCGGCCTCCACTGCTCAGTACTGAGATTACAGCACTGCTGTCTTCCTTCTTGTCCCTGACATGCCTTGGCCTTTAAGTTTTCTCCTACTTCCTCCAGCTTCTGCAAGAGTCCTTGACTTCGTTTCTGTTCCTCCCCAAGCTCTTGACTTTTTCAAGAGCCAGAAAAAAAGTGAAAAGACAACACTGGCTGTCATCGCTCATGCTTGTTAATTCCTGGACTTGGAAGGCTAAGACAAGAACACTAGCAAGCTTGGGCTATGGAGCAACTGTCTCAAAAAAGAAAACAAAATGAAACTACAACACACACACTCATACACACACAGCACTGAGGAAGTGAAGGCAGAAAGCTTGGGAGTTCAAGGACATCCTTGGCTATACAGGCCCTATCTCAAAACACCAAGACCAAAAGAAAAAAAAAGGAAAGTTAGAAGAGGGCAGACAAGAAAATCAAAGACACCCGCTGCCAAGTTTGATGACCCCAGTACAACCCCCAGGCCTCCCATGGTAGGAGAACAGAACTGACACCCATATTCACACCATGGCACACACCCAGTAAGTTAGAAAGGACAGGGTAGCTGGTACATGGGGCACAGCTTTAACCCCAGCACTCTGGAGAAGCAGGTGGATATATATCTGTGAGTTAGAGGCCAGCCTGGTCTACACAGCAAATTCCAAGCCAGTCAGAGCTTCGCAGTGAGACCCTGTACGTAAATTAATTAGTTAATTTAATTAAAGATGTCAGAGGACTAGGACACCATGCAGGTGGCTGAGAGTAGAAGCCCCAAGTTGAGGACACTGGCTGGAACCCTAGGACAGAGTGAAAAACATTCAATTCAGCCTGGGTCTGGACAACCAGTCCTGCCCACACCATTAACCACAATGACAGTCAGAGTGGGGGAGGACGGGGAAAGGGAAGTGTGAACGTGCTGAGTCAACAGTGCAGGGGCCAGAGAGCAAAGGACCACAGTGCCCTCGGTCTTGGGGCGTCCTGCAGCAAGATCCTTCTGTCTTGGTTGCCTGAGGGTGACAGAGCCCAGTCATTTCCTTATTGTCCACCACTCATTTTTCCTCTCTCCCCCACTTTACTGTTTGGACTTTTTGTTTGGTTGGTTTTTTTGCTCTCTTTTGTTTGAGTCAGAGTCCCACCATGTAGCCCTGGCTGGCCTTGAACTAAAGGTAATCCTGCCTCAACCAATGGAGGACTGAACTTACAGGCATGCACCACCAGGCCAGGGCTTCTCTCCTTATCCTGCTCCTCTCTTCTCTCCCTAAGTCTTGGTTGTTGTCTCCGGCACTTTTTCTCCACCTTTCCCTCAGCCAGGAACCTACTTCTCCACTAATGCATGGGTCCTCCTTCCCTCCCTGTCCCTGCAGGTGACTCCTCCTCGCCTCTGAGACAACCCTCCCTCAGACTCTACTCTCAGCCACTTCAGGGTCTCCTCCAGTGGTACCTACCCACCTGAATCACCAGAAAGGTCTCCCAGGGGTCTACTTTCCAGCTGCCTTGTGGGAAAGTATAGCTCTTTAATTGGACTATTTTTAGATCAAAGTACCTCAAATTCACCTTGTGGGACTTCAAAGTCCTCATCTAAATATCTCTTCCCACTGCCACATACTTTCTCTCTTCACCTCTCTGACCTCCCACCCTTCTCTAGGACACCAATCTAGAGTACGAATCTTTTTTGACTATTTAATTAAAAACGAACAAGCGGGCTGGAGAGATGGCTCAGCGGTTAAGAGCACTGGCTGCTCTTCCAGAGGTCATGAGTTCAATTCCCAGCAACCACATGGTGGCTCACAACCATCCATAATGAAATCTGGTGCCCTCTTCTGGCCTGCAGATATACCTGCAGACAGAACACTGTATACACAATAAATAAATCTTTAAAAAAAAAAAAAAGTTTAAAAAAAAAAAAAAAAAAAAACGAACAAGCAAGCAAACATGAGAACAGCAGTAAACAGAACAACATGCCCCCCAGAAAGAACAGTGTGCTTACAGATACCCTCTAAAGCTGCACTAGGCTCTTTCCACACGCCTCTCTGTATAACCTGCCTGGACAATTCTGGGAGTGGCCAAGGAAGAAAGGACTGGGGCCAGAAAAGTGCTCTAGTAACCTTTCCCTCCTCCTCGGCACCGTCCAGACCCCAGTTGCTCTGGTTCCTGCCTTCTATCTGCCAACACTCACCCTCTCTCCAAGTGGCCCCTGCTCTAGGTGGGCAAGCAGAGGGCAGCAGCCACAGCAGCAACAGCACATCCCAGCACGGGCACTGGCCAGCAGCGGGCGGCCCTGGCACTACCTAGCACTATTGTCTCAGAGATGGCTGTACTGAGCCCGCCCCAGGGCTCAAGCTGTGGACAGCAGAATGACATGGGAATGCCTTATCAGGAGGGTGACGGGGGCTGGTTTGATTCATTCTCTCCCATTTACACACAGCAAGGAGAACAACCCTTCACCTCCTCCATGCCCCAGTATGTCCACCAGGAAAGGGCCACAGCTCGGTGTACACACCTGGAGGCTGAGGTGGGGGATGGACGGTTCAAAGTCAGCTTGTGTAACTTAGCAAGACTCTGTCTTGAAAGAAAACTCTAACCAAAAAAAAAAAGAAAGAAAACTCTAAAAAGGGCAGGGGATGTTGTTTAGGGCTCAGGGGTCTAGTAGACTGAAAGCAGAGCTCTCCGCCAGAGCCAGCTCCCTGCCTTCCAGCTCTGGTTGGCCTGCTGCTTCTTCACAGATCTGGAAAATATTCACTGTACAGTGACACCATCCAGGCTAATGCTACATGTTGGGTTCATTGAAAATCAAGGTGAATGGAGCTGGGTGTTGGGGCACACTCCTGTAGTTCCAGCATTTGGGAGCGGATTAAGGCAGAAGAGTCAGGAGTTCAAGGCCAGCCTTTACCCTGAGACCCATACCTAGCATCAGAAAGCCTCATGTACAGCAGGCACCCAGTGTGTGCTGGGAAATGGAACTAAAAGAGAAAGAAAAGATGGGGTCCCCAGTAGCACCCCTGCACTGGGGACACCTTTACTGCTCACGAGAACCTTAGGAACTCAAGCCCCCTTCCCTGTCTTTCCTCTCCCTCCTCCTGGAGCACTCCCAAGCCCACTTTCCTATTTCCTGTGACTAAGACCAAGAAGGTTTCCTCTCTGGAGGGCAGAACACTAGTCAAAACCTCCTTTCACACTCATACCAAATCTTGGCCACTGTGGGGAGAGCGCACCAGGGTGAAGTGCTGACAAGTTCTCTCTCCAAAAGGTGAGTCAGAACTCTCCCAGCCGTCGCTGTCCTCTTCTCATGCCAAGGCCTCTGGGAGAACTGTGTGTGTGATGTTCACAATCACCTCTGTGGGCATCTGGCTGCAGCCTCTTCCTCAAGACTCCACAGCCAGAGGACTCTTGAAGGAGTCCACTGGGACTCCCTGGACGGCCAAGCCACGGGTCACTGGCTGCGAGGCGGAAGGGCTGCTGTACAGCAGTGCAGTGCTTACAAACTTGGTTTCAATTCCACAAGGGGAATTCTATGAGACAGGACAGTGAAGGGAGAAGGCCCACAATGTGAGTCCAGGAGGCGGCTTCGGATGGCCCGTCCAAGGCCCTGCTCCCTCAGAAGCAGCGGGGAAGGAAATAGAAGTCTGGAAGCTGAGGGAAGGTGGCCAAATGCAGGCACCAAAAGCCAAAGCCAGAAACAAAAGAGAAACATGTCACCGAGCACACAAAGGCACTTAGAAAATCCCTGCTTAGTGAAGGGTGGTAAACCACTGGACAGTGGGATTGGGTAGCATACTGGTGAAGTAGAAAAGGGGCATGATTCAGCGAGAGACTGGGAGCCAGGTACCCTGGACCCCAGCCTGCTCCCCACCCAGCCACACCTGTCGGGCCAGGAGGTAGAAGGCAGGACGCAGACAGACAGACGGGCATTTGTACAGGCGAACAATAGCTGGTGCCAGACTCCCTGCCCTCCTGGCACAGAGCAGGCCAGCTGAGTTGGGAGGGGGTAGCTGCCGCCTGCAGCCCTACCCCCAACTCCCCAAGGAGACACAAACAAACCCAGAAGGGTCTAGCCAGCACTTCTCAGCCGTTTCTCTACCAGCTCCAGAAACCATGACCAATTCACTCAGTGCCTACATCCTACATCCACAGAGGCTGAACTTTAAAATGGGAACTGCTTCCTTAAGTCCACAGAGCATGGTAAGCACTAATTTTCAAAGAGCACCCCCGAACGGAGAGACACACCCCTAAACACAGGTAACATGCACACGTAAGAATCAGTCTGACCGGCTGATCCACGCCCTCCCTGATTCAAGGTCACAGTTCCAGTACTAGTGGGACAGAGACCAGACCCTTCTCCATCTCCTCTGGTGCCCTGGGTGCTCCCTAGGTGCCCTTCAATCCTGTAGTCCCTAGGTGACCTCTCTTACGTCTTCAGCTCCCTATGCACAGCTTTTCGTCTTTCTTCCCCCTCAGTGCTTTCCTGGACACCCATGACCCCTAGAATCTTTTTGGATGACCCCCAAACGTCAGCTTCCCAGAGGACCTCCAACTCTTCAAGTCTCCCAAACTATCAGGATTCTTCATTCCCTCCAGGGCTAGCCCAGCCCTGCCCTCCTAGCCCTGCACACAAAGCCAGCCACCTCTCTGGTACTCTGAACAAAGGCAGTCCACTCTCCTTAGTCCCCATCACACCCAGGCCCCAGGAAAGCCCATGGTGCTGTGATCTCTGGCCCCTGCTTTGTTCTATGGGCCAAGACCAACCGTTAGGGCTCAGGAAAGTAGGGAGGTGAGATAAGGGGGTCTAAAGATGGCAAGAGCAGCTTTGAGGCTTGAGGAGGTAGGAAGTAGGCCAGAGAGAACTGAGGGGTGGAGAACAGAAGTCAGCTTGGAAGAACAGAAACAATGAAGAGAAAAAAGAGATGGTGCGGGTATATGGAAAGATCCTACCATGTGGAAAGAGAAAGGGGCAGACTAAACTTGAATTCTTCCTTCTGTGAAGATATCCTAAGACTAAGAAAAGAGACAGGGAGGCAGCAGGCCTCTGCCCTGACCCTTCTCCTTCATAGGTAGCAGGGAAGACCATGTTCCTCAAATAATCTCATTTCCACTGGGCCCCTCTACTTCCCACCACAGTATAAAAAGAAAGGCGACAGCTGGCGTGCATGGGGAGGGGGAAGGGGGAGATCCAGGGCTCGTTGGCTAAGAACCAACTCCCCCACTTCGGTAACCACAGCTTTCCGGAGGTGTCCCTCCCCTTCCGACCAGCTCAAACTGACAAGCTCCCTCCTCCCCGTGATCTCCCTGCCCTCTCTAAACCACTCACTGGTCCCTGTGCCAGTCAGACTCCCTGAATCCTCCTCCATGCCTAGTCACAGGATAAAAGAGCCAGGCTTCTGGATTTCCAGTTAATGTATTATGGGGAAAAAAAGAAAAACAGGGCACGAGATGCCGGGTGTCTGGACTAGAGAAAGCCCCCCTGAGAATGTCTTCCTACAGCCCCACAGGTCTGCCCCCCAAGCTGCTCCCCCATGGCTTTCCTTTTTAGGGTGGAGCCAAATTTCCGTGCTTTCAAAAAGTACTCAGCCCCTCCAACCCTGGCCCTACTCCAGGGTCTCGCTCAAACGGTTGAAAAAATAAACAGACTTTGGGAGCTGGGCCTGGCCTGTGCTAGGCTCTTCAGAGCCTGTCTCCCAACAGTTCACACTTCAGTCATCCCACCCCGGAGCTACTCAGAGTCCTGCTAGCTTTCCTTCCGGTTTTAGCAGACTCCCATTCCAAAACCCCAAGAAAAGCCCCAAACAGAGCTTCCCCCCTGAGGCTCTCGACCCCTACCGACCTTGTCCCAGTGTAGTACTAAGACAAGTAGCTAAAGCCTGGAACCAGGAGGGAGAGGGGTTTCCATTCCCAGAGTGGAATGAAAACAATTTCAGGCTTCCCAGCCTGAAAATGATCTGCTTGGCTGGCTGCAAGACAGTCACTCCCAGTGAGAACAGGGATTAAGATTAAAGCCCCCTCCTGCCTTTCCTTTCCCAGAGGGGTGCCCTGAGGAACTGGAAGGGGCCATCTGCCTGAACGAGGTCCCTCCCGGCTTCACTTATTCATCTACAAGTCCTCGACCTCACCACTTCCTGGGAACTGAGGTATGGAAAGTCGTGGCATTTGGGAGTGGGTCTGAATACAAAGACAGGAATAAAGGACACTTGTAAAAACGTGCTGGAGAGGTCGTGATGCAGACAGAGTGTGTGCTGATAATTACACAGCCGGACTCCAGATGACAGGTGAAGGGCCCCCCAAACCGAGGGGATGATCGAAATATGGCTAAGGGGAGCGGGGAGTGGGTCGGCCGCCTCGGTCGAAGAGGCAGGAGCTTGGAGGCTGACGGATCAGATAAGGGTGGGAATTACTCTGGGTTCCAGGCACCGCGACGCTCAGGATGAGGGAAGGCATCCCTGCTACACAAAGGCAGCTCGCTTCACCTTGAGGGAGTCGGCTTGGCCTGGCGGGGAAAAGGGGCCGTCGCTGGCTGTCTCGACCCGAGCCACCCGCCCACCCCGGGCAAGAACTGAATCACAGCTGGAAAGTCCATCCGCGAGAAGAGGAGGAGCTGACTTTTGTCTTGGAGGGGCGGGAAGGAGGGGGAGGGAGCTGGGAAACCACCCCCTCCGGCCCCCTCCGGCCCCTGCCACCCGATGGCGGGGACAAAGGGGGAACGACCGAGCCAGCGCTGGGGGGCACCGCCACCAGCAACCCGGCGGAACACGGGGGCGCGGAGAGGGATGCCCGAGAGCGCCGCCCCCAGGAACCCGACACGCTCGGCCCCCTCTCCCGCTCGGTCCCTTACCAGAGCAACTTTCTTCCGAGCGGCCCAAAAACACTCGGTCCCGCCGAACCGCTGGTAACCCAGCTCCGCGCTCCCAGATCCCCCCGCACAGAAGCAGCGCGGGTGCTGGAGACGCGGGTCACGTCGCGGTCCCCCAGCCCCCTCCCCACACGCGGCGGCCCCACCCACCCCGTCCGGCAGCTGCGCGCGGCCTCGGGCGCCCCAGAGCGGGCGGGCGGGCGGACGGGCGCCGGGCGCCGGGCGCGGGGCGCGGGAGGGAGGCCAGGAGGTCGGCAGGGCGCCCGGTCGCAGAGCCAGCCCACCTTTATCGCCAGCTCCTTGCTCCGGTCGACCCGCGCGCGCGTGAGGGATTCGATCCGAGACATACTCCGGCGCGAGCCGCGGGAGGACGCGGCGGCCCCGGGCGTCCAGCTCCGGCGGGGGAGGGGTCCGGCCGCACGCGTCGGCCTCGGGGACAGGAAGTCTGAGTCCCCTCGCCCCGGCACCCAGCGCCAGTTCCTCAAACCCGAGTCTCCTCCCCCGCCCCGGCTCAGGAAGGGGGGAGGCGGAGCGGGAGGCAGGGCGGGGTACACGCGCACCGGACGGGACGCCTGCCTGGGTTGGTGTCGCTGAAGCCTGGAGGGCAGGGGTCCTGGAACTGGTTCGAGGAGCCCTCTCGCCTTTGCCTTTTAGGGCCCAGGGACACGCTCTGGCCTCGCGACTGCCTCTCATCTTGGCTCTCCCTAAAAAACACTGGCACCCATTCTGGGTAACTTCGCTTTTTAAAGACCCTCGGGTTTTTGGATCTGTCACCTCGTCGGCAGCTGCAATTAGGAATAAGAGCCCATCAAACAGGTTTGAGTACACAGACCTCAGCTACAGTGGAGGTCTGGTGTGACAAGAGAGAGGGAGGGGGAAAATCAAAGGGGAACCAGAAACTTCATCATAAGTAGATTTCACTCCCCCTGAAATGTGGAGAAGAGGACTCATTCAAAGTCACAGAATGCCTGACGGGGAAGGGGTCCCTTCACAAGCTTCTCACCTCTCTTGTCCTTGTGGACCACACTCTCACCATTCTTCTCAGCCCCACTTCTCTGCCAATCACTTTGACAGTGAAGGTGAGATGACTGTACCTTTCCTGAGGCTAGCTAAGGAAATCCTTCCTTGTGTCCTGACACCAGTTCTCTCCGCTAAAAATTAAACTAGACCCCAAAGACTACAAACGACCGGCCCTGGTCAGGAAGCCTTTTGAGCTTGCTGAGGAGTGTAGGCGGGTTTTCGTCTATCTAGACCCTTTGAGTCAGCCTGAGTTTCCTGCGACTGGGTAAAGTCTTTCCCCGGCCTGCTCCATTTCTACCTTTCAAGGTTTCCGATCGCTCTGTAAAAAAAGCAGAGCACCCTGGGACAAAGCTTTGTAAGAACTTAAGGTCCTGCCTAATCTAGTCCCAAAAAAGTGTGTGGTAAACAGGGAGGAAGACTAGGCCCAGCCTGCCACTAGCTCATGGCCTTCTCAGAGGCAGGCCATCATGGTGTTAAGCTGCAGGTTTCCAGCCCAACCCAGCACTCTTCTAGTGCCAATTATAGCCTCCATCTATTTTGGGTTCCACTGCCTCCACCACCGGCTGTGCTGGTTGGGCTCCTCAGCTCCTCACCCCTCCACCACTCCCACTTTGCTCCTCTGACCTATCCCCTGCCTAGCAACTTCCTCACCTTCTGCACCCATTCTCCAGTTCAGGATCCTTATATAGTGAAGGCCAGAAAAAAAGGAAACAAACTGTGTCCAGTTCAGGCTAGCTAGACAAAGCAAAAAGGACTTTCCCAGGCTAATTCTGGTTCCTCTAAAGGAAACCCTGGGAAGGTCTTAGGAGCTCCCATGTTCCTACTGGCTCTGGGAGTCTAGACTTGCTTCCCTTGAGTGACCAGCCAAGGCTGAGAAATGTACTGACTACCACCAGCTAGAAGTCAGAATCCTAGCTGCCTGGCTTTAACAAGAGGGCCTCAGAGATCTCTGTTGGACTGGGACCCCACTTTTCTCCAAGGCCTGGGCCGTAAATTGGTCTGAGTAACCAGTAAATCTAGGTTCACCTCTAGACGCTTTGTGGTCAGTATATAAAGTCTATGGAGGAAGTGGGTCTGCCCCCCCCCAGCCTTTTACTATGTCTCCCCAACCTCCAGCTTGACCTACTCTCACCCCTCCCTAATTCTGCCCTTGGAAAACCAATCCTTTAAAACTACATGTATTTAATGAACTAAGTCTTCAGCTTGACTCAGCTTCTGTTCTCTGTATCCTCTGGAACAATGAATGTTTTCCTTCTCCCTTTTCCCAAACCCTTTCATTACAGCCCCCACCCCACCCCCAACCCCCAGTGGTCCTATCCTATCTGGTGACATCTTTCAGAAATTATTTGTATACATTTAAAAAAAAAAAAGATACAAAAGCTGGGCGGTGGTGGCGCACGCCTTTAATCCCAGCACTTGGGAGGCAGAGGCAGGCGGATCTTTGTGAGTTCGAGGCCAGCCTGGTCTACAAGTGAGTCCAGGACATCCAAGGCTACACAGAGAAACCCTGTCTCGAAAAAAAAAAAAAGATACAAAACTTCTGCCAAAATCTAAAAGTAGACAATGCTTTCGTTGGCTCATTTAACTTCCAAAAAAAAAAGTACCACTCCCATTAACAGCTAGAGAGGAAGGGTCTGGCTGGAAGGAAAGACCATTGGAAGAACCAAAAGTGCCCCTAGCTGCCTAGCCCCAAGGGCACACGGTCCACAAATCGGCCTTTCTTCTGATTACTTTGAGCCTTGGACGTGACTTGAGGATGACTAAGGTATACACAAGACCACAGTGGCTTCCCCAAAAGAGCTGGTGAAGGAAGGCTTCTGGGTTTACTGAGAGCCACTTAATATGAGTGCTGCACCTCAAACAAGCTGAGCGACCTAAGTAAGCCAGCCCAGTAGGTTATCTTGTCTGCGACATGGTGATTAACATCACTTATCTCTGCCAGAGCCATTCTAAGAAGTATGTGAGGAGCTCTAGGAAAGTGTTTGGCTGCCTATAAGATGCCAGTCAAGCTGAGTGGTGGTGGCGCACGCCTTTAATCCCAGCACTTGGGAGGCAGAGGCAGGCGGATCTTTGCGAGTTCGAGACCAGCCTGGTCTAAAGCAAGTCCAGGACAGCTAGAACTGTTATACAGAGAAACCGTGTCTCAAAAAAAACTAAAAAAAAAAAAAAAAAGATGCCAGTCAAATGGGGAGGAACAAGCTACCTCCTCCTCTCCATCCCTAGCAATGTGACAGGTGGTACCCAAGCTGGGAACAGAGGAGAAAGGGACAGCATGCTGTTGACGCACACATTCAATGAGGGTATACAGAAGGTGGATGGGGTTTCAAAGAGATACAGAGAAACAGACCCTGGTGAAGACAGGTCAACAAACAGAACAATGTTACTGACCTACACTGTCTCTTCCTGTCCCCTGTCCATGCTCCTGAGTGTCTACCCAGGTTCCCTTTCTTCAGGTTACTCAATATCCTACCGGGCTGCTAGGCCAAGGGTGAACAAATGCAGTGAGACGGTCTGACAGAGCCTGTGTCCTGGGGGTGGGAGGAATCCAGACCCTAAGGGCTTCCTGCTTGCTTTGTTTTCTAGCAGTCTGATTCCTGACCCTGCCTGCCTCCCCCACGTTCAGGGGTTTTTAAGATTGTGATATGCCCAATCATGTCTTCCGCAGCCTCCCTCAAAATGGACCAGCTTACATCTCTCCCTCCCCTGCCCACCTGTAGGGGGGGAACCCTGGCCTCAGAGTCTGGCCTGCAGAAGGGCCCTGCCTCTGCACTTGGTGACTGGGGTGACCCCATGATCCTGCCTGCTGAATAGGATACTGTGCCCTCCAGGTTTCTCTCAGTGCTCAGAGATGACCTCAGCTTGGAAAGCACACACACACTAGAGGAAAAGGAGAGTGGCTTCTTATTGTGCCACAGTTAGTGGAACCTGTAATCCCAGTGCTCAGAAGGCTTGAGGCAGGGTGAAGAAGGTCAACCAGGCTGTGGAAACAAGGAAAAAGGAGGAGGAGAGGAGAGGAGGGAGGGAGAGGGAAGGAAGGAAGGAAGGAGGGAGGGGGGGAGGGAAGGGGGCCACCACAGGCAGGTGTGGTAGTGCATACCTGGAATCCCAGCACTTGAGACAGAGGCAGAAGGATCAAGAGTTCAAAGACATCTTCAACTACATAATTAAGACCAGCTGCGGCTCTATGAAACCCTATCTAAAAAATAGAGAATATAAAAGGCCATATGTTGCCGGGCGGTGGTGGCGCACGCCTTTAATCCCAGCACTTGGGAGGCAGAGGCAGGCGGATCTCTGTGAGTTCAAGGCCAGCCTGGTCTACAAAGCGAGTCCAGGACAGACAAGGATATTCAGAGAAACCCTGTCTCGAAAAAACCAAAAAAAAAAAAAAAAAGGCCATATGTGATGTCTCATTCCTAGAATCCAGAATCTCAGCACTCTGGAAGCTGAGACAGGAAGAAGTTGAGACTACCCGGCTAGTGAGTTCCAGGGCACTCTGACCTTAGACTGAGACCTTGTTTCAAAACGACAAAAAAGTTTAAAAAGAAAGACAATGGAAAATTCAGGTTGCAGCCAAACTTCCCCAGTTCACCAGCACCAAGGGGTAAAGTCAAAGGAAAGAGCGGGACACCTTCACTTCCTAGCATCAGAAGGCACATGGCCACACACGTCCTTCATAATCACATACCTCCCTAGCTCCCGCTGCCTGTGCTCTTATTTCAACCCCTTCAGTTGCTGTATCCACCCATAAAATTATGAGTGTAAAAGCTCTTTGAAAACACTAACACGCTATGAAAAAGTGAAAGGCATTGCCTGTAATTATCATTCTTATGTCCAATGGGCAAGATTTCTGTTGCCCACCACTTAGCTATGGGTGGGCTGAAGTGAGGGAGTCCTAGGCCATTCCTCAGCGCCTGGCCCTGTCTCTCTTCCAGTTGCCTGCAGCAGCTGCCTGCCAAGCTGGAGAGGAGGGGAACAGAGAAACTCTGATTTACTGGGTGGTTCACAGTCAGAGCTTTCAAAGTACATCATGTATTCTCTTTTTTTTTTTTTTTTTGATTTTTCGAGACAGGGTTTCTCTGTGTAACAAACAGTCCTGGCTGTCCTGGACTCACTTTGTAGACCAGGCTGGCCTCGAACTCAGAGATCCACCTACCACTGCCTCTCGAGTGCTGGGATTAAAGGCGTGCGCCACCACGCCGGCTTCATGTATTCTCTTAAAATGAGGGCCCTTGCCTTGAATATCTAACAGGAGAGTTGGGGAGGGGTGGCCTGCTGGGACAAGGAGGAAGAGAAGTGGGGAGGAGAGCAGGTTGATGCCTCTGTTTCCCAGGTTGACTCCTACCTTGGCCTTGCCGGTCATGCCCAAGAGGAAGCTGAAGGTCTGTCGCAGGGAGGAGCCTGCCCAGGTCCCTGAGTCCCCTTCCAGCTGGCTACAGCTGCAAAGAGAGAGTGAAGAGGTGAGGAGAGGGAACTGGAAAAGAAAATAGACCACAGGAATGGCAGGTGACCATGCCATTGAGATAAGAGACTGGAAATAATCCCCCACCTTGGTAGTTTGTCCGGATCTGGGTGTTTAAGTTTTCCAAGCCCCTCTATTTATGAGGAAACTCCAGACTCCTCCCAGATAAAGACAGCCCCCACTTCCTCTCCAGCTGGAGATGGGAGGGCCCAGTCCCTCTCAAACTGTTCTCCATCTGAAGTGGTTGAAGAGAGGGCCCTCCAGGGGGCATTTCCCCCTCTCAGAACAAGAGCCCTGTGTAGACCCTCTGCTGTTTGGAAAAAGCCCCTGGGCCTAGAGCCAACATGAAATGAATTTCCTGGGATTTCATCAGCCCATCCCATGAGCTAATCCCGACTGGAGCCAGGAGGTTGTGTCAGCTAGAGATTTTTAGGATCACAAATCAGACCCTGATTCTTAAAGGGCCCATGTTTTGCTCACACAGAAACACTGAGTGAGAGGGCTACCCTAATCTAATGAGGCTTTGGCCACACGAGCCAGATAAACAGGTGCTGATTTTGCATGCTTATTTGCAAAGTTATGGAAGTGACCGGCATACATCTCCATTTCTAAGCCTTGTCCCTCTGCCGAGAATTCCACAGCCCTCAAAAGAGGCTTCCTTAGAGTCACTTTCTGTTAGCCAGTTGTCTGCCACCCGAAGCCCACTCGTGGTCACTGTCCATCCAGCAGCAGAATGGCCAACTCTTTCTTATGTCACTGACAATGACAAGCAAAGCTCTCTGCTATTCTGCAGATTCCATAGGGTCTGGCTACTCCTCTATCCCTATGCTTGCTTCTCCCTTCTCCCATCCCTTCTGGTTACTACACAACAGAAAGAAAACAGATTCTGTGCAGCCCAGGGAGATGGCTATTTGAAGGCCTCTCATCAGAAGCGTCCTGGGGAACAGTGTTTGAAGATGCAGGGAATCTTAGGGCTACAAAGTCCACGGGCTACACCCATCACTCCTACAACTAGGCCCTTGATGGGCTCAGAACCCCCCAAACTCACCATTTTCTGAGGTCTGAGACAGAGGACTGGACCGAGTTACCTGCTAACACACAAGGAAAAGAGAAGTGTCTAGTAAAAGCCAGACAAAGGCACCCAAGGCTGCCTCCCCAACCCCCTCCACCTGGATCAGGTTCCCAGGCTGCAGGTGCATGTGACGCCATTCCTGAGGGCGGCCACCAGGGAGCAGGGACAGAGGGCGGGGTCTGAGGAGAGCACAGCTGAACAACTTGGGAACCAGCGAAAGTAAAGAACTAGCAGAAACAAAATGAACGGTTCAGTCCTGCTCTGGTAGATGGAGAAGGCTGGGGTTCTGCACCGGACACCCCACACTACTCCGTCTTGTAATCTTTGTTCACAGTTATTTATTTGCATGTATGTCAGGGGAGGGGCAGCCATGTGGGCCATGTGGTGGTCAGCAGAGTATCTCCTTCCACCATGTGCGTCCCAGGGATTGAATTCAAGTTGTTAGACTTAATGGCAGCCCCTTTACCCACGGAGCCCAGTGAACCATCTTGTCAGCCCCAGCCCCACATATATCATCTTCAGGACAAAGAGGCACCAAGTCCTCCATATCTAGTGATCTGATCAGGAAGCCTGGAAAGACTCCTTCTATCTGTGTCCCTTTCACTGGCAGGCCAGTGTCAGAAATGCTGGTGTCCTGAATAAGATCCCTCAGTGTACCCGGGCCTTGGAGGCAGAAGCATGGGGCTTTCAGAGTTGGAGAGCAGCCTGTTCTACAGAGCAAGTTCCACGACAGCCAGGACTACACAGAGAAACCTTCAAAAAAGATCCCTCTCTTGAGCCCCAAGAGGGTATGACAATGCAGGTCACCTGGACTCTAAACAGCTAACTGCTGGCCACAGGGATGAGGGAAGGGGCCACTGTTTCTTTGTTCCCCACCTTGACTTACCTTCTGAATCTGAACGCTCCAGGAAGAAATTGATGCCACTCATGGACAAAGCCTTGGACAGCATGCCAGTGGCCGAGTGAGCCAAAGAGGCACCAAATGGACGGCAGGAACTCTGACCCTGGAATTGTGCGGAATCCTCACACGAAGAAGGCCACGCTTGGGCCACCACCCTCCTCCTAAGAAGTGTCTCAGCGCTTCCACCAGGCCTCCCAAGATTCTCCACTACCCCACATTTGGACTATTTTGCAGGAAAGAGTTAGGATATTATTCCTGCAGCTTAATCCATTAGCCTGGACAGAAAACACAACCTTCTATCTTTTCCATTGTTGTTTTGTGTTTCTGTTGTGTGTGTCACAGCATAGGTGTGGAGGTCAGAGGACAACTTTTGGGAGCTGCTTTTCTTCTTCCATCAGGGAATAAAGGGATCAGGCTCAGGCTGAGTTCTGCTCCGCAAGCGCTGTTACTTGCTGAGCTGATCTGCCAATCTCTTTCTTTTAAACCTATTATTATTAGGTAACTCAGGCTGGCCTTGAAATCACCCCATAGCTGAGGATGACCTTGAACTTGTTTTTGTTGTTGTTTGTTTCTTTTTGTTTTTCTTTTTGAGACAGGGCTTTTCTGTGCAGCCCTGCCTGTCCTGGACTCCCTTTGTAGACCAGACTGGCCTCGAACTCACAGAGATCTACCTGCCTCTGCCTCCTGAGTGCTGGGATTAAAGGCGTGTACCACCACACCCAGCCGTTTTTATGTTTTTTTTTTTTTTTTTTTTTTTTTTTGGTTTTTCGAGACAGGGTTTCTCTGCTTAACAGCTCTGGCTGTCCTGGACTCGCTTTGTAGACCAGGCTGGCCTCGAACTCGCAAAGATCCGCCTGCCTCTGCCTCCCAAGTGCTGGGATTAAAGGCGTGCGCCACCACCGCCCGGCTTGTTTTTTAAATCAACACAGAATAATGGAACATATTTATGGGACACAATGTGATATTTTGATATATGTATATCATTCTTGCTTTTTCTTTTGTTTCTGTCTAATTTTTAAATTAGATTTTATTTTGTGTGTATGCATATGCCACAGCGCACCTGTAGAGGTCAGAGGGCAACTTGCAGGAATCAGCTCTTCCCTTCCACAATATCTTAAATATCAAACTCAGGTCTTTACTCACTGACCTATTTTCTCCTCCTCCTTTCTTTCCTTCCTTCCTTCTTTCTTCTTCTCTCTCTCTCTCTCTCTCTCTCTCTCTCTCTCTCTCTCTCTCTCTCTCTCTGTGTGTTTGGCTTGTCTGAGACAGGATCTTACTATGCAGTTCAAGCTGCTTTGAATTCATGATTCTATTGCCTCAGCCTCTCCAGTGGTGGAATTACAGAGTTGCAGCACCAAATCTGACTCTACCACTGGTTTCTGGGGCGGGGGGTGGGGGTTGGGGGGAGGGTTGTTTGTTTTTTGTGGGTTTTTTTTTTTGTTTGGTTGGTTGGTTTTGGGTTTTTTTTTTGTTGTTGTTGTTTTTGTTTTTTCGAGACAGGGTTTCTCAGTGTAACAGTTCTGACTGTCCTGGACTCACTCTGTAGACCAGGTTGGCCTTGAACTCACAGAGATCTGCCTGCCTCTGCCTCCCCAGTGCTGGGTTTAAAGGCATGCGCCACCACGCCTGGCTGGTTTCTGTTTTCATATAACATCTCATTGTGTGTCTCTGGCTGGCCTGGAACTCATTATGTAGACCAGGCTGCTCTTGAACTCACAGAAACCCAGTTGCCTCTGCCTCCAGAGTACTGGGATTAAAGGCATCTTCTACCACACCCAGCTATAAATTTTTTAAAAAGAAGAAAGTTCGTTCTGTTTATTTAAAAACAAAACAACAGAGCCCAAGTTAATATAAACCATCAAATGCACAATAACCACAAAGGGTCAGTGTCAGAACGTCAGAAGGAAACATTTAATACAGTGAGGAAAAGAGTGCTAAGACCCAGAGACATTTAGTATGGGCCCTGTGCAAAGGGCGACACATAAGTTTCTGAACATCCTAGATTTTCTCTCACCCTGCACAAAGATTAATTCAATTGAATGAAAGACCTTGAAGTCAGGCCTGGAACTTAGAAACTGCTGCAGGAAAACACTTCAAGAAACAGGCATAGGTGAAAACCTTTTTCTTTTTGTTTGCTTGGAAACAGGGTCTTCTGCAATGTAGCCAAGGATTACCTTGAATTGCTGATATTCCTGCTGCCATCTTTGGGATACCAGGGGCTACAGATATATACCACTAGCTCTGGTTTGTTTGATTTTATTTTATTTACTTGTTTGTTTTGTTTTTTCTTTTTTTTTTTTTTTTTGGTTTTTCGAGATAAGGTTTCTCTGTGTAGCCCTGGCTGTCCTGGACTCACTTTATAGACCAGGCTGGCCTCGAACTCACAAAGATCCACCTGCCTCTGCCTCCCAAGTGCTGGGATTAAAGGCGTGCGCCACCACCGCCCGGCTATTGTTTTGGTTTTTCAAGACAAGGTTTCTCTGTGTAACAGTACTGGCTGTCCTGGACTCACTTTGTAGACCAGGCAAAGCTTGAACTCACAGAGATCTGCCTGCCTCTGCCTCCCGAGTGCTGGGATTAAAGGCTTCTGCCACCACGCCCGGCAGTTTTATTATTTTTATGTTGTTTTATGTGTATATGTGTATGTTTGAGCGTATGTATGTGTACCACGTATGTGCATGTTCCCAAAGAGACCAGAAAAGGGCACCAGTTCCCCTGGGCCTGGGGTTCTGAAGGATGTAAGCCAGATGATGCCCCTGGACCTGGGGTTCTGAAGGATGTAAGCCAGATGATGCCCCTGGACCTGGGGTTCTGAAGGATGTAAGCCAGATGATGCCCCTGGGCCTGGGGTTCTGAAGGATGTAAGCCAGATGATGCCCCTGGGCCTGGGGTTCTGAAGGATGTAAGCCACATGATGCCTCTGGGCCTGGGGTTCTGAAGGATGTAAGCCACATGATGCTGGTCCTCCGGAAGAGCAGTAACTATTGTTAACTGCAGGACCATCTTTCTAGTCCCAGATGCAGTTTATGACCCAGGACAGCAGCTGAGCCCTCTCCTCACCCCTGGGCAGAGAACTTTCATTCTATAAAGGACTCCAAAGGGCAGGAAATAGAACACGAATTGACAAGTGGAATCACATGAAATTTAAAAAGCTTCAGCACAGTGAAGGAAACTAACATCAGAGTGAACAGAAAGCCTGCAAAATCAGAGAAAGTCTCGATATACAAGTGATGGCACTAATATCTAGAATGTAAGAAGAAAAAAAAAAACAAGCACAAAAAAGTAAACAATCCATTCAATAAATGGGCAAGTGAGCCAGGCGGTGGTGGCGCACACCTTTAATCCCAGCACTTGGGAGGCAGAGGCAGGCGGATCACTGTGAGTTCGAGGCCAGCCTGGTCTACAAAGTGAGTCCAGGACAGCCAAGGATACACAGAGAAACCCTGTCTCGAAAAACCAAAAAAAAAAAAAAAAACCAAAAAAAAAAAAAAATGGGCAAGTGAACTGTTCACAAAAGGCCAGTAAATTTATGAAAAAATGTTCAACATCCTTAGCCAGCAGGACAGGGAAATCAAATAACACACAGAAATTCTATCTTATTCCGTTCAAAATGGTTATCATCAAGAAAACAAATAAGGGCTGGAGAGGTGGCTCAGAGGTTAAGAGCACTGGCTGTTCTTCCCAAGGTCCTGAGTTCAATTCCCAACAACCACATGGTGGCTCACAGCCATCTACATTGAGATCTGCCCGGCATATATGTAGAGCAAATACTGTATACATAATAAATAAATAAATGTTTAAAAAAAAAAGAAAACAAATAAATGGGCTGGAGAGATACTCAGTGGTTAAAAGCACTGGCTGCTCAAGGGATCCAGGTTTGATTCCCAACACCAACACAATGGTTCACAACTGTAATTCCAGCCCCAGGGGATCCAACGATCTCCTCTGGCCCTACATGTAGTCACCAGGCACACAGACATACACATAAAGTAAACAAGTCTAAAAATGTTTTTAAGCCGGGCGGTGGTGGCGCACGCCTTTAATCCCAGCACTTGGGAGGCAGAGGCAGGCGGATCTTTGCAAGTTCGAGGCCAGCCTGGTCTACAAAGTGAGTCCAGGACAACCAGAGCTGTTAAACAGAGAAACCCTGTCTCGAAAAACAAAAAAAAAAAAAAAAAAAGAAAATGTTTTTAAAAGAAAACAGGTACCTACAAAATATCAGTGTTAGTTACTACTGAGAATTTTAGCTGGGCTGAGCTGGTTCAGTCGTGAAATTGTGTTTGTTGTCTTTAAGCTCATCAGCTGTGTGTTCAAGCAGACACTTCACCAGTAAGTGGTCCAGGCTGTATAGAAATGTATTTAGATTGTTGTCATTGTTGGTCTACACACTCAAAAAATATATAATAGATAGATAGATAGGTAGGTAGGTAGGTAGGTAGGTAGATAGATAGATAGGGAGGGAGGGAGGAAGGAAGGAAGGAAGGAAGGAAGGAAGAAGGGCCAGGGCTTTGCAGTTATGAGTGACTGCTGCTCTTGCAGAAAGCCGGAGCTCTGTCCCCACACTCACACTGGTCACATAGTTCACAGTCACCTGTAACTCCAGGTCCAGGAATCCCGTGCCCTCCTCTGTCCTCCTTAAGCACAGTACCCACACACATGCATACACATTAAAAAAAAAAAAAAGGCTAGGTATGCCTTTAATCCCAGCACTTGGGAGGCAGAGGCAGGCAAATCTCTGTGAGTTCAAGGCCAGCCTGTTCTACAGACAGAGTTCCAGGACAGGCAAGGCTACACAGAGGAAACCCTGTCTCGAAAAAAACAATAAACAAACAAACAAACTAATAAGTAAATAATCTAAGACCAGCATAGTGGAGCACAGCTTTAATTCCAGCTCTCAGGAGACAGAGGCAAGCAGATCTCTGTGAGTTCAAGGCCAGCCTGGTCTATAGAGGGAGTTTCAAGACAGAGATACATCATATAGAAACACTGTCTCAAAAAAAAATAAGAATAAGAAATTTTAAAATAAAAGAAACAATTAAAAATAACAAAGTGGCCAGGCAGTGGTGGTATAAACCTTTATTCCCAGCACTTGGGAGGCAGAAGCAAATAGATCTCTGTGAATTTGAGGCCAGCTAGTTCCAGGACAGTGAGAGCTACACAAAGAAGCCCTGTCTTGAAAAACCAAAAAAAAAAAAAAAAAAAAAAGGGCTGGGGAGTGGTGGTACATGACTTTAATCCTAGCACTTGGGATCAAGGCCAGCCTGGTCTACAAAGCCAGTTCAGGACAGCCAAGGCTATAACACAGGAAAACCCTGCCTCGAAAAGAAAAGAAAAAGAAAGAAGGAAAGAAAGAAAAAACAACAACAAAAAATACTAAAGTACAAAACCAAGTGAGGGCTGGTGAGAGCACTGAGTTACATAAGCCCCGAACCTGAATTTCACCCCTGGGAGCTGTAGAGGGGGAGGAGAGAACTAAGGTCACAGTGCTGTCCCCTACCTGTACATGTGAGCCATGGTGTGCTTCCCATATAGTCAACTTAATGGGGTGAGTACAGGGCTAAGGAGGTAGTTCAGTCAGTGGAGGGCTTGCTCAGCATAGCCAAAGTCCGGGCTTCAGTCCCTAGCACCACAGGGAATGGGCAAGGTGGGTGCATGCTTCTAATCAGGAGTTCAGGATCATCCTCTATTACATAGAGACTTCCAAGTTAGCCTGGGCTACATAAGACCCTGTCTCAAAAAGGAAGTATAGATAAAATATGAGTAAGTGACTGTAACGATTTGCAATAACACGGATAAAAAGTAAATAACTATGCTGCCTGTAAGTTGTGTTGTTGGGCATAAGGGTACACCCCTGTAAACCTTAGTTTCCAGGAAGTTTAGGCAGGAAGATTACAAGCTTGAAGCCAACCAAGACTCTGTCTCAAACAGAACAAAGAAAGAGCAAGACCTAGAATATTTTATAAAACATGTCCTCATTGCTTTAAAATTCAGCAATAAAAACATATTACAGTGTTGTGGCTGTGGTGCATGCCTTTAATCCCAGCACTTGGGAGGCAGAGGCAGGCAGATCTCTGTGAGTTCGAGGCCAGTCTGGTCTACAAAGCGAGTTCAGGACAGCCAGAGCTTATACAGAGAAACCCTGTCTCAAAAAAACCAAAAAAAAAAAGAAAGAAAGAAAAAGAAAAAAGTTAGTCTGAGCTTGGTGGTACAGGCCTAATCCCAGCACTTGGGAGGCAGAGGCAGCCTGGGAGTTCTGGGAGTTCTTTAGAGATCAGCCTTGTCTATAACAAGAGTCCCAGGCTAGCCAGTGTGCCATGCAATGAGACTCCTGTCTTAATAAATACATTTTAAAAAAGAAGAAGAGCCGGGCAGTGGTGGCGCACGCCTTTAATCCCAGCACTTGGGAGGCAGAGGCAGGCGGATCTTTGTGAGTTCGAGGCCAGCCTGGTCTACAAAGTGAGTCCAGGACAGCCAAGGATACACAGAGAAACCCTGTCTCGAAAAACCAAAAAAAAAAAAAAAAAGAAAAGAAAAGAAAAGAAACAAAAACAAACCAGAAAAGGTCAAGTGTGTGCCTGTGATCCCAGAGCTATCCAGGCAGAGGCAGGAGGATTGAAGAGGCCACCCTAGGTTACTAAGTAGACCTGTCTCAAATAAAATAAAAGAAAGAGATTAAAATGAAAAGCAAAGGGAAAATACAAGAGAGTATTAGTGACTGTAGCCAGGTGGAGAGCAGAGGACGAGCCCCAGTACTGCAAGCCAGGCATCACATGCAGAGAGAGGCATGTGCACCTGCAGATGTGTACATGCACACACACACACACACACACACACACACACACACACACACATATATGTACACACAGGTACACACGCGCGCACATGCGCGCACACACACACACTGTAAATTCCTCTTTTTAAAGGAATTTACAAAAACACAAGGAAGAGGATCAAAAAGAAAAAACATTTCCCAAACTCACGTTATGTGCCAACCCCTGGGTTGGGCAGCCTAATGCCTTTCTTCTAATAACTACAACTGTAAGGCAGTTTTATTTCTGATTTGGGAGAAGATGAGATCAACCCTCAGCTGCTAAGTAAGGAAGATCTAGGAGTGAGAGTCTGTGCTTTTACGCTCCCTCACTTAAAAAGGGGGTGTCAGCCGGGCGTGGTGGCGCACGCCTTTAATCCCAGCACTTGGGAGGCAGAGGCAGGCGGATCTCTGTGAGTTTGAGGCCAGCCTGATCTACAAAGCAAGTCCAGGACAGCCAGGGCTGTTACACAGAGAAACCCTGTCTCGAAAAACCAAAAAAAAAAAAAAAAGGGGGTGTCAGAGGAGGAAACTTCCAGAGATGTGGGTGGAGAAAAATAGGAGATGGGGAGAGATGGGGTCCTGCTATTTGCCTGAAAGGCTGGACACAAGCCCTTTCTCTCAACCGTTCCCTCACACCTAAGATACCCTAACAGTAAGGGTCAGATTAGAATTCCTGGGCAGCTGGGGTGTGAGCTCCAGAGGGGATCTTCACCCACAAGGCTTGGGGCTCTCTCTAGAGTGCAGGACACTAACTTGCAGGGCCACAGTGTATCCTCAGGGGTCCTTAGATCCTGGGACACCACTCCCCAACTATGTTCCCTCACTGAGAAAGCTGAGCAATACCCAAAACCTCTCTTGCTCCTTCATGCTTCCTCTGTCCGCTCTCCCTTCCTCTATCGCTGGGAATTAAACCCAGGGACTCATGAAATACAGCAACCCCAGCACTCACCTACACTCTAGGCTCTGTATCCTTTCTCCACTGCTATTCCTATTACTATGTTCTTAGAGAGCTACTGTGTCTTTCAGGGTACCAAATGCCTAGTTTATTCCAGCGATAATAAGGTCAGTTCCAACTCTGGGTGATGTAGGGCCCACAGAAAGAAGTGGTTTTAGCTTCCAGAGAGGGGAACAGGGGGCTTCTAAGGGAAGGGGACAAAGATACCCACATCAATACAGAGAGACAGACTCAGAAATGAAGAAACAGTGCCACAGAAAGAGACAGAGACAGGCTACCGAGAGTTAGGGACAGGGCATACAGACTCGGAATCAGACAGAGGACCACAGAAGACAGATTCAGACAGGCTCAAGTGGAGCCCGCGCCAGGTCCAGGCACAGAGAGACTCAGCAACTGATGGAACAGAAGAGATACAGAGCGGGTGCTGGCAGAGAAGGATCAGGAAGGGGTCTATCTGTCATACCCAGTGGGAGGGGTGGCCACCCTCCTGCTGCTGCTGCTGCTGCTGCTGCTGCAATCCCAGAATGATGTCCAGTTCCTCGAGGCTCTGTGGAAAGGGGGCTCCCTGGGAGCCTGGGCATCCCGATGACTGAAGTCTTCTCCTGAAACACACATTGCCACCACTGCCCTTGTAGCCAGTCGTCAGTGATGGGCACCAGGAACGAACAGTTCCTCAGCCCAGCCCTGTTGTTTGCCCCCAGCCCAGCCCTTCCTGTTAGCATAGGCAGAGCTCAGACCCAGACTACTTTGGCCCTGGTTCAGTTGGCTCCGGACAAGAGCGGCCCCTAATGGCACAAAAGCAGTACTGCCCTCCAGAAAGGAAGGAGGGGAAGGGCAAGCTGAATTCCCCTAGTTTGGTTTCCTGTACCAACCTCTCCTCTTACTGGGCCATGGGGAAGCCAGAGCTCCTTCCCTCTGCACCTAAGGCACAGAATTAATGTCTGTTTGTGAAGATGACACTGAGACACCCAGAGAAACTAGCGGGAAGGTGTTGCTGTTCACCCAGTTCCCACAAAAGCAGCACTGGGAACCTTGCTCCATCAGCAAACACCCCCCCCCATCCCGCCTCTCCACCCCTCCCCCAACCCCCACCCTGTCCATGGCCAAGAGCTGAAGACTGTGAACCACTCACCAGAGCTAAGGGCTTGTCTAAAGAGACCATGCCCCCAAGTCGAGAGACTGCCCTTGGTGGTAGCCGGTGGACTCACATTGGACTCACGTGGACAACCCCCTTCTCCAGCCTTCTCTTTTTTAACTTCCTCTATTTTGGGGAAGTGGTCAGGGATTTTCCAGGTCATAGGGAAAACATAGGTCCCTCTCCCCAAGCCTGTAAAGTATGGGCAGAACTCTGAGCAAGGGCAGCTGTCCCCAAGCCAGGCATGGTGGCCCATGCCTGTCATCTCAGTACTTGAGAAGGGGTGTTAGGAGAATCAGGAATTTGAGGCCAGCACAGGCTGCCTGAAACCCTGTCTCAAAAATAAACAAAAAACAACTGACAAACTAACAAACATAAAACTCCAGCAGTTTCTGGCTGCAGCTCTGTCTAGGACATGGGTCTGCTTGATTCTGAGACCAGCACAGTGTCAGAAGCCTGGGGAAACAGTACCCACCTCCGTCAAGAGCCTTTTAAAGTTCTCTGGACCTATTTCCTGTCATAAAATGAAAGGGCTGGGTTATATGAGCTCCACGTTTTTTGACAGCATTGTATGGGGCTTTGAAACTCAGGTGGGACCCACTCAATAATCCTCCTCCCCCCAGTCTATGTGATCAGTGGGAGGGAGGAAGTACCCCTGTGGAGAGCCCATCTTAGAAGGTAGGGCCCATCCTCCCCAGGCTTCAACACAGGCTAGGCTGTCATTCCCCAGGAGAGTTATCAACTCTTGTCACTCCTCAGAGAACCTTGTCTCTCCAGGAAGAGAGATTGGTGGCAGGATGGGGATAAGGTAAGGACACCAAGATATTGCTTTTTGGTTTTTTTTTTTTTTTTGTGGTTTTTCAAGACAGGGTTTTTCTGTGTACCTCTGGCTGTCCTGAATTCACTCTGTAGACCATGCTGGCCTTGAACTCAGAGATTCACCTGCCTCTGCCTCCCAAGTGCTGGGACTAAAGGTGTGCACCACCATGCCTGGCAGGATGTGGCTTTCTAAACACTTTCTCCAAGGTCTACAGATGGGCAAGGAGGGGTCAGGGGGTCCCCTGAGGACTCACCTGATTATTGGGTCCTGGAACTCCTTGCCAGGCCCCCAACTGTGTCTTTTGAAGGAGTCACAGGTGTGACTATGGGCGCGGAAAGCCCCAGACCTTCTAAGGGGCGAAGTGTGGAAACCATCACTGTCTTCCTGTTTTCCCTCCCTCCCCTTCTCTTCCTCATTCTCCTCTTCCTCCAGCCGCTCTCTGGGTTCAGCTGCAGGCGGGCAGCATTGAGTATGGCCGTGAGGCCCTGGGTCTTCACCTACAAAGGACTCCTCTGGGACTGATCTGTTCATGGAAGGTACACGGAGACAGCTCTGAATCAAGAAGAAAAAGAAGGCTGAGCAACGTTCTAGAACCTTCGAGCCAGGAATGCGCTACAGGCCTGTAATCTCCTTCAAGAGGCTGAGGCAGGGGGGTTGGGGAGGTGGGGGGGGGGTGAGGTGGGGGAGGGGGCACCGGGGTGGAAGGGGGGGGGGGGGGGGGGGGGGGGGGGGGGGCTGAGTTGGGTCAGGCTGCACTGGGTTGCAAGGTGATCAGTGGGAGGGAGTGCTGCTTGTGCTAACAGCAGGAGGCTCTGTCTTTAAAAAGAGAAAAGAAAAGAAAGAAGAAGCTGGGTGTGGATGGCACATGTGTGCCTTTAATCCCAGCACTTGGGAAGCAGAGGCAGGCTGATCTTTGTGAATTTGAAGCCAGCCTAGTCTATGCAGCAAGTTCCAGGACAGCCAGAACAACATAATGAGATCCTATCTAAACAAAGAAAAGAAAGAAAGAAGAGAGAGAAAAAAAGAGAAGAGACGAAAGACAGAAAGAGAAGCCTGGAGTGGAGAAGGCTCCATAGCCAGGCTGCCAGCATCTCCTTTGCTGAGACAGAATTGGAGAATGGCTGGCTTAGGGTCATGAGGACAACTGCATGCAGAGTTGAACATAGAACTTGGCTTTTCTGGCTCTCAGTCCACTGTTCTCTCCAGTGAAGAAAGCCTGCTGGGAGTGGAGGCTTATGTTGCCATCTCGGCACTCAGAAGGCAGAACAGGAAAATTGAGAGTTCAAGGTCCCCGTGGTCACTAAAGTGAAGTGGGAGCCGGACTAAACTACATAGTAGACCTTGTTTCAAAATGAAAGATTTAAGGGCTGGAGAGATGGCTCAGAGGTTAAGAGCACTGGCTGTTCTTCCAAAGGTCCTGAGTTCAATTCCCAGCAACCACATGGTGGCTCACAGCCATCTACCTTGAGATCTGGTGCCCAGGCATAAGTGTAGAGCAAATACTGTATACATAATAAATAAATAAATAAATGTTTAAAAAAAATGAAAGATTTAAAAAGAAGTTCTTGTTTGCTCAATATTACTCCATTTATGGAGCATCTATATGGTAAAAAGCCATGCTAAGAAAAGCAGATACTGGGGGCTGGAGAGATCGCTCAGAGGTTAAGAGCACTGGCCGCAGGTATACGTGCAGACAGATCACTGTATTCATAATAAATAAATAAATTAAATTAAAAAAAAAGAAAAGCAGATACTGTTTCTGCCCTTAGGTGTCCATATGTAGGTGTGTGTGCATACGCACGTGCTCAGACTAAAGCGCAAATAAAAAATGTCTCCATAACTACCAAATACTACAAGAGAAATTTTATCAGAAGTCTTTAGCTAGGTGGCACATACCTTTAGATCCAGCACTCAGGAGGCAGAGACAGATCCTGGGTGTTCAAGACCAGCCTGGTCTACATAATGAGTTCCAGAACAGTCAGGGCTGTATAGTGAGATCTTGTCTCAAAAAAAAAAGTGCAGGGGCGGGGGCTGGGGGGGCAGGGGAGGGGCTTTCATCTATCAATGGGTAAGCACATATCACTAGCTGGGAGACTCCCAAAAACAAAACAGGAGGAGCTAGGATCTAGGCCAAGGGAAGAGACAAGCTTCTAAGCTGATAAAGTAACAGAGAAAGAAGGGCCTACATCGGCCCGGTGAGAGGGTTTAGTGCGTAAAGGCACTTGTGCGCAAGCCTGAGTACAATGCTTGGATCCTACAGTGGAAGGAGGGAACAGACTTCCAAAAGCCCTCTGACCACCACATATGTGCTGTGGTGCATGTGGTGGGTAAACAGTGGGTCTATTTATTATTTATTTATGCATGTGTGGCATGGTGTGCTTGCTGAGGGCAGAGGACACCTTCCAGGACTTGGCTCTCCCTTTGTTTTCTTCCTTGCTCCCAGCACCCCTCCCACGTTCCCTTGACTGCCTTGCTCAGGAAATGGCTCAAGGAACAAGGGAGTGGCTAGGCTAGGTCTCTTGCACTGAGATCACATCAAATCACATCACTGTTTCTGGTGACAGAGTAGGAAATTCTCAAACAGGCACTTGAAGTGAAGTGAGCAGGGCCAGAAAGAACAGTAAGCAATCCTTTGACCTATCTCCCTGTCTCCTTCCTGTCTCCACCTCTCCTCCAATGACTTCACTGACTAGCCTGCTTACCACTGACTCACAACTAGTATTAGACTATTAGAATAAGAATTTAGAGTAGTGTGGAGAGATGCTCAGAGGTTAAGAGCACTGTCTGCTCTTCCAGAGGTCCTGAGTTCAATTCCCAGCAACCACACGGTGGCTCACAACCATCTATAATGGGATCTGGTGCTCTCTTCTGGCCTGCAGGTATACATGCAGACAATACTGTATACATAATAAATGAAATCTTTAAAAAAAAAAAAAAGAATTTAGAGTAAGTAGGTGCAGCAGGGAGGCCTGTAGATCAAACCCAAGGCCATGCTTTCTTCATGTGTAATTGTCATTTAATTAGATTTGCAAATACAAGTTCATACTTTTTTCTTTTTGTTTTTGTTTTGTTTTGTTTGTTTGTTTTTTAGAGACAGAGTTTCTCTGTAACAGAACCTTGGCCTCTGTAGACCAGGATGGTCTCGAATTCATAGAGATCCGCCTGCCTCTACCTCCCAAGTGCTAGGATTAAAGGCGTGCGCCACCACGCCAGGCTAAGTACAGACTTCTTTAACTGCATAATCGTGGGCCTCCTCCAATTCTTCTATCACAGAAAATATGAGGATGACATTCCTTACTGTGGTGGTTTGGGTGAGAATGGCCTCCATAGGGTCTTGTATTTGAACACTTGGTCCCCAGTTGGTGGAATTGTTTTGGGAGAGATTAAGAGTTGTGGTCTTACTAGCCGGGCGGTGGTGGCGCACGCCTTTAATCCCAGCACTTGGGAGGCAGAGGCAGGCGGATCTTTGTGAGTTCGAGGC
>CAJQZJ010032773.1:1219203-1232128 GCA_907164525.1 Lophiomys imhausi
TTTTCAACCAAAATGTGTTTTGGTTGTTCCTAGCCCTACACTTAAGAATTAAGGAAAAATGTCATGTCATTAAACCATAATCCTTGGTAATTCCTTTTCATAACTATAAAAAAGTGACAGGTGAGCCGGGCGGTGGTGGCGCACGCCTTTAATCCCAGCACTTGGGAGGCAGAGGCAGGCGAATCTTTGTGAGTTCGAGGCCAGCCTGGTCTACAAAGCGAGTCCAGGACAGCCAGAGCTGTTAACAGAGAAACCCTGTCTCGAAAAACCAAAAAAAAAAAAAAAAAAAGTGACAGGTGACATCTCATAACTAATCTCCTGGGATGACCGAGAAATACTTGGAGACACAAGAGTTACTGGGGCATTTGAGCCTCCATATTCCAGATCCTGTGGCTACCCTTGGTGTCCATACTGCAGGACATATAGTGGGGGTTTGGATGTGGTTGTGCACACCTTTAATCAAAATCTCCAGAGGAAGAGGCAGGTGAATCTCTGTGAGTTTGAGTTTCAGGTCTGATCTACATGGTGAGTTCTAGGACAGCCAGAGATACATAACAGGAACCCTGCCTGAAAGAAAGAAAGGAAGGAAGGAAGGGAAAGAAAAGGAAATGAGTCCCCATTGGCTGTGCTCAGTTGGAGGACTGCTGGCCTGTCAGTTGTGGTGCGCTCTCCCAGCTTACAGAGGTGCGGGGTTCCAGTCCCAGCCCCATAACAATAGAAATGATAGTGGGGTTTTGTTTTGCTTTTGCTCTTAATGACAGCACAAAGGAGCTGGGTGTCAAATGAACTTGACTTTGAAACCTAGTCCTACAATTTACATCTTAATTGACATAGGCTAGTTATTTAAGCTCTTTAAGCCTTTAATTAAATATTTAATTATTTAAATTTAATATTTAACCCATTTAATACATGGAATGAGTATGTTAATTCTACAAAATTCTAAAGATTAAAAAAACATAAACTGGGCATGGTGTGCACGCCTTTAATCCCAGCACTCTGGAGGCAGAGGCAAGTGGATCTCTGAGTTTGAGGCCAACCTGATCTACAAAGTGAGTCCAGGACAGACAGGGCTACACAGAGAAACCCTGTCTCAAACAAACAAACAAAAAACATAAAAATTATTTAAAAACAGTTGCTACCGCTGGGCGTGGTGGCACACGCCTTTAATCCCAGCACTTGGGAGGCAGAGGCAGGCGGATCACTGTGAGTTCAAGGCCAACCTGGAGTCCAGGACAGCCAGAGCTGTTACACAGAGAAACCCTGTCTCGAGAGAAAAAAAAAAAAGCCGGGCGGTGGTGGCGCACGCCTTTAATCCCAGCACTTGGGAGGCAGAGGCAGGCGGATCTTTGTGAGTTCGAGGCCAGCCTGGTCTACAAAGCGAGTCCAGGACAGCCAGAGATAAAAAGAGAAACCCTGTCTCCAAAAACCAAAAAAAAAAAAAAAAAAAAAAAAAAACCAAACAAAAAAAAACAGTTGCTACACAAGTTGTGTTAATTAATCGTTCGGCATTATTGTGATTCCTTACCTTCCTATTTGCATACTTGCATGGAAGTTTGTGCATACATACATGCATACAAACACATATGCACATATACAAACACAGAAAGAAAGAGAAAGATGCACACACACACACACACACACACACACACACACACACACACACACACACACACACACACACACCCAATGCCCCCTAATCAGAAATGGGAACTGAATGTGAGATGTTGGTGAGACCTGTAAGCTCACTCATTGCCATTTCCGGGGTGCCGGACCAGGAAGCTCCTTAACATCTTTGCTTCCTGAGGAATGTATATTTCTCAAGCAAAGACCCAGGGAAGAGAAGAAGAAACTCACCAGACCTGGGAGAGGTCCTGAAGATGGGAAACCTGTTCTTGCCCTCAGCTGGCGACTTCAATATGAATGCAAGTCCTGCTTCAGGAAGCCCCTCTAAGGGTCTATCCCAGCACCTCTCTCTTGGCTCCTCTACAGGAACTGTTCATGGTCCAGAGGTTTGTATAGGGGCCAGGGGGCACTCATTCCAGTCCTGACCAGCTGCCTCTTCAACTGCTTAAGCCCTTCCCTTCCCCACCCTACTTCAAACACCCAAGACAGTCCTGTGGACAGGCCTTTAACTCTTTTCGTGCCACTGCCCTGCTCTAAGTGTTCCCTGAACAAAGGGCAGCCAAAGGACTCAGGTTCTCGTGGAAACAGGTATGGGAAACCAGGCTGGAGTCACCCTGGGGGGAGAGGAGGTGGGACCCTGACAGCTACAGAACTTTTATCTTCCCTCTAACAGGGGACAGGGGGACCCTAAGGAGAGGGAAGCTGGGGAGGGGGAAAGAGACATCATCCCAGGACAAGAGTCACAGCTGGGGAGACCTACTTAACAGCAAAGCCTTCCCTGAGCTCAGCGGGGTCCTCGGTCCTCTCTCAGACTTGGTTTAAAAACAGCTCTTTGGTCCCTTTAAGAGGCAGGTTACAGGAGTGGAGGAGGAAAGACTATTTACTTCTGATGAAAGTAAAAGGAGAGAGATTACACAGGCAGCTACAGGTGAGGAGGCCTAGCCCTGACAGGAACCCGGTGACCAGCAGCTCAGCACACACACACATATGGCCTGGCTTGTTTTGGATACCAGGCAGCAAGACATTTGACCAGCTCCCCCACCCTTCCCTTGGTAACCACTGAGGAGGAGGTGTGGTAGACACAGTTCTCACCTTCTTCCTCCAGGGCACAGAGGGCAGCCTGGCACACACTGGACTTCCTGAGGTAACCGGGAATACGCCTCTCTAAGGATCCTGTGGCTATTGAAAAGGGCTTGTTCTGAGACTCGAAGGCCTGGGAAGTGTGGGTTTGTAGTAGTGACTTACTGTGTCAGTGTGGTGGCTCACAGCACGCTGAGGGCAAGGCCAAGCTGGGCTATCTAGTGAGTTCAGGCTAGCCTTGTCTATACAGAGACAAGTTTTGAGACTCTGTCTCAAAAATAATAACTAGGGACTGCAGAGATGGCTCAGAGGTTAAGAACACTGACTGCTCTTCCACAGGTCCTGAGTTCAATTCCCAGCAACCACATGGTGGCTCACAACCATCTATAATGAAATCTGGTGCCCTCTTTTGGCCTGCAGGCATACCTGCAGGCAGAACAATGTATATATAATAAATAAAGAAATCTTTTTTTTTAATGTCCAAAGTCTAAAAATAATAATAAGTAAAAATAAATACACTAACTGCCATGTGCTGGATGTGGATGTGCTGTGCACCCTTCCCTATGTGCCCCAATCAAATATGAGAAGGGAATAATGATTTGCATCTTCCGGAGAATACAGGGGAAAGCCTGTGGCCCTCTTGGTAGGGGAGGAGTCCATGGAAATCCACATTAAACAGCCTGTGACTGTCCAGGTCAGATGCAAGCTCCTAGACGGGGATTGGCAGAGGTTGACACTGGGTGGCCTTCTAGGGGCTGGGACCCAGTTGTCCTGACATGCTGTTCCCCCAGCTGTGTACTCCCGGGAGACAACCTCCCATCCCTCCACTGAATTACCCTGTTCTCCCTGCAGTGTAGATGCTCACACTCTTCTCCACCTTCTTCAGGTTTGAAGGCCTCGATGTAAAGAAAGCAGAAAGGGAGGCAGCTGGCTCCCGCTGGCACCAGGCTGAGTGAGGGTGCCATGCAGCCCGAATGCTGTCAGGAGGCTGGCATGCTGGCCTGCAGGCGGCAGATGGGACCCAGCACCTGGCACCTGCAGGCTTCAGGGTTCATATTTCAGGTTTGGACACCCAATCTTCAGGGCAATGAGGGTCTTGCTCACCTTTCTCCTCTCACAGATCTGCATACAACCTGAGTCAGGGTTCACACCCTTGAGGTTTTGGTGCATGGGCATGCATGCATATGTGTGTGAGTGTGTGCACGTGTTCCTATGAGGCTGTTGGCGCGCACCCTCCTATCAGATTGCCTCAGGGCAGTGCTGAAGCCGACTATTTCAGCTAAGTCTGTCTACAGACCTCAGGAGAGCTTAAGCTCTCCACAGCTACTACGAGGGAGAGGGAGGAAGGCTCGAATTCCACCCTGACTTCAAGGCAGCTGATCTCTTGAGAGATGAAGTATCTAGTCTGGGCTCTTTTCAAAGTACCCAAGACCTCCACTGCCTTCCACTGCCTTCACCGCCATGCTTGTCACCTGTGAGCTCCTGGCTTCCCGGCTCATCTCGTTCCCCACCAGCTCCAGTTCACACAGTGCCTAGCTGTGCAAGGAAAAGGAGAGAGCTCCCCAGCTTTCCAGAAGAGACCACCCAGAATGAACACCAAGAAACAGCGCTCTGTCACCTGCCCAAGGGCATCCTGTTGTGGCTATGAGAGCCCTCCTCCTATGACTTAACTTGGTATCTCCAGGAGAAAGCACACATGGGGAACAGCACTTTCCTTCCTGGAAAGGTACCTTTCAGTATTATCAAGATCCTCACTATCAAATGGGCTCCCCACTTGACACACCCCTACTCCTGTTCACCCCCATCCCAGTCTGAACATTCCCAGGTTCCCACGGAACATGGTGAACAAGAAGAATCATCGTCTTTCATCTTTCTGACCTGGCTGGCGCTGGGGTGTCCGAGCTGCAGGGTCTGAAAGAAGGACGTGAGCTGCTTGAGGGCCACCCCATTTGGAGCTTCGCGTTGTCTCCACGTCCTTTTCATCTCCCAGGGACCCAGAGACTCCCACAGCTGGGTAAAGGAAAGGTTAAACGGGTTGGGCAGGGGAGCTGAGGAGCACAATCTAAAGGGGAAACTTGGTAGCAGAAACAAAGCTGGTGTTTGTTGGATTTCCCTCCTGCCTGGGAGGCCGTTCTCAGACCACGGCATTCCTGGGTAGTCAGTTTACAGTGGCTTGTCTACAATGCTGCTGCAGCCAAAGCTGCTTTTTCCACTGGCTGCAAGAGGCCCAATGCATGAGGCCCAGCACTTCTTCCTTGCTTGAAAAGTTGCTGGGCGTGGAGGTGCACACCTTTAATCCCAGCACTCAGGAGGCAGAGGCAGGCAGATCTCTGTGAGTCTGAGACCAGCCTGTGGTCCACAAAGGGAGTTCCAAGACAGATAAAGCTATGCAATGAGGAGACCCCCATCTCAAAACAAAACAAAACAAATTCAAACTCAAGAGAAGCCATTTCCTTTAATGACACTTTTATTTATATGTATATGTGCGAGTGCCTACAAAAGACATAAAAGGGTGTTGGATCCACTAAGGCTGGAGTTAAAGGTCATCTGACAGATGCAAGTTTCTGAATTTGGATCCTCTGCAAGAGCAGTGTGTGCTTTTAACTGCTAAGCCATCTCTCCAGCACCAAGAGATGCTATTTGGGTTTTAAAAAACATAATTAAAAAATTTATGTAAGTTTTTCCTGCATGTATGTTTGTGTACTAACTGAACAGCCGGTACCAGCAGAGTCCAGGAGAGGGCACTGAATGCCTTGGAACTGGAGTTAGAGGTTATGAGTCACCATGAGGGTGCTGGAAATGGAACCCAAGATCAACAGACTAGCCAGTGCTCCCAAATATTGACCCATTTATTCTGTTCCTAGAAACCAGTACTTAGACCAGTGGTTCTCAACCTTCCTAGTGCTTCAACCTGTTATGTTGTGGTGACCCCCAACCATAAAATTATTTTCATTGCTACTTCCTAACAGTAATTTTGCCAATGTTTTGAATTTCTCTGCTATGCAGGATATCTGATGTGTGAACTCTGTGAAAGGTCCTTCAACCCATAGTCTGAGCACTACTGACTTAGACAGTGGCTAGAAACAGGTCTGAGAGCTGGTTTATGTATTTTTAAAAATACTTATTATGTATACAGTATTTGACCTGCATGTGTGCCAGCAGACCAGAAGAGGACAGCAGATCTCATTATAGATGGTTATGAGCCACCATGTTGTTGCTGGGAATTGAATTCAGGACCTCTAGAAGAGCAGACAGTGCTCCTAACCAATGAGCCATCTCTCCAGCCCAAGCCAATTTATTTATTTATGTTTTTTTGGTTTTTAAAGACAGGGTTTCTCTGTGTAACAGCTCTGGATGTCCTGGACTCACTTTGTAGACCAGGCTGGCCTCAAACTCACAGTGATCCACCTGCCTCTGCCTCCCAAGTGCTGGGATTAAAGGCGTGTGCTACCATGCCCGGCTCCAGCTTTATTTTTGTTTTGGTTTTTTGAGACAGGGTTTCTCTGTGTAATAGTCCTGATTGATCCGCCTGCCTCTGCCCCCCAAGTGCTGGGACTAAAGGTGTGCGCCGCTGCCGCTGCCGCCACCACCACCTGTTAAGAGCCGTTTTCTAGAAAGGTCAGTAAACAGATCAAGACCTTCAAGGCATGAGGATGAAAACCATCCAGCTGTGGGCGAATCAATGAGAACACTTAGGGGGACTGTGTAGTGATGGACGTGAAAACAGAAAAGATGATCACAAGGATTCAAAAGGAAACATGGACATCTCTGAGAATAGACCACACCTCAAGGTCAAGAAAGCCTACTGGCTTGCCCTGGAGATGGAGCTTCAAGACCTGGGCTCCAGAAATCTCCTGTCTATTCACAGCAAGACAAACACATGAACGTGGCATTTTGTTTTTATTATAAAATCCATTTGGTAATAAGTGTCCCTAATCCAGGCAGAGCCTGTGTAGCCCCCACAGCTTTCAGTTAATCTTCCACCCTCTTAAGAGGAGCTGCCAGAAGACGGGTATCAGACATTATCTAGAAGGCCCCTCCTGGACCTCCAAGAGTTCACATTGCCAGTAGTATACCAACAGCACCTTGGTGGGACCCTCAAACCCCAAAGCTGTGGCTAAAGGCAGTCCTGTTTGTATGGCTTCAGTGAGAACAGGGAGGTTCTCACAAACTTCTAGGGCTGCCCCTGGCATCTGGTTGAGTTCAGGGTAGGATCCGGGACAAAATGGCTATTGGCCAAGGAAACACATTTGATACCCGATGGAGTCTGGAAGACACCTGGTTTCTTGGGAGAGAAGGGCTGAAGAAACTGCATTCAGTTCTTCTTGGGTTTGGGAGTATCATATTTCCTCTTGCTGGAATACCACAGGAGCAGAGGGATGCCTATGGAGGGCAAGGTCATGACCCCAAAGGCTGCCCAGTCCAGCTGTGAAAGAAAACAAGGGCTTACTTAGGAGTCTGGGTGCAGATATAGGAGAGAGCTGAAGAAGGGAGCAGCAGGGCCCAGACTATAAGCAGACTTTGCCAGCCTCTCTCCTCAGACAAAATGGCTTTCTATGACCAGTCTACTTTCCAAGCTGTGCAGCCAAAGCCTCAACTCACCCAAACTCTAGGCGGTGTTTGAGAAGGGGGATGTCCCTAACAGGCAAGCCTCCTGTTACAGACCTTGGTCTATCTCCTTCATAATTCATCTTGCTCCACCTTCTAGCCTTGTTAAGAACTTGCCACTCCTGGATCACACCAGGCCTTCAGAAGGAAGCCTGCCCTTCTTGCTGCTTCTTTGATTGGCTAAATCCTCTGGTCGCAAAAGATGGGACAGGCAGAGCTGCTTCTAGCTCCTCTACAACCTCAGGTAAAAGCTGACCACAGACAGGGCTTCCCCTCCACCTCCGTACTGAGTCTGTCTGAGAACAGGGGAATTTTGTTGTTGCTCATGTGTCTCATGAGGCCCAGACCAGCCTCAGACTGGCTAACCTGATGACCTTGAGCTCTTCACATTCCTGCCTTCATTTCCCAAGAAGTGCTGGGCCACAGGTTTCATACAGCGCTAGAGAGAGCCCAGGGCCTTGAGCATGCTGGGCAAACACTCTACCAACTGAGCTACATCCTCAGCCCCAGGGAATCCTTTAATGGGAGGGACTATGTTTTATTGGAGCTTCTGGACCAGTAAATGAATTCCCTCAGTGTTTAGTCAGTTCTGAAAAATCCTCTCCAAGCTCCAGCTGGTCATGTTGGTGCATGACACTCAACTCGACTCAACTATCTATCCCAAAACTCTGACCCACTGAACCTATCAAGACCTCCTAGTGACACAGAACTCAAGTCAGGCTGAGCAGAGGGAGAAGCCAGGCCTATGTGCTGGCTTCTGTAAGCTCATGGACAAAAAACTGGGCATGATTACATTAGGAATATATCTAAAACCATGTCTGTCTGTCTCTCTCTCACATAAAAACAAGAAACAGGTAGGGCAGAACAAATCAATCAATTTTTTTGTTTTTGTTTTTTGAGACAGGGTTTCTCTGTGTAACAGAGCCCTGGCTGTCCTGGACTCACTTTGTAGACCAGGCTGGCTTCAAACTCAGAGATCTACCTGCCTCTGCCTCCTGAGTGCTGGGATTAAAGGCATGTGCCACCATGCCCAGCTTGGCATCAACCGATTTTCTAAGAAAACCATGAGTTTCCAGAACCAAAAGAATGTTCTCACAGCAGGGTATAAGGAGAGACAATAACAGAAGTGCTTACAAAATGAGGGGAGAACCTCCGATCAAACTCCCGCTGAGCAAGGATTCCCCCCTGTCCAGGGGCACTGGTGGAGCCAATCTGCAGAGGAACAAAGAAGGTGTTAAGACAAGCTTCCAAGTCACCTCATCCAGCTCATACATTTTTTTTTTTAAGGCATGCGCCACCACTGCCCAGCTGTTGCTGTTTTTTTTTTTTAACATTTATTTATTTATTATGTATACAGTATTTGCTCTACATATATGCCCGGGCAAATGATCTCTTGTAGATGGCTGTGAGCCACCATGTGGTTGCTGGGAATTGAACTCAGGACCTCTGGAAGAACAGCCAGTTCTCTTAACCTCTGAGCCACCTCTCCAGCACCAGCTCATACATTTTTAGTATTAGACTTAATTACCAACACACAAAGGCAAGAGTGTTTAAAGAATACACAGCTGATTGGACATGGTGGCACATGCCTTTAATCCCAGCACATAGGAGGTAGAGGCAGGCAGATCTCTGTGAGTTCAAGGCCAGCCTGGTCTACAAAGAGAGTCCAGGACAGTCAGGGGCTGTTACACAGAGAAACCCTGTCTCGAAAAACAAAACAAAAAACAAACAAACAAAAGAAACACAGAGTTATAGCTCAAGAAGCAAGAACTGCATAGCAAGAAAGAAGCCTGGGCTTTGATCATCAGTACTAAGGTATTAAAAATAAAACAAGAAAGAAAAGCTGTTGAGTGCTGGAGAGATGGCTCAGTGGTTAAGAGCACTGGTTGTTCTTGCAAAAGGACCTAGGTTCTTTTTTAAGAAAAGCTTTTAAATTAAAGATGAAGCATGGTGACACATGCCTTTAATCTCAGAACTTGGAAGGCAGAGACAAGCAGATCCCTAAATTAGAGGCCAGCCTGGTCTACAGAGTGAGTTCTAGGACAGCCAAAGCTACACAGAGAAACCCTGTCTTGAGAAACCAAAAATAAATATATATATTTATTTTTTATATTTTTATATTTTATATATTTTTTATATTTTTATATTTTATATATTTTTTTATTTTATATATATATATTTTTTAAATATTTTTTTATATTTTTTATATATATATATATTTTAGGTTTTTGGAGACAGGGTTTCTCTGTGTATCTTTTACTGTCCTGGACTCTCTCTATAGACCAGGCTGGCCTTGAACTCACAGAGGTCCACCTGCCTCTGCCTCCCGAGTGCTGGGATTAAAGGTGTGCACCACCACGCCCAGAAAGGCAATAAAAATTTAAAATTCAGAGAGATGATTCCCTTTAGCATTTTGTGAAGAAACATAGACTAGGAGCCAAGAACACTTAAATCCCGCAGAGTGGGGCTTATCACACAGTGACCATCTGTTAATAGGTCAAGCTAGCCACACAACTAAAACCAAGGCTCAACCCACCAGACTAAGGCCCACCCCTGTCCCTGAGACAAGGTGTATAACGGAGTTACCAGTCTAGGCAATCATTTACTTACTCCTCAAGAGAAAACACCCTTTTCTACTTCACAGGGCTGACCAAGGCTCACATGAGGGTAGTAAGAAACATCCTGAAAATGTTAAAGCCCTACCCAAAGGTACACTACCAGAAGAGGGCTGGAGCTGGTCCACATTCCTTTGCTTTGAAGAGGGACAAAGGCTTGGTGCTCACTGCCAACAACGGTCTTCAGGTGGCAGGAGGAAGCCTTTGATTTTTGTGTCTATTAACCCACCAAGGACCAGGTAGTGCAGGCCCCGTGTCTCACACTTGTAATCCCAGCACTTGGATGACTGAGGGAGGAAGATTGAGGAAGGTCAGCCTGGGCTACAGGAGAATCTGTCTCAAACTAAGTTTTAAAAAAACAGTCAATTGGCCAGGTGTGGTGGCCCACGCCTTTAATCCCAGCACTTGAGAGGCAGAAGCAGGCAGATCACTGTGAGTTCAAGGCCAGCCTGGCCTACAAAGTGAGTCCAGGACAGTCAAGGATACACAGAGAAACCCTGCCTCAAAAAAACAAAACAGTCAACTGATTAATTAAAAATAAAGCTGAGCAAAAACAAAACAAAAATGGTGGCACACACCTTTAATCCCAGCACTTGGGAGGCAGAGGCAGGTGGATCTCTGTGAGTTCAATGCCAGCCTGGTCTACAGAGTGAATTCCAGGACAGCCAGGGCAAGACAGAGACACCCTGTTCTGAAAAACAAAACAAACAAAAAACCCCAAATAAACAAATTAATTAATTAAGCTGAGGGGCTGGAGAGATGGCTCAGTGGTTATGAGCACTGGTTGCTCTTCCAGAGATCCTGAGCTCAATTCCCAGCAACTACATGGTGGCTCACAACCATCTATACTGGAATCTGACGCCCTCTTCTGGCATGCAGGGGTACAGGTGGTTAGAGCTCTCATATATGTTAAATAAATATTAAAAAAACAAAAATACATAAACCTAAGCCAGGCATGGTGGTGCACGCCTTTGATTCCAGCACTTGGGAGGCAGAGGCAAACCTGAGAGCAGTGATGGCAAAGTTACACCTGGAATGTCAGCACTGGTAAGTAGAAGAGGCAGAGAGATTGTCACAAATACCAGGACAGCCAGGTTGACAAAGTGAGTTCTAGGCCATTCAGCATGGTGAAGCAAAACCAACTCAAAAAAAAAAAAAAGTAGCAGATAAAAACCAGAATCCCAGGTGGCGCACACCTTTAGTCCCGACACTCAGGAAGAGGTAATTGGTTCTCCTCTGAGTTTGAGACCAGCCTGGTCTACAGAGTGAGTTCCAGGCCAGTCAGGACTATATAGTGAGATGTATCTCAATAACCAAAAGAAAAAAGAAAGAAGAAAGCAGGCCAGGCATGGTGGCGCTTGCCTTTAATCCCAGGACTTGGGAGGCAGAGGCAGGCAGATCTATGTGAGTTCAAGGCCAGCCTGGTCTACAAAGTGAGTCCAGGACAGCCAGGGTTACACAGAGAAACCCTGTCTCGAAAAACCAAATAAATAAATAAAAATAAAAATAAATAAGAAGAAAGCAAGTGAGACAAAAGGCTCCTGGAGGGTGTCCAATAGCAGGTGGAAAAGCTTGGTCTTTAGGTGGTAAACAAAACTTCTTTTTTATTTTATATATATATATATATATATATATATATGAGAGCTCTATCTGCTTGTACTCCTACATGCCAGAAGAGGGCATCAGATTCCAGTATAAATGGTTGTGAGCCACTATGTAGTTGCTGGGATTTGAACTCAGAACCTCTGGAAGAGCAGACAGGGCTCTTAACTGCTGAGCCATCTCTGCAGCCCAAACAAAACTTCTAAGTGAAAGAAAGACATTAACAATGGGGCTTGGGAAAGTGACTGGAAATGGCAAGGAGAGCAAACTGCACATTCCAGACTAACGGGAAAGCAGAGGGACAAAAGGGAGATGTCATGGCCTCCCATGTGGTGCAGCTTCCCTGTTCTTGAACTTCACAATTGGAACCAGACTTCCTTAGGACCGTACCAGGCATAGAGTCAACTCATCTTAGCAGCTGCTGTAGAAATTTTCTTCAAGAGTTTTCTTGAGACAGGGTTTCTCTGTGGAGCCCTGGAACTAATACTGTAGACCAGGCTGGCCTCGAACTCAGAGGTCCGCCTGCCTCTGCCTCCCAAGCGCTGGGACTGAAGGCGTGCGCCACCGCGCCCAGCCATAGGGAGCACTCTTTACGGTACTTTCATCATTACAGTGCCCATGTTCAGACTACAGCCTGATTTTGGGCACAGAACTCAGCATCTGAATACACAGCGCTAAGACCAATCCCAACACACACACAAACGAATATACATGAATAAAAATCAATCCATACACTTTGAAAAGAAACTGGAGTTTTTAAGGAGATTGGAGCCCTACCCAGCTCAAGGTTTGGACAACTTACCACAACAGGACCATCCTCCTGCGCCAGGTAAGTAATAGTCGCTGAAGTAAAGTTGAAGTAACCAGCTTTGAGAGGACGCAGGACCACTGTGTGGGAGACATTGCTAGCACTAGCCCAAGGGTTAAGGAAGAAAAAAGATGGTGAAGGCCTAGTGTGGCAGTGCCTTCATCTAATCCCCTGTTCAGGAGGCAGAGGCAGGCTGATCTTTGTGACTAGCCAGGGCTACACAGAAACCCTGTCTCAAAAAAGAAAATGAAACTAAAGTGGTAACAACCTTTCAATTTCTGAATAAAATGTTCTACTCACAAAACAGTTACCATTACATGCAGTGACTTCATGCCTACTATATGTACTTTTAAAAATCTAGCATATATGCCAGGCCTGGTGGCACACGCCTTTAATCCCAGCACTTGGGAGGCAGAGGCAGGTGGATCTCTGTGAGTTCAAGGCCAGCCTGGTCTACAAAGCGAGTCCAGGACAGCCAGGCTCTGTTACACAGAGAAAACCTGTCTCGAAAAAAACAAAAAAAAAAAATCTAGCACATGGCATAATATATGAGTAATATATGTAACAGTATACTGGGGACAGACCTGGT
>CAJQZJ010032773.1:1260777-1289764 GCA_907164525.1 Lophiomys imhausi
AGGCCAGCCTGGTCTACAAAGTGAGTCTAGGACAGCCAAGGATACACAGAGAAACCCTGTCTCAAAAAACCAAAACCAAAACAAAACAAAACAAAAACAGGAGCCGGGCGGTGGTGGCGCATGCCTTTAATCCCAGCACTTGGGAGGCAGAGGCAGGCAGATCTTTGTGAGTTCGAGGCCAGCCTGGTCTACAAAGCGAGTCCAGGACAGCCAGAGTATTCAGAGAAACCCTGTCTCGAAAAAACCAAAAAAAAAAAAAAAACAAACAAAAAAACAAAAACAGGGCTCAATGAGCATTTGATGGCAGCAGAGGCAGGTGGCCCTCTGTGAGTCAGAGGATGATCTGCTTTATATGGAGAGTTCCAGGCCAGTCAGCCAGACAGGGCTACCTAGTGAGAGCTGTCTCAAAAACAAAATCTGCAGAGACTGATCCAATAATACGGCCTAAGTAGGGAATCTCGTTATTAACAAGTCCCCCCAGGCAATTCAGATGCAGATGAATCACACATAATCCCTGGATACACTGTTTTGGGGTTAGGTTTTGACTCCAAGTCAGCCCCCACAGCCTCTGAGCCCCTTGGGCAAGAGTGTATCAGAGCAATGCTATGTCCCTTGGACACCATCTTACCTACTTCCTTGGGGACTTCTGTTATATTCTGTCCTCATCAAGCTGGCTTTCCCTGGATCTGCACTATTGGAAATGACTTCAAGCCAAGGCCCACCCCACTGGAAATTGGGCAAGTAAAACAGTGTGGAGGCACAGGGGCATGCCTGGGTTGGAGGAGGGAACCCTGAAACCAGTCAGCCCTCCCGATCTTGTGTCCCAGCCCCACCTGTTCCCGGGCAGCAGTGAACATGGGCTCCTGGATGTCAGTGTACATACGGCGGAGAGCATTGTACCCGCCTGGAACACTTTCCAGGTTGCTGAGGGCCCGGTCCTGGTTCCGCATCATTTCTTGCATCATGGCTGGGTTCCGAGCAAGCTCCATTGTCTGGTGAAGGGAAAAATATGAGATGGGCCCTGGAACCAGAGGAACACCAAGCTAGGAGAAGGGACCTGAGGAGAGAGTATGAGGAACGCAGGAACCACTCAACAGTGGCAGGGAGGACAGCAACCAGACCCCCTCCCTCCACTGTAATCTAGACTTTATCCCAGCCTCCCTGAGGCTTTATTGGTTGGAGTTTTCCAAACTGAGGGACAGTGTTTCCTGATGAGATAAGGCAGCCATTTCTCTCTCTCTCAGGCTCAGGGGACTCACAGGGGTGTCAGAGAGCATAGGAAGATAGAGGTGTGAAGGGGCAGTTGGGTTTTTTCTCCCTTCCTAGGACAATACCTGTTCCATAGTGGTGACTAATACTCATTGGACAATAAATTATAGGATGAGAGATCAGAGTCCTGTAAGGTTAGGTATATCAGTCTAGTAAGATGTGTTAGAAGATTGGGTTGGTGCCGGGTGTGGTGGTGGATGCTTTTAATCCCAGCACTCAGGAGGCAGAGGCAGGAGAATCTCTGAATTCAAGGCCTGCCTGGTCTACAGAGAGAGTTCCAGGATAGGCAGGACTACACAGAGAAACTTTGTCCTGAAAAACCAAAAAAAAAAAAAAAAAAAAAAAAAAAGCCAAATCCCAGCACCTGGGAGGCAGATGGCAGCCTGGTCTACAAAGTAAGTCCAGGACAGCCAGGGCTCTGTTACACAAAGAAACTCTGTCTCAGAAAACTAAAAAAAAAAAAAAAAAAAAAAAAAAAGAGGCTGGGACGGATTTGGGGAGAAGAAAGAAGTGCAAGGAACAGGAGTAAGAAGTAGCTTATATGCTTCATCATGACATTCTCAAGACTTGACAATGACAGGAACTAAATGACCTAGAACTGAAGGCACACCAGTCTCACAACAACTATCCCATCTATCTTTGTAAATATGAGAACAGAGTTAGAAAGGATGAGGACCTGTTGCCCCTACTACACAAAAGTTAATCATACAGATAGGTTTCTAGACTAGGTCTCATCAAAAGCACACTGTGAGTTCTGGTAAATCAAAGTGGGTAGGGAAAGGGATCACCCTAGACACCCTCTGACCGAACACTTCTGGCTTCTCAGCCAAACTGAACCATCTGCAGCACTGAGGACGAGGGCTGTCTTGTTTAGAGCTAATGGCTCACTCTCCGGACCTGCTGTCAGACTCTGGTCTCCACAACCCTGACAGCAATACCACCTCTATCCTGTCTTCTGGTAAACGGCCTTCAGCTGGGAGTAGTGGCACATGCCTTTTAATCCCAGAACTCAGGAGGCAGAGGCAGGGGGATTTCTATGAGTTTGAGGCCAGCCTGGTCTATAAAAAGAGTTCCAAAACATCCAGAGCTATATAGAGAGATCCTGTCTCAAAAATTAATATAAAAAGAAAAAAAAAAAGGAAAAGAAAATGGTCTCCACTGGGTGTCCTTCCCCACGGTCGTGTTTCCTACAGTGTTCCCAAACATCATTTTGGGCCTTTCCTTTGTGGTAGTGACATTTTTAAGAATTCTGGAATTTTGGTTTCTTTTTTTTGGTTTTTTTGAGACAGGGTTTCTCTGTGTAGCCCTGGCTGTCCTGGACTCACTTTTGTAGACCAGGCTGGCCTCGAACTCACAAAGATCCACCTGCCTCTGCCTCCCGAGTGCTGGGATTAAAGGCGTGCGCCACCACCGCCCGGCCTGAATTTTGGTTTCTTTAAAAAACACAGAAATAGGGGCTGGAGAGATGGCTCAGCAGTTAAGAGCACTGGCTGTTCTTCCAAAGCACCCAGGTTCAAATCTCAGCACCCACATGGCAGTTCACAGCTGTCTACAATTGCTGGGCATGGTGGCGCATGCCTTTAATCCCAGCACTTGGGAGGGAGAGGCAGGCAGATCTCTGTGAGTTCAAGGCTAGCCTGGTCTACAAAGTAAGTGCAGGACAGCCAGGGTTACACAGAGAAACCCTGTCTCAAAAAAAAAAAAAAAAACCAAATGTAACCTGAATAAACAAAACAAAACCAAAAAAAAAAAAAAACCCTCCCACAGAAATATAAGAATATACTTTTGTTTTTAACCTCAGGTGTAGGGATGTGGAGCAGCAGCTGACCATAATTTGACTTGTGCTGTAGCAGAAGTGTGATTTTGCCAGTTGCAGATCATTTCTGTAATTGTGTGATGTTTGGAATTCTTGGAACTTTCCAGAGAGAACATAAATGCCAGCGCTCTGAGAGACATATGTGTGTGGTTGTGGTTGTTCAGGGAGGTTGGGTGCAGTTTGTCAGTAATCATGGTTAAAGAAGAAACAAAAGGAAAGAGATTAGACTCAGTGATTTTCCTCATTCTCTCTCTGCTATCCTTGTTTCTCCTATCTAGTGTTAGGGGGTGAAACTGGGGTGGGGAGATAAAGGGTGGGAAAAAGAACCCACAGTAAAGTAGCAAAGACCAGTTACATCAAGTGGTCCTTAGCCTTGAACATTACTTTTCATCCCATGCTTAATCCACTGTCTTCCTTTGGGTCTTAGATTAGTGACACTTCTAGACCTTCGATAAGCTCCAGAGTAGGGTCAGAAGCCCTTCCTTATTATGTTCCTAGGGGGCTCTAGGATTCTCTCCAGAGTTATCACTAGTCACTCGGCATGGCCTGCACCTCTGTCCAATGTCCCTTGGAGTCAAGGAGTTTCTGGGTTCCTGGCCTATGCCTGTTCATCACTGTATCAAGTGCTCAAAACATAGCTGCTCAATTGAAAAAAAAAAAAAAAAAATGAACAAATAATGTGCTAGCAATGGCTGCCACCAGATTCCTCCTCCTCCAGCCTTCCCCCATACCCACCTGCCTCATGAGCTCGGGGTTGTTGAGCATGTGGCTGATCTCGGGGTTCCTCTCCATCAGCTGTTGCATCTGGGGGTTAGCCATGATCATGTTGCGCATCAGGTCAGGGTTTGACATCATGTCCTGGACCAAAGGGTTCTCCATGATCTGTGACAGCATCTCAGGGTTGGCCATGAGCCGCCTCTGCATCTGCTGCTGAAGCTCCATGAAGTTGGCAGAGCCCAGGCCCAGGCTGCCTAGGCCAAGGATGCCCCCGAAGCCAGCTGTGGGGAAGAGTATGGTCAGGGTCTACCTCTCACACCCTGCCAAGATGCGGCAGAGCCTCTGAATTTGGGTCTCCAGGATAGGCCCTAATCGCTTCTCTCATGTCTCTCTCCCAGTCACTCCTACAACTTCAGCAAAGACACCGCTAAGAAGGCAGAGGCCGGGCTGGAGAGATGGCTCAACGGTTAAGAGCACTAACTGCTCTTCCAAAGGACCCGGGTTCGAATCCCAGCACCCACATGGCAGTTCACAGCTGTCTGTAATGACCGGGTGTGTGGTAGGGCAAGCCTTTAATTACAGAACTCAGGAGGCAGAGGCAGGCAAACCTCTGTGAGTTCAAGGCTAGCCTGGTTCACAAAGTGAAGCCAAGGATACACAGAGAAACCCTCTCTCGAAAAACTCCAAAGGGGGGGGGGGCAGAGTCCAAACTGAGCACCGAATTGAACAGAGAGAAACAGATCAGCCACCTGCCTTTCTCTACTCTCTTGACCCAGGACTCCCCGACCCCATCTCTCCTTTTGCTCCTGAACTTGATTCCACCTCCGAAATCCTGGAAACCATCATCAACTGGCCACCCTCACAGCCTGGCTTATATGCCAACATGTGGACCAGGCCTACCCTCATGGGACTAGGACCAGGGACTCTTTATCTTCTTTATGTTTGTGTATCTCACTCCCCTGCCCAATACAAAATTATGCTCAGGTTGGAAAGATGGCTCAGAGGTTAAGAGCACTGTCGGCTCTTCCAGAGGTCCAGAGTTTAATTCCCAGCAACCACATGGTGGCTCACAATCATCTATAATGAACTCTGATGGCCTCTTCTGGCATGCGGGGGTTCATGCAAATAGAGCTCTCATATATGTAAAGTAAATAAATAAATCTTTTAAAAAATGCTCTCCTCTCTATAGGCTTACAGAGAATTGAAGCAGTAGCACTTGGGGGCCCCTCTGTAGTCACTGGAGATGGCCCCCCTCCACTGCCAGCATCTGGAATGGCTCCACCAGAGCTGCAGGGCTGAGAAGGGGCAGCAGGTGAGGCAGGCGTGGTGGAGGGTGAGGAGGCAGAGTCAGGAGTGGATGGGGGAGAAGCAGGAGCAGCCACTGGATCTTGAGCCCTAGGACAAAAGTGGAGCGCCCTGGTCAGAGTGGGGACAAGTGTCAAGCCGTCTCCTGAGCAGTCTCACCCCACCCTTACCCTAGGCTAGCAGGATGCAGGAGGGCATCCAGGAGAGAGAGGATGGCCAGTGCCACTCATCTTTAAGTCAGTCGATCTGGGGGTATTCAGTCAGTCTCGACTGGAGATAAAATTTTATCCACCTGCACCAGGCCTGGCCAACAGCGTCTAGGCAGTTGAACAGGTGAGAAAGGATCTAAAGAGAAGCCCCAACTAGGAGCTAGGTCAGCTCCTCTCCTGAACTTACTTCTGAGGAGTTTTGATGACTAGGTGAACCGTGAGCCCATCCTTGATCCCATGCTGGTTCAGTGTGTCTCCATCCTTGAGGATCTTGCCTGCGAAGATCAGGACCAGCTGATCCTGCTGAGCCTTAAACCGCCGGGAGATTTCCTCCTTGAACTGTGGTCAAGAGGCAGAGGTCACTGTGGAGGCTGACTGCGCTCCACTGCCGGGGCTCTACTCTCAACCCGGCCCCCTGGCTGCAGTAAGTGACTGTGAGACGGTCCTATGATAACATCTCCCGACCCTAGAAAGCCTCTGCTGCAGTCAGCCACAGCAGCTTCTGTCCCACCGCCCAGTTCTCTGGGCAGCCCTCCCCATCCTAACTCCTTCCGCTGGCCTTGGACTCAGGCGTCCCTCTTCAGCCTTCTCTTGACTCGCAGTTTCTCTCTGCCCTTTATTCCCAGTTTTCTCATAACTATAACAAATAGATTAATCTAGTATGTTAGCTACTACCTCTATTTTATTTATTTAGAGACAGGGTCTTTCTAAATAGCTCTTGCTGTTGACCTACGGCTGATCTCAAACTCAGAGAGATCCGCCTGTCTCTGCCTCCCGAGTGTTGGGATTTTAAAGATGAAGATCAGAGAGAGGGTAATGCATCCCGGGGAAATAGGAACTCGGGTCTGGACATCAATGTCTTCATCAGACGCTCTGAATAAGAGCTGTCTTCCAATTCAGCGTTTCTGGGAGGACTTTAAATTCTTGAATGGGAGAGCAGCAGTGGTACCAAAGGCTACACTGGGGCGAGTTAGACTCTCTAGATTCTACCAGCTCCTCCAAAACAAAACACAACACACACTCTAATTATAAATAGTGCACTTGCTAAGCAAAAGATCCCACTCTTCCAACCAAAAGGCCTATCCTAAGCCCCGCCTACGTGCAATTCTGGAGCAGCTTCAAGCGGTGGAGAACACAGGCAATAGTCCCTCACTCATTCAACATTATTTTGTTGAGCACCTACTGCACTCGGTAAATCCTACAGAACAGAAAACTGAACAACACAACTATTTCGATTTGTGAGCAGGAAGGATCTATGCAGAGAGAGTGCACCCCCATCACACGACGCTCCTGGGACAGCATAGCCTCAGCTCACTCGGGCCGCACTGTGCCTCGGCGCTTGGGACCAGTAACCGTGGCCTACACCCTGCTCAAGCCTGGGATCCTTCCGGCGCCGACAAGCAAGGTGTTCCTTCCCAAAGCTCCCCCACCACGCCCCCAGCCCCCGGCAGCGCGGCCAAACCCGCCCCAACCCGCGCCAAGGTCTAGTCTGGGCAGGGCGCCCTCTACCCGCCTCTCCTGCCCTCGCGCTGCCCTGATCCGCGTGGGCTCCGCCCCGGTCGGGGACCCGTTCTCGGCGCCAGGCCGTCCCCGAGGTCTCCATCTCTGCGCTGATCTCTCGGTGCGCTGCTCCCGCCCTCCTCCCTCCCGCGCCAGCCGTACTACCTCCTTCACCGAGGCTCGATCGCAGATCACGATCTCCTCCTTGTCCTTGGGGGTCTTGACGGTGACCCGAATCTGGGGTCTCGGCTCGGCCCCGCTCGACTCCGCCATGCCGCCGACCGGCCGCCCGCCAGCCCGCCCGGCTCCTCCTCCTCCTCCTCCCCCCGGCCCAGCTCTGCTCCCGCGCCTCCGACTCCCCCCTCCCGCCCCTCCCCAAGGCTCCGCTGCCCCCTCTGGGCAGCCGTCGCCACAGCGCCCCGGGCGGCCTGGGGGGGCACTGCAGGTGGGGTGGCCCAAGGCTGTGTGGGGTCCGCAACGGCCCGGGCCGCGCGGGTTGGAGGGGGCGACGCGACCGGCGCCGACGGGCGGGAGACTCAGGTGTGCCCGCGGCTCCCTCCTGTCTGCACAAAGGGCTTTCTGGGTCGCCGCCTCATCTCTGTTCCCTGGGGTAGCTTGGCTTTCTCGGGAGACGGAATCTCTGCCAGGCCTGGGGTCGTCCCTGGCTCAGGACGTCCTTAAGACCTCTCCAGGTCCGAATAGCCGTGGCCTCCCGGGAGCCGTCCCGAGAGGGCCATTAAGGGCGGTTTCGGAGACCTGGAGTTTGCCTACGTGGCTTCTCTGGGTCTTGGGTGTCCAGACAGCAGGACCCCATGGGATTGTGACTAACGTGCAACACTGCTCTTAAGAAATGGCCAAGGATGTGCCTAACAGATACAGAGCTTTATTACTACTGAATCGCGGATTGACGAGTAGGCACGAAGGCGCCCTTCTCGTGGAAAAGCTTACAAGGTCCTTCCAACGTTGCCACTCTCCTTGCACTCCCGCTCCCCTCCCCCCCACAGCCGCATGGACTGAATGGAAAGCTGAACTATAGTTCCCAGAATTCCTTGAGAGGTCACAGGAAATTACACTTCCCCAGCGCCTCCCGCGCGAGGGCGGGAATTGGGCCAGAGCCTCAAAAGATAGGCCCAGAGACTACAACTCCCAGGCGCCTCGTTGCTGGACTTCGGGAGTCACTGGAAGCGGGTGACTGGAGATTTCGCAGGGGACGACTTGGGTTGTCTGGAGTGCAAGTCAGGCTTAAGAGACCGAGGCATGCTGCGTCCTAAAGCTTTGACGCAGGTGCTAAGCCAGGCCAACACCGGAGGAGTCCAAAGCACCCTGTGAGTGCACAAGGACCGGAGCGGCGAGCGCTGGAGTAGGGCGGCGCGCGGCTGCCTGCAGTAGGGGTAGGGAAGGAGTCCTACGACGGGAGGAAGCTAGTGGTGCGAGATGCAGTTTCGGGAACTCTGCTTGAGGGCCCTGTGGAAAAGGGAAATCGACAAGTGCTTGGCGTGTTCCTGGATATGTCCAGCGCTGACCCTTGCTTTCTAAAAGCGCCAGTAGCGGGAATTGGGACAGGAACCCAGGCCTTTCACTCTTCCTGAGTTTGTCAATATCCTTCCCATCCTCGCCAGGCTACTGAATAATGAGGGATCGCTGCTGGCCTACTCCGGTTATGGGGACACAGATGCCCGGGTCACCGCGGCCATCGCCAGTAATATCTGGGCCGCGTACGATCGGAACGGGAACCAAGCGTTTAATGAAGACAATCTCAAATTTATCCTCATGGATTGCATGGTATGGAGTAAAGTAGGCTGACCTCGAACTTGCAGTGATCATCCTGCCTCCTGAATACTAAGATTACAGGTGTGCTCCACCGCACCTTGCCAAATAAGTAAAACACAGATACTAAAAAAGAAAGGAAAAAAAAGTGAGAGTAGGGTGCAGGCATTTGTGAGGGTCAGTCTCACTGAAAAGGTGACATTTGCCAAAAGATCTGCAGGAAGATTGTAAAGGGGAAGGGAATATGCCATGCAGTGGTATGTTAGAAAAATATCTCTCTCTACTTTTTTTTTTTTTTTTTGAGGGGGTGTTTTGAGACAGGATTTCTCTGTGTACCAAGCCCTGGCTGTCCTGGACTCACTCTGTAGACCAGGCTGGCCTCAAACTCAAAGAGATCCGCCTGCCCCTACCTCCCAAGGGCTGGGATTAAAGGCACGCACCACCATGCCTGGCCAGAAAAATATTTCTAACAGTGCCAAACATGGTGGCTTATGCCTCTAGTTCCAGCATCCAGAGACTAAGGCAGGTGGATCTCTGGAGTATTTCTGACAGCAGCAATTGCAAAGGTCCCAGGGCAAAGTGATGTTTGGACAAAGATCAGTAAGGATGAAGTATCACAGAATGGGGAAAGTGTCACAGTTATAGGAGACAGGGCTGAAGAGTCATTCCTGGTCCCCAGCGTTCTGGACAGTGATGGTATGCAGAACCAAATCGGGCTTCCAGCTGCGGCTGCTTCTCCGAAAGCTCTCTACTGTAATTCAGGCAGCCCATTCTTTACACCCCGCCCAACCATTGCTGACTCTTACTAGGTGCTGAGTCTAGGGTTCATGCCACAGGGCAGAAACTTCAAAGACATTAAGAAATGTATTTTGCCAGGCGTGGTGGTACACACCTTTAATCCCAGCACTTAGGAAGCAGAGGCAGGTGGATCTCTGGAGTTCGAGGCCAGCCTGGTCTACAAAGTGAGTCCAGGACAGTCAAGGATACACAGAGTAACCCTGTCTCAAAAAACCAAAAAAAAGAAATGTATTTTAAGAGACAGAGGGTGGAGCTCAGTGGTAGAGCACTTTGGGGTCCTAAGATCCAGTCCCAGATTTTTTTTTTTAATCTGAGTGCTGGGCTTAAAGGCATTTGCCACCACACAAGGCTGTCCAGAAACACACAATTTTTATGGCGGTTTTTTGTTTGGTTTTTCGAGACAAGGTTTCTTTGTGTATCTCTGGCTGTCCTGGACTTCGATAGATCAGGCTGGCCTCGAACTCCAGAGATCCAACTGCCTCTGCCTCCTGAGTGGTGGGATTAAAGGCGTGTGCCACCACTACCCGGCACAATTTTTGAGTCAGAGCCTCGTAGATACACTAAACAAGTTTCATGAAACATCACATACTACATGTATGTCATTGCTATTTTTTTCAAATGTTGATCAACCTTATATTTGATCTCCATTTTGAAAACTTATACCATGGGAACAGAGAAGACATGTAAGTTGAGTTGTGGGTTTTTTGTTGTTATATTTTTTAGATTTATTCTGTATGTATGAGTGTTTTGCCCAGGTGTTATATATGTGCACCACATGCACACATGGTGGAGGCCTGGGTAAGGCACTGGATCCCCTGAACTGAAGTTCCAAATGGTTATGAGCCCAGTGCTGGTGTTGGGATCTAATCCAAGTCTTCTACAAGAGCAACAAACAAGTTGGCATATTGTTTCTGGTCCCTCACCTGTTAAGATAGTTCTTGGCATTAGAGAAGAAAGCCCCAGTTTCTGAGAGACTTTGTTTCCCAGGATAACTTGGTTAGGATGTGGCCGTGCTGAGGCTGGAATCCAGTTCTACATCCCCATGTCTCAAGGGCTGGGCAAGGCTTCCTAGCTGAATTCCTGCTCTGGCAGGCTTGGGAGACAGTATCTCTAGAATCAGAGGAACCCTGAGGAAGGAAGGAACTAAGGGTGTCAAATAGAATGCCACAGTGTATCATGTCATCCCCACCAGGAGGGCCGTGTAGCCATTACCCGGGTGGCCAACCTTCTGCTATGTATGTATGCCAAGGAGACTGTAGGCTTCGGAATGCTTAAGGCCAAGGTGAGTGCATTCCTGTTACAACCTTCTTGGGCCCAGCCGTATGCCTGTTCGCTGTGTCCACTCTCTACTCGTGCCCCTTTCTGGACTTCTCATATTTCTTCAGTCTGTCTGGGATGGGATGGGGGCTAGGTGGTTGGTAAGTGTGGGGTGGGGAGCCAAGCTGGTTTTGGGATCCTTCTAAGCATATGCATGGACTGACTTGTGTTCTCACCCTGCAGGCCCAGGCCTTGGTGCAGTATCTGGAGGAGCCCCTCACCCAAGTAGCAGCATCATAATAGAGTGATGGACCTAGAGTCAGAAACAGGATGGTAGGCGGGAGGAGCAGGGCCCTGGAACCCCTTACTGGCCTGGGTACAGGAGTTTGGGGATTTTTTTGAATAAATTTCAATTCTTGCCTTGTGTCTCAGCTGCTTTCTTGGGTGGAAGGACTCAAGATGCAGGAAGGAGTGGGGTGGCTTACTCAAGAGGATTCCTTATCCTCTGTAAAGGTGGGCTCCCTAATTCCCATCACGAAATCTCCCAGTTGTTCTTGGCAGGGCTGCCCAGTGCCCTTGACTTCTCCAGTGCCATGCCTTACCTAGTTCCTGCCACTCAGAATTGCTTTTCCTCCTTTCTTTTCTTTCTTTTTCTTATTCTTTTTTCTTTTTTTGAGACAGGGTTTCTCTGTGTAGCCCTGGTTGTCCTGGAACTCACTCTGTAGACCAGGCTGGCCTCGAACTCACAGAGATCTGCCTCCCAAGTGCTGGGATTAAAGGCATGAGCCACTATACTAGCTTAAGTTTTTCTTTTCTAGTTTATTTTATGTGCATGAGTGTTTACCTGCTTGTATGTCTAGTACCTGTGAAGGGTATCAGATCTACCCAGAACCAGAGTTACAGATAGTTGCGAGCCACCATGTGGGTCCTGAGAACCAAACCTGGATCTTCTGCAAGAGCAGCCAGTGCCCTTAACTGCTGAGCCATCTCTTAAGCCCTCAGAGCAGAATGTTACCCACCCATGTGGCAGCACTTTGGGACTAAACTAGAGCAGCAAAGGCCTGTTCTTGCTGGATACAGAAAACAGAGAGTCCTAGAGTTCAACCTCTTCTAGCTTGAGGAGTGCTCCCAACTCCCTTTCCTAAGTGTTCATGAGCTAACCAGGCCCTCTTTGCAGCATTTATTTTTTTTTTAATTGTATTTAGGCATGCAGATTCTTCATTACATTTACTTGTTTACTGTATGTGTGTACATAGGTGTGTAGGTGGCTGTGCCTCAGTACAAGCATGGCAGTCAAAAGACAACTTCCTTTTTTTTTTTTCTTTCCTGACAGGTTTCTCTGTGTAGCCCTGGCTGTCCTGGAACTCACTCTTATAGACCAGGCTGGCCCCAAACTCAGATCCAGCTGCCTCTGCCTCCACCCTGCTAGAAGACAGTTTTTCTTCCCACCATGTTTGGCTCGAGGAATGAACTCAACGTACTCAAACTTGGTGGTATCTTTATATGCTGAGCCATCTCACTGGTCCTAAATCTTTTTGTTAGATTCATTCATTGCATACGTGGGTGTGCATGTGTGCCATAGCAAATGTGTGGAGGTCAGAGGACAACTTGGAGTAGATTCTTTCCTTCTGTTGTGTCGGTCCTGGGATCAAACTCAGATCGCCAGGCTTTGAAGCAAATACTTTACTACTGAGCCATCTTGCTGGCCTCTGGTTTGGTTTCAGGAGATTGGGTTACATTATGTGGCACATCTGGCCTGGAATTCAACATGACCCAGGCTATAGTTTCTAACTTCCAGCAATCCTCCGCCCCAGGCCCCAGCTTCCTGGGGATTACAGGGGTGAACCATCAAACCTGGCACTCCTTACAAACAAGATGTCTTGCTGTGAGGGTTCAAGTCCTGACAAGAGTTGAAGACCCCAGGTCTCAGGGTCTTCCTCTTCAGATTCTGCGCCCATAGTCACCATATCCAGCTCTTTCTGCCCTTGTCTCCGACACCCATCTAGGAAGGGAGCAAGTCTGTGTGCCTTATGTAGGGAGGAGCCCCAGCTCCACCTGAGTGAAATGCTGCCCATCCCTGGCCCAGGGCTGTTAAGGAGGGGCCTGGAACTGCAACCTGGTACAGCTCCCATAGCTCTGCACTGTAGAGATGTTGCCTGCACCCAGTTTGCAGTTCTTGTCCCAATAGCCCTCATGCCCCCGGTATGTGTCCTTACCAAAACCTAAGACGGGAAAGCTGGAGGCCATTTCTCTCAGTCCAGTGCAGCAACCCTTCTTCAGACCCCAGAAACTCAGCAATGTGCACTCAGCCTTCAGCCCACAGCCTCACCCTCTAGGAGCAGGCTCTTCTGTTTGGGGGAGTATGGGCTGAGAGCAGACACCTAACCTGTTCAACCTGTCTGACGTCATTGTCGCTCCACCCACCTGTGCCCCAGGTCCCCAGCCGAGCTGGCTAGCTCTTCCTGTTCTCAGCTTCCGTCCTCTCAGCTCCCACGGAGTAACCTAACTTGGCAGAGCTGAGACTCCGGGGCTCTTCCTGACCTCAACTCAGCCCTCTCCCTCACTCCAATGAGAGGGGAGCTAGGTACAGGTCTCTTAAGAGCTGAGTGTTGAGACCATTTACCCAGTACACAGACTTGTGACCTCTGCACCGCACCTGCAAACACCTTCACTCTCCATGCTGAGCCAAGATGGGGAATCGAACAGACGAAGATTATAATTTTGTCTTCAAGGGTAAGTTGGGGCTCTTGAAAAGGGAGAAATCCAGAGGGGGTGGGAGAGAGGCTATTTCCAGAGGAGATAGGGTCTCTTTTTTTATTTTTATCTCTTACTTGGATCCCCCCGCCCCCAGCTTCAGCATTCGTTCTAGGAGAGAAGGGCCCAGCGAGAGGAGTATAGGCGGGTCTGGTTACTGGTACAAATGTTCTGAAGTTGTATGCTTTGTATAAAGGTGTTGATCATTCTTTCCTATTGCCAAATTAGGCTTCCCTGCCCAGTCTCTAATAGATGCTCATATCCCTGGGAATGTCAGTCAGTGAATATGGAAGTCAGACTTGAGAAAGGATCTGCAGAGCAGAGGGAGAAGCCAGTTTAAGAGGAGGAAGTCATCTTTCTGGGCAGAGAGGGGAAGGAGAGACGCAGTCGCTGTTGATCTAGGTAGTTGATACACAGGCAAGTATTGGGACAACGCAGTCTAACAGACTCCCATAGGCTCCTGGGCTGAAGTCTGTGTGATGGATGGCCTTTTGCACCTTGTTTGGACCCAGACACTAGGCACTGGGCTCACCAGGCTGTCCCTGAAAGTGAGCATGCATCCTTCCTGCTTTTTTATTCCCATCTCCCAGTGTTGAAGGCAAGGTGGCCTGGTGGCACTCTGGTTTCCTTTGCACCACACCCCACAGCCTTTCCCAACCTCAGCCCCACCCTGGCCCAAGCTGGGGAGCCTGTACTCCTGGCATTTTTCCGAGGAAGCTGGTGGGGCTGTGGCCACAGTATGGTGACTCCTTATTTGTTGAGCCCCTAGTAGGTGCCATTTTCACAAAATTATCTTCACATCCCTGGTGTGATCTGTCATTCTGAGTGGTCGCAAGGCCTCTCTGCCACTTACCAGTTAGCACAGTTGGTGTCCCAGAGGCACTATGGAGAAGTCTTGGGTGTTGTGTTCCAATTATGGGGCACCACAGGTGAAGATAAGCAAGAGGAAGCAGTATTGGGCAGAGGATAGTCACCTGGCATGAGAGCTCAGAACTAGCTGGAGAACAGGGAGCTTTGGGGTAGCCTTGGAATACTGACCCTGGGGTACCACATGGTGCTGTCTAGGAGGGGCATGGCATTTCATGTACATGAGGGCTCATCTTATGCAGGCACTTGTGAGCTGCCACTCCTTCATACCTTGTAATGGTGGCAGGGGCGGGGGCATGGAAATCCTTCCTGGAAGGTAGAGGTGGCAGTACATCCATCTATGTTTAGTACAGTGAGATAGGCCTACCAGGCAGGTGCTTTCTTTGTCTATTAAAAAAAAAAAATGGGCCGGGCGGTGGTGGCGCACGCCTTTAATCCCAGCACTTGGGAGGCAGAGGCAGGCGGATCTTTGTGAGTTCGAGGCCAGCCTGGTCTACAAAGTGAGTCCAGGACAGCCAAGGATACACAGAGAAACCCTGTCTCGAAAAACCAAAAAAAAAAAAAAAATGGGGCTGGCCTCGTAAGCCAGCCACAAGCTAGTGGTTGAAATAAACTGACCACACCAACTTGCAAGGCTAGGCTGAGAGGAAGCTAAGTCAAGATGAAGATAGGATTCTTTCCATGACTGCCAGAACTAGCCTGCTAATTGTTATAAGGGGTGCCAGCAGATAGAAGACTGACTGCTAACCAAGATGCCCACATAGACCTGCACTAGAGAATTTTAATATCCTTTCAAAAAGGGTAAAAATAGGATTGGTTAAGTGTTCTTAGTTGTTAAGTGTTTATAGGTATTAGGCTATATGATATAGGTGTTTTATAGGTGTTTGAAAAGTATTAATAAATATAAGTGTTTTAAATAAAAAAAAAAAAATGGGAATTGTGACCAGGTGGTGGTAGTGCACATCTCCCAGTTCTCAGGAGGCAGATGCAGGCGGATCTCTGTGAGTTCGAGGCCAACCTGGTCTGAAGAGTGAGTTCCAGGACAGTGAGGGCTACACAGAGAAACCCTGTCTCAAAAAAAAAAAAAAAAAAGGAATAATAGTGAAGATATCCACCTTGGGGTATTGTTGTGAGATGACATAAAGTCTTTTGGATGGTGCCTGATATGAAGGAAGCACCTTATAAATGTTAGCCACTGGCATTTTCACGTTACAGAGGAGGAAACTAAGGTTTAGAGAATTAAGTAGCCTACCAAAAAGAGGTCACAGAAAGGGATTGGAGAGGTGGCACAGTAGGTAAGAGCACTGTTGTTCTTGCAGAGCACACAGGCTCAATTCCCAGCACACACATGGTGGTCACCACCATCCAGTTCCAGGGGATCTAACACCCCACCAGGTATGCATGTGGTACACAGACATACCTACAAACAAAACGCTCAGATACATAAAATAAATAACTCAAAATAAAACAATTTTAAAAGGCCACAAAGCCAGTGAGACAAGATGCCTGCCTAACTCTAAAACCCTGTTCCGAGTCTGAGGACACGACCGGGGATGACGGGTGAATGGAGATGCTCCTCCTAGCAAAGGAGAGGCGGTAACACACACGCATGCGCACAGGTGCGCTCTTCCGCCTTCCTCTCACCTACATAAGTGTCACCTGCCAACCTTAGCCGTGGTCTTCCACGTGAACACACAACATCCCCAAGCCCCTCTTCCAACCCACATACAAACATCAGCAACTTTCTCGTGCTCCCTAGTCCAGAAATGTGCACCTCAGACCTCCCGTGCCTTTGTTCTTATCCCCATGCCCTGTCTCAGTAACCTTTGCACATGTCCTCTGTGCACAGCTCGCGGCTGTTCCTGCTCCTCTGTTCCCAGCAACACAGGCCAACCCTGCTGCCTTAGCAGCCCCTGCCTTGAACATTCCTGGCCCTTCCGTCCCCCAGTCCCCAGACAGATGTCCTATGTAGTATGGCTAACCCCAGTCTCTGCCAGAACAGACAACTCTCTTGCTTTTCTGAGCTCAATCCCTCTTTCCGGTGGGACAGACTCCAGCTCAGGTAGGCTGAGAGCTGCCTTGCCCTGGCTCAGCCCTCCTCTCTCCATCCCCTCAGTGGTGCTGATCGGCGAGTCAGGCGTGGGCAAGACCAATCTGCTGTCCCGGTTCACCCGCAATGAGTTCAGCCACGACAGCCGTACCACCATCGGGGTTGAGTTCTCCACCCGCACTGTAATGCTGGGCACCGCTGCTGTCAAGGCACAGATCTGGGACACAGCTGGCCTGGAGCGATACAGAGCCATCACCTCTGCGTGAGCCCAGGCCTGGGGGGGGGGGGGAGGGGGGCTATGAGAACCCTGGGAAGCCGGGACTCTCCTATGGACTAGAGATGTATGGGAGGCAGGAGACTCTGTTGTATGTTCCCTGGGGTGGAAATCATGGAGACACAAGCGCTTTGATTGACCAACAGGGACAGATAGGATGTAATGATCGTTAATACAAGTCCTGTCCCCACTAAGCCTCTCATGTGCCCAGGAAGATACAAAGCACTTTATACCTGGCGTTCTGTGGAGCTCTTTAGGTATTACAGGGAGAAGGTGCTACAATCCAGTCCAGCCTGGTTAAAATTGGTTCGTGGACTTAGAGCGCCCCCTCGGTTCAGCGCAGTGCTTTACACTTGGCAACATGTCTAATCACAAGTGCCAAGGGCTAGCCGGACAGTTGGTGTACGTTTTGTAGAGCAGGCTAGCCTGAGCTCAGATGTACACCTGGAACTCACTATGTAGTCCTGGGTGGTCTGGAACTTGCTACATAGACCAGGCTTGCCTGGAACTCACAAAGACCTGCTGCATCTGCCTCCTGAGTGCTGGGATTAAAGGTGTGCACCGTCACTCCTAGTCACTAGTTTTTTAATTTTAATTTAGTTGGTTGGTTGATTGATTGGTGAATGGCTGGCTGGCTGAATGGATTGTGCTTGGAATTGAATTTATAGCTTCCCATATACTAGGCACATCTCCAGCTTGGAGTATTCAGTTTATAAAGCCTCAGAATATTAGGCCTTCTGGCACCATATCCAAAGAGTCTCCTGATCAGTGTCAAGTCAAGCTGTCTGAAATGTGGTCTATCATGTTTGGTGGAAGATAGAACCAACCCAGCAAGAGGCAGGAAGTAGGCGTTATTGTTATGTACACTAAAGGGCCACACCCACCCACCACTCACATTCACATAAGAGGTGAAGAGTTACTTCACCTCTTATAAGACTTGGTTGACTTGTTAATAAACTAGGAATAAACCAGGTTTGGTGGTTCCTGCCTGTAATACCAGCTGAAGCAAGAGGATTGCCTTGAGTTTGAGGCCAGCCTGAGCTACATACTGAGTTCTCATCTCAAAACAAAATAAGGAATAATTAGATGCCACCAGTCTTAAGATAGCCTTTGAACCCAGAGGCTCCAGAAAGAGGCTAAGTGTCTGCAAGAATTTAAGCCAGGAACTGGCCTGAGGGACTCACCTGGAAAGATGCAAGCAGATGAGGCCATCCAGGGGCATACCTGACCAGAGTCCACAGGGGCATTGGTGGATGGGCAGGGCTGAAGTCAGGCAAACATCTGGGAAGCAGGGTGCCTTTGAGGAGATGGCGGGGGTTTGGAGCAGGGAGATGAAGCTTCAAAGACTCTGAGACCAGCACTGCTATAGCACATGGGAGCCTTGGGTGCAGTTGGGGTCCTTCCTGATTGCTGGCACACTGATGTTAGGCATTTAGCTTGATGGCTACACTCTGGGGCTGAGCCTGACAGCCCTATCTAGTCTCTGTCCGTCCCTGCCTTGCACCCCTAACACAGGTACTACCGTGGAGCAGTAGGGGCACTCTTGGTGTTCGACTTAACCAAGCACCAGACCTACGCTGTAGTGGAACGCTGGCTAAAGGAGCTCTATGACCATGCTGAAGCCACTATCGTTGTCATGCTTGTGGGGAACAAAAGTGACCTCAGCCAGGCCCGGGAGGTGCCCACTGAGGAGGCCTGCATGTTTGCTGGTGAGCATCCACACCTACTCATTCTGATTCCTTGACTGCTCGGACACTTAGAGCCCCGAGTAGTCTTCTCTAGTGTAGCTAGCTCACTGCTTCCAGCCTGTTTCGGAACCCGTGTGACTGTCCCACTTCCTTTCTATGAGATTGTCCCCATAGGCAGTTGTGCACAGTTGATTTTGAGATAGTCCCACTCTGGAATACTTAGAGACCCTTGTGGGCTCCCAGTGGCCATACCCCGAGCTCTCTAGGGTTTAGCAGTGAGCAGTTTGTCAATTGTGGTAGTTTAGGGAACAGCCTGTAGTCAGCTACTAGAGGCAGGCCACGGGGCAAGTTCCTTCTTCATTCTCTCTGTATTTTTAGGTTTTGCTTTCCTAAAAGAACTTACCTTATGGACTAAAGGATTAAATAAGCTACTATCTACCAAGGGTTTTGGGTATAGAAAAGAGACATAGAAAGTGTTAAATAAATGTTATTACTGTTGCCATAGACCCAGAACTAATGTGTGCTTCCCTTCCTGGCAGAAAACAATGGCCTGCTGTTCCTGGAGACCTCAGCCCTGGACTCCACCAATGTTGAGCTAGCCTTTGAGACTGTCCTCAAAGGTGAGAGCCTACCCACATTGGGTACTCCATTTCGGGTGGGATACCCTGTCCTTGCTCTCGGCCCACTGTAGGCCCACTCCTCAGAGCCTCAGGTCCCACCTCCTGTACCTCCACCCATCCTAGAGCTTAGGGAAGGAAGAATCAGCAGGCCTCATTTCGTAGGGTGCTGAGTCTGGCTTCTGTGTTTACCCAGGAAGCTAGACATGACCTAGGTGTCAAAGCTACTTTGTTCCAGCAAAATCTTTTCCCAGAGTGGTCACCTATGCTCACCTATAGCATGGGAAGTGTGACTTTAGGGGCTGGGACATTAAACTTCTGGCCTGATTATCGCCCTCTGTCCTTAGAGATCTTTGCAAAAGTGTCCAAGCAGAGGCAGAACAATGCTCGGACCAATGCCATCACCCTGGGCAATGCCCAAGTGGGACGGGATATTGGCCCTGAGGAGAAGAGGGCCTGCTGCATCAACCTTTGACATCAGCCATGGTCAGCCCTGTGCCTCTGCCTTCACCTTCGGGTACCCCCACCACCCTTACTGCAGGACATCTCCCTACCCTTAAGTCCCTGTTCACAAGCACCCAGAATCATCGCACCCTACCATGTCTCCATCATCTGTCCACACCCCTCACAGGCTAGGGCCCTCAAATAAAGCTGTTTTGTATCATGCCTGGCCATCCCGCCGCCTTCCATCTGTTCCTCATCGGATTGTCTGTGCTGCCCTTCCAACCCCTCCTCTGAGTCCCTGATCCCTTTCTGTCACCCCTGCTGCCCCTCAGGGCCTGCTTCTGGAGTTCTGTGGTCTGGGGACAGTGCCAAGGGGGCAGGAGTTGCCTACTCTTTCCCTCTGCCAACCCGTAGGGCAGGTGGGGGATGGAAAATTGTGTGGAGGGGAGGGGTATTTGGAGGGCAAAACAAAAGAAACCATCCTCCAGTACCATCTGGTACCCAAAGCCCTGGTGCCAAGAACTGAGGTCACTCCAATGCCAGGGGCAAGAGGTGGCTGGGTAAGATTTTAGGAAGCAGGGCTAGCCTGGAATGCATACTGAGGAGGGGTTCCTAGACCGGGAGGTGAGCATCTCACCCAGTCTTTTTCTTGTCTCTAACGAGGGAAGAACTGAAATTGGTAGAGTAGGGGGGAATCTCTGCCTCTCAACATATTTTCCAGGAAGCCAAGAGATGGCTGTCCAAGCAAGGGATTATAGCAGGGAAACCTGGAGGTACCCACGCCCCACACCAGAGCACTACCACCCCCACTCAATTGCTACCCACGAGCCCACTGACGTACAGTGAAAGACAGAGCCTTACGTAATAATACTTTTAATAAAATTAACTTCTCAATAGCACATTTAATACATTAACCCTCCCCCTTCTTGGTTTCTCTGCATTGTGTGCAACATCACTCTGACTTGATTATGTATGGGTCTGTTTTATTTCCCACCATTATTTTGCCTTTGAAATCTTCCTTGGCGATTTGTACTCGTCACTAGATGCCTCAAATTAACTCTGACCACGATCCTACTCTACTTTCTACAGTGGAGAGACCATCTTCCCCGCCCCAGGGCTGTCTCCACCCAACCAACCACTTGACCCCCAAGCACTCGCCCTCAGGTATGCAAGGGGAAATTCCCCCCATTCCCAGATGCCACCATCTCAAACTAGTTGGGTCCAAGGGCAAAAAGGGCAGGGGGACTTCCCTAGATGGGGTGAGAAGAGAGAACTGGGGAGAGGGATGTTTGGGCTCAGGGTCATGAAGTGGCAGGTCAGTCACTGGTGCACTGTTTAAAGCCAAGAGGTCTCTCCCCATCCTGATCTGATTGCCAGCTGGGGCTGATGGAAGGCAAGTGCTCAAAAAATACTTCTCACATGCAAAAGCCAGGTTTCCAGTTTTCTGTGGGGAGGGTGATGTGGTGTGGCCCTGTGGGTGATCGATCCCTATCTGAACACAGAGGGTAGCTGGGACACAAGGATTGCACTGGGGGGTCACGCAAGTTGTCTGCACTTTTTTTTTTTTTTGGCTTTTTGAGACAGGGTTTCTCTGTGTAGCCCTGGCTGTCCTGGACTCACTTTGTAGACCAGGCTGGCCTTGAACTCACAGAGATCCACCTGCCTCTGCCTCCCGAGTGCTGGGATTAAAGACGTGCGCCACTACGCCCGGCAGTTGCCTGCACTTTTATCTCTGTATTTGGAGGGGGGAAGTTTTTCTCCAAGGCCCCAAAGGACAATACTTGCACTGTACTTCCTGAGTAGGAAGCCTTTCATGGGATGTTAACTTCTCTGGGACTCCACAAAGCCAGGAGTGGCGGTGCACACCTTGTAGTTCCAGCAACTGGAAGCAGCAAGAAGATGGCTGCTATTTTAAGGCCAGACTGAGCTAGAGACCCTGTGTCAAAAAAAGAAAAACAAACAAAAGACCCGCTACAGACATAAAGGAAAACAGCACTAGAGGTCGCGTGGCCACACTCCCACTGCTACAAAGTTGAGCATTTGCATGTGCATTTGTGGGATAGCTACACCTGGCTCTTGAACCAAATGGTAGGAGGTTGGACTGAGGTGGCTTCAAGGACATTCTCAGGGTGGCCTGGGAGAAACTTGCCTTCCTTCAGGGGGTTGGAAATTAGGAATAGGGTCTTCCTAACAGATGGCCAGCCTCACCCAGCTTCAGATGACCAGTGTGTACCCTTGCAAAGACCCTGGGACACAGCCCCTCATATACTTGTCCCACACTTAAAAGCCTAAGGATTCTCAGAATCAACCCCGGCAGACTGGAAGCTCCCAATCTTAGCTAGCAGCCTGCTCCAGCCCTGTCCCCAAGGGTAGGGCAGCTCAGCCGCTGGCCTCTGTTCTTTTTTTCCATACTTTCATACATTCTACTGGGCTCAGGGGCCCACAATGCTACTAAACTTTAAGCTATCTGAGTATTTTCTACTAAGTAACTAGTAATTCTTTTTCTTTCTCTAGGATTATATGAAATAAATTTGAGTTATTTTGTAGTATTCTCTTCTTTTAAACCCCTCGGTTTTTCTTTCTCTTCTCATTTTTTTTTTTTTTTTGTTAAAAAAAAAAATCTATTTCTGTTAAATCTCACATCTCTGAGGGTTCCCACAGGCCTGCTAGGCCTCAGTTCTAGCCTTCCCCTCCTTATTGCCCCTGGCACAGGGTAGAGGAAGGAGGGGACACCCCAAGACCCTCAGTCCTTAGTCTCAAAGCTTCTTCCTTTCTGGTTAATCCCTTCCTTTGTTTGGCTCGGCCAGCTCCCCTGAGGGGGAGGGGGAGGGGAGCCCACGGAGTGAAATCCAATCTACTGGTGGGGGCCCCAGAAGGGACCCACTCCCCCATCCCTCTCCACCATCCATCCCAGGATGCTCCCCCAAGAAAAGCAAATGACATTTCTCCCCAAAAAGAAGTGAGGGGGAAAAAAGAACATAAACCCGAACATATATTAAAAACTTTTTTAAGATTTAACTCTGAATACAAATGTATTTTTTTTCTCTCCCTACATATATTCTAAACCTTCTAAAGTTTTTTTTAAGGATCACTTTATCATAAAATAAAATATCCTTTTCATATAATAAATTACCTAATAAAAAGTCTTTTTTTTCATATTAGCCCAGGTTCTTTGCTACATTTATACGGTAATAAATGCCTTTATTAAAATAGAATATTAAATTATAAAGAACTGCTTTTTTTTCTTTTTTGCTATTTTTGTTTCCTCTCCTCCGTTGGTCATCCATCTCACTCCCTCATTCCTTTCTGTTTTGTCGCTCACTTTTGCGTTTTGCGCTTGTTTCTAGGAAAGGCTCACTCAGCAAGGGTGGGATTGGATCTGTGGAGCCCCTAGTGTAACAGTCTTTTGCCTTTGTGGGTGAGGAGTGGAGAGGGGGAGGGGACTGACAGACAGACATCCCTTCTTCCCACCCCCCTCCCATCCCCTGCCCCTGGGCAACCCAGGGTGCCCATTTGGTTTGGTTTCTATTGTACAGACATCTCAAGATGGCTCACATTGGTGGAAAGGAGGGAGGCTGCCACAGGCCAGTTTTCTGGGCTGTGACCTCGTTCCTCTCCCATCCCAGGCTGGTGGTCTGGAGGGGAAGGCTGAGGAGAGGCAAGATAATTCACAACAGGCAAAGGAGAGGGGGGACCTCCCTCTGTGCCCTCATCCCACATCCTTCCTCCATCCAGGAAGAATGGGACTACAGAGCTAGAAGAGCTCAGGATAGTCCCACCCGACTATATACAAGCATCTCCTGGACCTCCCCATCACCCATTCTCTCCTGGCCCGGCCAGCGGAACCAGGAGGGTAGGGGGCTGCTGACAGACACACGTGAGCAACAGGAGCAGCAAAGGGGTGGCGGACTTATCACAATACCTGATTCTTGTAATAGGCTCCGCTGCACCCCAATCCTGCTTTGCCCTGGCCTGACCCCTCACCAAAGATCTGGCTTCTCTCCTCAGCCAGTGGGTAAGACAGAAACTTCATGATTTGTGGCTAATAAGGATTCAGTAATGGTTCAGCTAGGGGCAGAGAGGTTGGGAGTAGGCCACTGCAGGTGAGGGGGAAGGGAGCCCTTCAAGCCATGTCTTTCCTTCTCTTCCTTTGGGCAGAAGATCCAGGGTAGGAGCTGCTCCAAAGTATAATGCCCATGGAGGACAAAGGTGGGGTTTTGACCCTTTATGGACCCCACTATTAGTTTCCCCTTTCAATTTGTCACTGAGTCTAGAGCTACATTCCATCAAGAACTGGAACTGATTCTTTGGAGGAGTGTGGGATAGGACTGCCCACTACACAGAGAGGAACTGGGGGGAGCTACCAAAATGTTCTACAGACTTCTCCCCAGGAGGATGGTATCCCCAAAGCTGGGCTAGAAGGGGCAGGAAGGAAGGAGGGAAGAAAGGCAAAGAGAAGAGGGGATTAGAAGTGACAGCCAGGGGGTGGGGAAGACCGAAGAAACAGAACAAAAGCGAAGGGCAAATTCAGAGGGAGAAAAGTTGGGAAAAGCCAAACAAAAAGTTGGAGGTGAAAGAGAAGCCCCTCCTAGGTCTCTCTAGCCCAGCTTTGAAAGACAGGTGAGTCGTAAGCCCTTTATTGGTTGACATCTTCCTCTACCCCAAAATATCCACCCAGATCTTTGATAGGCCCCCATCTCCCTTATACTGTTGGGAACTCAGGACGTGAATGAAGAGGGGAGTAAAGGGTGATGTTAGGAGGTGGGAGATCAGGACCAGAAGGCTGGGGATCACTAAGGGCACCTCTAGTTACAGATGGCAATTCTCCCTCTCCTGTATTCTCCCACCCCTCCACAGAGGAAGGGGCAAAATGATACACAGATGGGGAGAAGGGAAAGGTCAGGAAGTCCTGGTGGCCACTTCAGGCTAAACAAAAGCTTCTCTTAGCTGCTTCCAGATTTGAGGGTGTGTTTGAGGTATCAGAGTTGTAACTCTAGTAAAACTTATGGTCTGGCCCCCTCCCAAAGGGTAACCACAGGCTCTGAAAGTGGCTCTGCTCCTAGCCACTCAAGCCTCCCCTTCCCCACCCCAGCGAGAGAATATTTCCCAGCACCTTGCCCTGTAGTCACTGATTTTCCAAAAGGCCCTACGTGTCCAGGGCAGTACCCCGGTGAGCGGGTCCAGGAGACCATGGACAGGGGACTTAGGAAAATATTCGGATGGCTTGCGTGGCGGTGATGTGGCAGACTGGACACTCAGGATCCGTCCTCTCACAGATGCGTACTGCACACTCCATACAGAAAAGGTTGTGTCCACAGGGCACCAGGGCTGCCGTCACTTCACTCTCAAAGCATACCATGCAGTCCCGCCCGCCGCCAGGGCTCCGCAGCCCAGCCGCCCCCAGTTTAGAGAAGCCCTGCAGTGGCTCTCCGGGCGGTCGCCGAGGGAGCCCGGCCAGCTGCTCAGGCCCGGCAGAGGTGGCAGGAGTGCGGTGCGCGCCTGGTGGACCCGCGCGTGCCTTGGCTGAAGAGGAGGAGGCAGAGGAGAAGAGCACCGAGGTGGGCGTGGCGTTCTCCTGGCCCGCCCACAGAGGGGGGCTCGTCTCTGCCACGCCGTAGTACACGTCCTGCTTGCCCACGCCGTAGCCCGGAAACAGATATCCACCGTAGCCAAAGTCCCCGCCCTGCTCGCCTAGGCGCGGGGCCTCGAAGGCCGAGTCCACACCGCACTCGCCGATGCAGCCCAGGCTGTTCTGCCGGAAGGTGGAGAGCGGCTTGCATCCGGGTGCATGCACCCGCCAGGCGTCTGAGTAGCGGCTGTCCAGGGCAGCGTCGGGGCTGCCAGTCAGGAAGTCGCCGTCGCTGTTGTACTCGAGGATCTTGCCGGTGCGCACGGCGATGTGCGTCTCGATCTCCTCCCGCGCACGTTCCACGTTGCCCGGGGCACCGGTGATCTCGAACACCGGGTCGCGGTCCCGGCTGGGGGTGATGATGTACGTGTTGGTCTGCTGCTGGATGCGCTTGATGGTCGCTCCCTTGGGGCCCACCACCAGTCCCACCACGCGGTAGGGCACTCGTACACGGATGGTCACCTGGCCCGGCAGAGCAGGGGCCACGCCAAAGGAGGCACCAGACTTGTTGCGTGAGGCTCTTATCATGGAGAAGTGCTCAGCTGCTGAGATGATTTCCCGCCGGGCCGTGGCCACATCTTCCCGCCTCCCGGTCACCATGAACACGGGCTCCTCACCTCGCACAGGTGTCTTGATGTAGGTATTGGTCTTGGCCCTCAGAGCCTTAATCTTGCAGCCTGATCGGAGTGGGAAAGAAATTCACAGGACAAAGGGGTTTGTACTGGGACCTTCCTCAGAATTCCTGCCTCCCAGAAATCCTTCAGTCGGTCCAGTGCCACTCTCATGACCACACTCACAGCCCACCCCAACTTGACCAATCAATCCATCAATGCACTCATTTCTCCAGTGTTCCATTCCGGGCCTTCCAAATACACTCCTCTAACATGGCCTCCTTCAGAGCCTTTGAGAAAAGCAGCTAACCCAAAACCTCCTCACAAACTCTTCCCTAAGCACCTGCCCTTCCGTTCCTTCCATCTCACTAACCTCTCAGTCAAGCTCCTGATTTTTTCTTTCTTTTTTTTGCTCAAAACTCCAAAGCACTCATTAACCCAGTCTACTCATGTGACCTCCATTCATTAAAAGAGTCTGTCCTCTAGCTCACCCAGGGACGTTGGCCACCGTGTGCTGTGACCTCCTCACCCCTTCTGTGAGCCCCACAATCTCTGTGGTTCTCCACACCATAAAGTTTTCAGCACCTGGTTCAATGTAGGACTTGGAAGGGGAGGAAAAGATGGGGGTGGGGGTCAATGAGTCAGAATTCCAAGGGAGAAAAAAGTAGGAATATAGAATCATCCAGAGGACTTAACACTTGGACTCTTGTACTCCCTGGCTGCAAGGCTGGGGAGAGAGGAATTGAGCATTTCTGGACCCAGCTTTAAAGGAGTATCAGGTTAGAGCTGGGAGGCTGGGGAGAGAGGCAAGAAGAGAAAGAAAAGTGAGACAAAGAAGAGGAGGGGGAAGTATGGTGGCCTGTCAGGAAAGGCTACAGCCCTGAGTGGCTGAGTGGACCTGCCTGCCTTCACAGAGCCTCACAACCTCTTCCCACCCGCCCCTCCTCCAGAAGGGAGTTTGCGTTCATGAGCCTAAGAGGGCTAACTCAACTGGCACTGTGCGCCTTCACCCAAGCAGTACTGTGGGGTGAGCAGAACAGCCCTTCACATATACACAGGCCTTCCCCAGCATACAGACTGTATATGAATACACACCCACACCTTTGCCCCATGCTCACAGATAAAAATCCCTGAGCTCCCCAGGCACTTCTCACTGCTGTGTGCCCTTCCTCTTCTCCCAGACACACTATCCACCCAAAGCCAAGCGTTCACTGTGGTGACCTCCCAACACCTCAACTACAGGCCTCTGGGTGAGCTTGCTTTTTCTTTCTCCTCGTTCCTCCATTCCAAAAGTGTCCTTTCTAACCCTAATGGATTGGTAGGTCAGTGACAATATCTTTAACACATATTTGGAAGGAAAAATTGACCCCTCCCCTTCTTTTCAGACCTATGGCAGTTAAGAAGTCCTACTTGTCCTCAAAGCCACATCCTTGCTGCTTTAACATCAATGGATGGTGGTTCAGTTTCTGAGGCTTGAAGGATCGAAGCTCAGTGCTTTCTGCTGCCTCTACCTACAAGCTCTGATAGGCACCCAGGCTCTGGATCCAAAGTTTTGGATCCAAAAACTTCAGCGGGAGATAGGTATCTTTGAGGGCTGGGGAGTCTGGGAGGACAAGCCCTGCTGTGAGACCCAAGGAGAAAAGCCTGAGGCTGATACAGAACCCAGCAGCCTCATTATCGAGTTCTGCGGCCCAGAAGAAGCATCCCTTAGGAGGGGAGGCCAGAATCAGAGAAACACTAAACTACAGAAGCAGGAAGGAGGTGAGAGGACTTCCTTATACTTACAGAATGGGAAAAGGGAGAACATGTGTTCTCAGAATAGGACAAATTCTACTTTTATGACGGATAGACACATTTGCTGAGGAGGCAGAAGAGAAAAGGACCTCAGTCAATTCTGGTGCCTTCCAAGACCTCACTCAAGTGAAGATATTAATATCCCCACCCAATTCCAGGCTCTGAATGTCCAATGTCTGACAAGGAGGGGAAATCCAACTTTCTAAACCAGAAGCCCCAAGAAATTGATGGAGGGGGTGCTGCGCAGGGGAGTGGCAAGCTCCCCTCCTCCACTCAGATCCCCATTCCAAATCCTCCAGCCCCAATACTAGAGTGGATGAAGTGGGATATGGGGTAGGGGCCTCAGCCTGCCTCCCCTCTACTGCCAGGAACTGGCCTCCTCCTTTACTCCCTAGGAATGCAGCCCCTCCATTGTTCCCCACTGTGGGACAGCTCCTCCCCCACTCCACCTCCCAGCCAAGCCCCTTTACAATATCCAAATCCCGCCCCCCAGAAACTGGGAGGGGAAGGGTCCACAAGATCCAGGCTGCTCAATTTGGGTACTTACCAACACTCCCAGCCAGTCAGGGATGCTGGGCTGAGAGGGTGTGGTAACATACTCCATTCATCCCTCCCAGCACACCCAGACATGCACCCACTACCAAATTTCCAAGCGAAGGTTTCTCTCCCCCTTCACCTACATGCCCTTCCCGCCCTGTCCCACGTGTTCACTCAGAGACTCCTCTCCAGACCCCTTGCTCTAGGCCGTGGCCAGCCCAGAACAAAGCAAGACAGAGGAGGACAGGCCCACACCAGTGCTGATACCTTTTCAGAGAAACCCCTCCCCAAACACAAGAACCCTCCAACTTTGGTGTGTAAGCGACCACAGTACCCCTCTCTGCCAAGGGCTCCCACATCACCTCTCCCCATACTGGGACCCTCCCCTGGGCCACACCCCCTTTCATTCCTACACTCAGTCCAACAAAGAGACAGATCCTCTGTCGGGCTTCCTGGACCAGGTCTCCCTCAGAGTCCCCAACTCCAACGGCATAAGGTCCCAGGAGTGCCCCCTCCCCAGACTACAAGCAGATACCAGAGTAGGGGCTTCCAAGTAATTGCACATTCCGTCAGTCCTTCCAGCCGGGAGCCGACACCCCCTCCACACAGACCCCGGGATTGGGAGGCAGTTCCCCCTCCCCTTTCCGCTCCCAGTTCCAGGATATTTCTTTGTCTACGGGCGGAGCCCCAGGGAAGGAAGGGTCCCGCGAGCCGTCCGGACTTGGGGTAGCAGGGAACTTTGTGGCACTTGGAATCTGGGCGGGGGGCGGGGCCCCCTTTGTCGGGAAGGGACAGACCCAGAGGTGGGCAAAGAGGAAAGCGATGAACTTTCCGCGCCGGGGACCGCAAGCCCCCACTCCAACCCTCGCAGTGTCCGGACTCCCGCTTACCTTGCCTGCCCACGATCTCGGCCACGTGCTCGGAGGTGGGCACGGGAACGCACTCAGTGGTGTTGCTGCTGCCCTTCAGGCGCAGCTCGGCTTCTTTGTAGAGCGCGCAGAGCTTGGCGTCGTTCGCCCCTTTGGGGGCGGTGGGGGGCTGGGGCGTCTGCGCCGCGGGGGCCGCGCTCGGGGCGGCCGGGGCC
>CAJQZJ010032773.1:1294764-1344265 GCA_907164525.1 Lophiomys imhausi
CGGCCGGGGCCGCTGCAGGCGGCGGCGGCTGGGCCGGCTGCGGGGGGGCGGCCGGCTGCGCGGGGGCGCCGCCCCCCCCACCTCCCCCGTCCTCGCCCGCCGTGGGGGCGGGGGGCTCCCCCAAACCCAGGAGGCAGAGTTGATCAAGAGCCAGCTGAAGGGCGCGCTCGTCTTCCAGCAGCCCTCGGTCCTTAGAGCTTCCCCCGAAACATCCTAGTTCTCCAAAGCCCCCATTTCTTTCCATTATTCCAGATACCACTAGACTAGGCATGGCGAAACAAAAGCTGGGGGAGAGAGAGAGGGAGAGAGAGAGGTGGTGGAAGGGAGAAGAGAGGAGAGGAGGGGAGGGGAGAGGAGAGGAGGGGGTGTGTGGGGAGGGGGAACAAAGAGCTGGGGAGGGGGGAAGAAAGCGAGATAGAAAGATAGACCCACCCCTAAGCCCCCCTCCCCAAGCACCCTGTAACCTGACTCCCCTCGCCCCAGCCCCCGGGTGGGGGTGGGGGAAAAGAAGCACAACCAAGAAAGCCGATCTCCTCTCGCTCCGGGGTGACGGGGTGGGGTGGGGGGCTGCGGGCCCTAGCCCCCACCCCTCCGCCTCGGACCCAGAGTCTCTACCCTCCGCCGAGCAGACGCCCCCTTAGGCTCCCGCACCGAGCCCCAGTCCCGGAGCGTCGCTCAGTGGCCCCCAATAGAGCCCAGCCCCTTCCAGCGCTCAAACTCTTTTGTTTTAAATGAACTGGATGGAGCAGCATGGAACTGACGGGAGGGGGGCGCGCCCGGGGGCGCCCGGGGTATGCCGGGAGTTGTAGTTTCTCGCCCTCGGGCGTGGGGACGAATTCCTCAACCCGGGCAAGAAGGGGATGCGCCTCTGGAGCTCTGCCCACCGCTCGCGGGCAAAGCCTCGGGTGGGCAGGGAGTCGAGGTCAGGGAATTTTCAGGAGCGGGCGTTATGCGGGAAGTGAGCCGGCATGGAAAAGCGTCTCTCCCCGGCCCTGCAGGTCCCGGGCCTCTTTCTTATGGTAATGAGGGTCGGGGCGGAGCGGCCGCGTGGCTGCGGTGCCCTCCCTCTTCCCGCGCGCGATCACGGAGTCCACGGGCTCAGGCCCGGAGGAGAGCGCTCGTGGAGCAGACAAAGCCCGCGGCCGCTACGGTGGGAGGAGCGGGTCTCTGTGCTGCGTGGGGGCCAGGAAGGGGCGTTGGGGTAGGGGTGGGACCCTGGTAAAGGATGTTGTCCTCTCCTCTCTTAGGTAGCAAGCCATCCCCCTCCTCCAGCCTCCCAGTTCGGGGATGTCAAAGGCTGCGGTGAGTTAGTTCGCGCCCCCGTGGTCCGTGCAGTGACCCGGTGAGGAAGAGGAGGTGCGGAGGGAGTGGATGGGGGTCGGGGGCTGATCAGGGAGGCCGGAAGGGTCCTAAAGGTTTCGTGTGACTTAGTTTGGGGCCTTGAACTTTGGGTAACAGGAGTGAGATTGGGGAACCCAGATTTCCTTTAGTCCTGAGCCTCGAATATAGTGGAGGAAGTCATTCAGCTGTTTCCCTCGCATCTTACTTTTTTTTTTAAAAACATTTATTTATTTATTATGTATACAGTATTTGCTCTACATATATGCCGGGCAGATCTCAATGTAGATGGCTGTGAGCCACCATGTGGTTGCTGGGAATTGAACTCAGGACCTTGGGAAGAACAGCCAGTGCTCTTAACCTCTGAGCCACCTCTCCAGCCCACATCTTACTTTTATAAACCAGTAATTCAGCTTCTTTGACCCTACGAAAAATAGAGATCAGAAATAAGTTTTTAAGACTTGATAGACAGGTGAGGGGGGAGTTAAAGTGTAGTTCATTTCTTCGACCCTACCCTGTATCTTCTTCACTTTTGTCCAAGAGAACGGATGGGGCCGCTGCTAGAGGTCTTGAGGTTAGACTCTAAGAGCCACCTACTAAAATTGGATAGCAGTAAGTGGGTAGGATGTCTTTTTTGTTTGTTTGTTTGCTTTTTGTTTTTTCGAGACAGGGTTTTTTTGTGTAGCTCTGACTATCCTGGACTCACTTCGTAGACTAGGCTGCCCTTGAACTCAGAGATCCAACTGCCACTGTCTCTGCCTCCCAAGTGTTGGGATTAAAGCGAGTCCCACCAAGCCTGGCAACTGTGAGCCGCCATGTGGGTGCTGGGATATGAATCCCGGGTCCTCTGGAAGAGCAGCCAGTGCTCTTAACCTCAGAGCATCTCTCCAGCCCCCCTCTTCCCTTTTTTTTTTTTTTTTCTGGAGTGCCTTTGAAAACAAAAATCTGAGTTAGTGAGGTAAAGTTTTGTGTCAGGGTAGAACAGTGAATTGAGGCAACCTGGGGGTTGGGGAGACAGTGAGGCCAGGAGGGCTAAGTTTAGGCCCAGTTTCCTAAACTGGTTCCTGGAAAGTGAGTTTGCCCATCAGTGGCGGGCAGGGGTCTGAGGGTTTTTAGGCTGATGGTGAAGGAGAACCTTGAGCTGAGGAAGCTGGCTAGCTCCAGTAGGGTAGGCAGTGTCCCTGCATGGAGGACCCAACAGATTGTCAGCACACTTTATGGGATTGGATGCTCTTTGTGCCCCCCAGTGGGAGTGGGAGAGGAAGAACTACAGGAGTCATTGCTTCTGACTCCTGTCACTTCTCTGTCCCAGGAACCTGGACTAGGGTGCTGGGGAACATGGGAGTTTCTTTGGGGAAAGTTTCTACCAGAGACCAGTGGACAGTGGGGGCCACCAGCTGTTTTGAGCTTTCCTGTCCTCACTGAAACAAGATTCCCCCCAGAGTTTGCCCAGTCTCTGCTTTCCTCCCCCACTAAACCAATTAAGGCAGAAGGTTAATGACCGAAAAAGCCTTGGGGATTTGGTCAGGGAGGAAAACAAAGGGCGGGCGGAATCCTGAGTGGGGACAGGGTGCCTGCTGCAGAGGAGAGGGACGGACTCAAGGTGGAGTGGGCCAAGTGGCACCCCACTGAGCCCACATTTGCCCCCTGAGTCCCCCATGCAACAGGGATGCATCCATCCTCGGGATGTCTTAGCATCCCCAGCCAAGGTCACACTGTGAGTCTAGAAATCCTCCAAGGCAGAAGAGAGCACATGTGACCCTGGCACTTGGAGGGCAAGGTTTGTGTGAAGGACTCAGGTGTGCCCATAGGAACAGGCGTCTGTCGTGCTGACAGGTGCAGAGTTGCTGTGGGGACAAGGGAACTGCTCTTGGTCCCTATGCTGAGGCTTCCTTTGTTCAGGCTGATGCTACCGAGTCTGGGCTGCTGTGTGCAGGCCCTGCTTTGCTTCCTCCCCTCCCTGGTACCCATCCATACCTAGGGGTATGAGGGCAGAGGCCTAACATAAGCCACTCCCTTCACTCTGCCCTGTGACAGAATGGTGTAGAGGGTGTGTATTGGGACCCAGGGGATGTCTGTCTCTCTATCTGTACATCTCTGCCTCTGTATATCTCTGTATCCTATCTCTGTCTTTTCCTAACCCCTCTCCTACCCTCCTCTACTCTCCCAACTCCTATTTTCTTTTTTTTTTTTTCCCTGAGACAGGGTTTCTCTGTGTATCCCTGACTGTCCTGGACTCATAGAACTCACAGAGATCTGCCTGCCTCTGCCTCCCGGTACTGGGATTAAAGGCGTGCACCACCTGCCCAATTCCTATTTTCATGCTAAGGAATCAGAGGACCTTGTTGAATCGTTGAGTTGGCTGTGAGTATTGGACACTTGTGTGCATTTGTGTGTATATGCTTGCCTGGGTGCTGAGCAGGAAAGGTGACTGGGTGCGGTGAGATCTCTGTGGAGGCTTGAGGACAGGAATGTGGTAGGAAGTCTGTATTGTGAGACCCATTTCCCTGTCTGCTCTGAGCAACCTTGACTGTCTACATAGTTAACTACCAAAGTAGAAACATACACCTGAGACCAGAGACCTGGGAAGAGAGGGAGACACAGCAGGCTGTCACCAAGCCTCATCAAGTGGGCTGGCCATGGTGTATCTCCTTGTCCCTGTTGCCCTGTTCATCACCGGCTGCCTGAGTCTGTCCTGGTCAGTTCAGCCTCCCTCCCATGCTTTAAGAGGTTTCCACTTCCCTTTTTTTTTTTCTTTGTTCAATTAAATTGTATTTTATTTATATATTGTGGGTATGCACGCACTGCAGCACACACAAAGGTCAGAGAACAACTTGTGGACAGTTCTGACTTCCTCTACCATGTGAGTCCTGGGGCCAGAACTCAGGTTGTCAGGTTTGGCAGCAAGTCCCTTCATTTACTGAGCCAGCTTGATGGCTTGTTTTTTGTTTTGTTTTGTTTTGAGACGGTCTCATGTAACCCTGTCTGGCCTGAAACTCATTATATAACTGAGTAGCGGAGACTGGCCTTGAACCCCATATTCTACTTGTAAGTACTGGGATTGAATGTGTTTTGCCACCACGTCCAGCCTATTTCCCTTTCTTTTATTTATTTCTTTTCTTTTTTGAGACAGGGTTTCTCTGTGTATCCTTGACTGTCCTGGACTCACTCTGTAGACCAGGCTGGCCTTGAACTCACAGAGATCCTCCTGCCTCGGCCTCCCCAGTGCTGGGATTAAAGGCGTGCGCCACCACACCTGGCCAACCGCTGCTTTTCTTGCTGAATGTGCAGCTACTTTTCTCTGTTAACCTGGAATGCACTCAATTTGTTAATTCTTTAGATCAGTTTTCAGTATTTATGTTTCATGTATATGTATATGTGAGAGTTGTAGGTGTGTATGTGTGTGTGCCACAAGACACATGGGAGGCAAAGGACAACGTGAGGAAATTCTGTGGGTTAAATGCGGGTCCTTAGACTTGGCAAACTCCTTTACCTGTGAGCCTTCTTGCCTGCCCTCAGCCTATTTCAGCTAATGAGAATATATTGGGTAAAATTCTGCATGCTGTGGAAAAGCAGTCAGCCTGATCCTTGCTCTCATGGAGATATTTGTCCTTACAGAAGTAAGGGAACTCCATCTTAGGGGCCTGGAGGGCCACCAAAGGCAAGAAAGATAGGTCACTCACTGGCCCCTTTGTCTCTCTGCCTGATCTCCAAGCCCTTTGCAACCCCAGGCTTAGACCTAAACAGACAGTATTTTTGCTTCCCACTGGCAGATCCCCTGCATTATCCATGACTCCCCCAGGGAGAGCAATTCGGAGGGGGTTGGGGTGGAGCCTGGGCCCCCCAGGACAGCTGGCTAACAAGGCCACTCTGGGACTCTGGTTGGGCCCAGGCATTCAGGAGGCTGTGATACTGGAGCTGTGACAGTTGGTCTTTAGATTCCCCACCCAGTGGCGCCAGCTCTGGTTTCGGGCTGGGTGAGGGAGGGGATTAGTTGCCCTCCTGGGACAGGGAGGCAGTAAACATGGTCCCATGAGAGTGTCCCTGTGAGGACTTTTCCTTCCTGGGGCGGAGCGCTAGGTTAGATGCAAGAAGGGGTTTTAGCCTGGGTGAATTGCTGGATGCAATGCATGGGGTTAGAATAGTATATGCAGGTCAGAGTGGGTGGGGGAGAGTGAGGAGTTTAACCCTGTTCAGCCCTCATTTGTCCAGAGGCTCGGGTTCTATGCCTCCCTTCTGCATCTATACCATTCTGTTTCCTTTTCAGAAAAGGGAAGAGGAAGTCAGAGGGGGGTGAGGAAAGCCCTACCATTTCCTGAAGGCTCTCTTCTTAGAGATTCGAACTTTTGATTCAATCTTACATTATTATTTTATTACAATCAACTATTTCATGTGTGCATATACCATATCTATCCCGAGTGTGGAGGTCAGAGGTTCTCTTTCTCTCTTTTTTAAATGACTTATTTTTTATCTTATGTACCTTGGTGTTTTGCCTGCATGTGTGTCTGTAGAATGATGTCAGAGTCCCAGTGACTGGAGTTACAGACAGCTGTGAGCTGCCATGTGAGTGGTAGGATTTGAACCCAGGTCCTCTAGAAGAACAGCCAGTGTTCTTAACCGCTGAGCCATCTTTCCAGCCCAAAGGTTCGTTCTCCTTCTATCATGAAAGTCCTAGGGACTGAACTCAGAGCCTTGGGCTTGGCAACAGGCACGTTCATCTGTTGGGCAATCTCACCTGCCTTTGAATAATTGAATCTTCATGATTCCCTGGAACGTAATTTCTGTCTGAGGCTCAGAGATGTTAAGTAACTTTCCCAAGCAACACAGCTGGTAAGTGGAAACTCCCATTGTTCAAAACTAGAGTTGTTGCGGGGCATCGTGGCGCTCGCCTTTAATCCCAGCACTCGGGAGGCAGAGGCAGGCGGATCTCTGTGAGGTCAAGACCAGCCTGGTCTACAAAGAGAGTCCAGGACAGTCAAGGATACACAGAAAAACCCTGTCTCGGGGAAAAAAACAAAACAAAAAACTAGAGTTGTCTGACTCTGACCCTTCCCCCCCCCCAGTGGCATTCAGTGCTTGGAGACCTCGGAGGGAGTGACAATTAAAGCTGGAGCAGTTTGGGGAGGCTTCCTGGCTGAGGTGGGTCTGTCTGTTGGAAAGAAGGAGTGAGGTTCACTGGAAGCGAATTTGGGGGGTGTTTCTGGAGTTTGTGGGAAGTAGCGTGGGAAGTAGCTAAGGAGGCTTGGGAGTTAGGCAGTTGCTGCTTCTCACGCATCCCGGGGAGCATCGGGTCGTGTGGCCACCAGGTGGCGCTGCAGGAATTCACTTCTCCCTCCCGTTGGTCTGGAGGGCCAGGGCCCAAGTCTGCCTCCTTGTGGAACCATTGCTCCATGCTCTGCCACACACAACTCAAGCTCCCACCCAGCCCTCCGTTTTTGGCAGGGCCTCCTACACGTGAAAGACAGGAAATCTTGATACCAGTCTATTCCAGATTCAGAATGGAAACCCCAAAATAGAGGCTTCTCAGCATCTTACCCTGCCTTCCTATTCAGTGCCTTCCTGAGTCCCTTGGAGATACTGTTCAGGGTAATTGTGAACGACACAAACATTTGAGTCCAACTGGCTGGGTCTGCAGGAAAATAATAACTACCTAATAAAGATTGGAAATTTTAGCTAGGTGTGGTAGCGCACGCCTTTAATCCCAGCAATCAGGAGGCAGAGGCAGGTGGATCTCTGTGAATTCAAGGCCAGCCTGGTCTACAAAGTGAGTTGTTCCAGGACAGCCAGGGCTACACAGAGAAACCCTGTCTTGAAAAAAAAAAAAAGGCGAAATTTTTCATTCAGTAAGCATTCATGAATATTTGTTGCACTGTGCTTTGCCCTAGGCTACGCTGTGCCCCCGCACCTAGACATCCCAGAACACTGGGAAGAAGCCAGTGGCTGTCAGGTGCGGGGACACAGCGTGAGTAAGTTGACTATGAAGGAAAGAAAGCAGGGGATGGAGGCAGAAGGAGTTGAAGTGGTTTATTTTGTTTGTTTGTGGGGAGCAGTCTGTTGTTTGTTTCACGGACAGCTCTCACTATGTAGTCCAGGCTGGTCTGGAACTCACTATATAGACCAGGTTGGCCTCCAGCTCAGATTTGCCTGTCTCTCCCTCCTCAGGAGTGCTGGGGTTAAAGTTGTCTTTTTTTTTTTTTTTTTTTTTTGAGCTTCACCTGCACCCCAACTGGCCTTGAACTTGCTATATAGCTAAAAAAAAAAAAAGGACATCACAGTCTTGACCATCTTGTCCCCTCCTGAGATACTGGCATGTTCCACACCTGCCTGAGAAAGGTTGGTCCCTGGGCCATTTCTGTGGGTGCCTGGAAAGCAGCAGCGGATGGCTGTGTGTGTGGTTGCTGGTGCTCCTGCTAGCTTGCTGCTTTTTGCACTCTCCTTCCCACACTCGCTCTCTCTGTCTGAAAGCCTTCACCCTTCTCCCTACAGCCCTGCAGGGTAAACAGGAACAGGCTTAGGACCTAAGAGCCCTGACTGTTTAGTTCTGTCTTGGTCCCCAGAAGTCTCCCACCCCCGCTTCCCTAACTTCCGGTAGATGACATCACCACCCACCTGGTTGCTCAAGCCTGAAAATGGAGCCATGGGGGAATTTCTGCCTTTCCTTTAACTTGCCCTCAGTGCTTCCAGCAGGGCCTCTCTAATCTCAGACTATTTCCTGCCAGGTTGGAGAGATGGTTCAGTGGTTAAGAGCACTGTCCGCTCTTCCAGAAGACCTGGGTTCAATTCCCAGCACCCACATGGTGGCTCATAATTCCAATTTCAGAGGGTCCAATGCCCTCTTCTGGTCTCTGTGGGCATCAGACACACTTATGTTGCAGGCAAAACAAACATACACTTTGATTTGGTTTGGTTTTTCGAGATAGCATTTCTCTGTGTAGCCCTGGCTGTCCTGGAACTCACTCTGTAGACCAGGCTGGCCTTGAACTGACAGAGATCCACCTGCCTCTGCCTCCCGAGCTCTGTGATTAAAGGTGTGCGCCACCACGCCCGGCTGCTCTATGATTCTATACCTTATTTCCTCTAGATAGGGTTTCTTCCTGGCTCTGAGCTAGGCTGGCAGCCAGCATGCACTAGTGATCCTCTTGTGTCTACTCACACAGCCCTGGGTCTAGAGGCAGTCATGCTTTTAACATGTGCTGGAGATCTGCACTCGGGTCCTCAGGCTTGAGCGGCAAGCCCCCTTTTTGTTCTAGAGACCAGGACTCCCTGTGTAGCTGTGGCTGGCCAGGAGCGCACAGCCCTGGACCTTAGTTTTCTCTCCTGGGAAACATCTGCTGGTGTTCTGGAATCCTTCGGTACTCTGACAAGCATTTAGCAACCAGGAAGGAAAGAAACCCTGCTTTGTAGCAATTGCCAGCTCCCAAGATAAATTCTGTCCCTGAGACTGAGTGCAGCGGGAGCAATGGGCTGTCACTAGCACAGTCATGGCCCCAGCTCAGCCCTGCATGTGATGTGGCTCCAGTTGCAGTTTCCCTGGGGCCCGCGAGTTAGATGTCAGGTTGCACCCAGTTCCAGAAGTTGGAGAGGCTGCTGGCGTCTCTATCGCTTGTCCCTTCAAGCCACTCACTGTGCTCCCAGAAGTTGACTGGACACACGTGTCTGGCAGCATTCACGGACTGCTTGAAGCCTGTTGGTTGGCCCAAGTCCTGATGTTCAAAGCTAGGCACGCAGACACTAACAACTTGCAGCTCCATGTCCTGCGGCCTGGTAAGTAAGGCTGGAGTTCAGGCTCAGTTTGACTCCTTTGACCTCTGACCCTGTCAGAATGCCTCTTTCCTTCCCTGACTTGTCTCCCTCACCTATCCTTAGTCTGTCCACAGAGCCCATCATTTATGTATGTATTTATTTATTTATTGGGATTTTGAGGTGGGGTTTCTCTGTATCCATGGCTGTCCTGGACTCACTTTGTAGACCAGGCTAGCCTTGAACTCTCAGAGATCCATTTGCCTCTGCCTCCAGAGTGCTGGGACTAAAGGCAGGTGCCAGCACGCCCAGGCCCCGTCATTTCTTTTCTTTCCCCTCTCTACCTGGCTGTTTAAGCAAGCACTTGCAGGTTGGACTGTACCTGTTCACTACCAATGAACTCTGCTCTGCATCTCTATAGACTGAAAATGATAGTAGCAGTTACTCTGGGGGCTTTTTGTGGCCACTGAGAAGCAATGTGTAAGGTACCAATGGCACCAAGTACACAGAAAGTGGTTAATAATTGAGGCATGGTGGCGCACCCCTTTAATCCCAGCAGCACTCAGGAGGATCTCTGTGGGTTCTAGGGAGGTCTGATCTGCATAGTGAGTTCCAGGCCAGTTAAGGCTATAAGCAAGACCTTGACCTCAAAAAAGAAAAGAAAACTAATAAAAGTGCTTAATAAAATTGGTGTTTGTAGCCGGGCGGTGGTGGTGCACGCCTTTAATCCCAGCACTTGGGAGGCAGAGGCAGGCGGATCACTGTGAGTTCGAGGCCAGCCTGGTCTACAAAGTGAGTCCAGGACAGCCAAGGATACACAGAGAAACCCTGTCTCGAAAAACCAAAAAAAAAAAAAAAAAAATTGGTGTTTGTTTTGTTATTTTTGTTGAGACAGGGTCTTACTCTGTAGCTCAGGCTGGCCTCAAACTCAGCAGTCCTCCTGCTTCAGCTTCCCAGTAGATTACAGGTGTTGACTATTTTAAATATGTTTTCATCTATTTGTCCCACAGTCTTCAGGCTTGGAGCCCTTACCCCGTCAGCCCTCTTGCTGGCCATGTGTTCACTATTATTCAAACCTCAGTTTAGTACCTCAATGGATAAGAGGCTAGGACTCTGCCCCCTCTTTCCCCATCCCCTTACCAAGGGCTGCCCACTTCTTCCATGAGGATACTCTGTTCTGTCAATGGATGGATGGGTGGGTGGGTGTGTGATTGGGTGAATGGGTGGATGACCGGCTAAGAAGGTGGCGCTTCTCCCAGCCCTACCAGTAGGTGGCGCCAGCCTCTGTCAGTCTGTTTCCCCAGCCAACTCCCTATGCTTGTGTTTCTCTTGCCAAGAGTTCTCAGCCTGTTCTGGAAAGAAGGGGCCCTAAGAGAAGCCATGGGGAGCCCAGAAAGAATGGATGCTTCTAGAGAAAGATGTCATCCCGGGGAGTGAAGGATACAGACGGACCCTGAGAGTCCCAAAGAAACTAGCTGGCTGTCTTGAAATGAGAGGCACTTAAGTCAATCTGTGAGTCAAAAGCTGAGATCTAGGAAACAGACACTGTGTGGGAGATGATGCGGTGAAATCAGTCAGTGAAAGAGGAAAGGAAAGGGGAGGCCCTGTTTCCATGGCAGCAGTATTGTTTGTGGCAAGCTGGGGACTCCTGTTCTCTAGTGCCCGTGCACAGTGACTCACCACAGGAAAGGAAAGCAGTAAAGGGACCTGGTGCTGTGGACAGGATGCTCTGTGGCTCCTGCTTTCGTCCCCACCCTGGTCCCCAGGCATGGTACTAGGAAGGAAATTGAAGGTTGGAGGAACTAAGGCAAGGCTTTACAGGCCTGGTGCTCTACAGGCCATATACTCTACAGCCCGTGGTTCCCCCACCTTTTAGAATTACTTCCTGGAACCAGGCATGGTGGTGCATACCTTTGATCTTAACATTCTGGAAGCACAGGCAGGTGAATCTCTAAGTGTGAGGCCAGGCTAGCCCACAGAGCAAGTTCAAGGACGGCCAGGGCTACACAGAGAAAGCCTCCCTTGAAAAACCTAATTAAAAATAGAATCACTGGGGACTGGAGAGATGGCTCAGCAGTTAATACCACTGGTTTTCTTACAGAGGACCTGAGTTCAGTTCCCAGCACCCACATGTCATCTCATACTTGTCTGTAACTCCAGTTCCAGGGGATCTGACACCCTTGCAGACATGCAGAGGCAGGCGGATCTCTGAGTTCTAGGCCAGCCTGGTCTACAAAGTGAGTCTAGGGGGCTGGAGATGATGGCTCAGCTGTTAAGAACACTGGCTGCTCTTCCAAAGGACCCAGGTTCAAATCCCAGCACCCACATGGCAGTTCACAGCTATCTGTAGTTGCTATTTGTGATGGTGCATGGCTTTATTCCCAGCACTCGGAAGGCAGAGGCAGATGGATTTCTGTGAGTTCAAGGCTAGCCTGGTCTACAGAGTGAGTCCAGGACAGCCAGAGATACACAGAGAAACCCTGTCTTGAAAAAAAAATGTTGGAAGGAGAAAACCAACTCCGTAGTGTTGGTCTCTACACATGGGCACCCTCTTGAGGAAGGCAAATTTCACAGCCTGTTGTAGGCTACAAACTGCAGTAAGCTGGCCTCTTCCCATCCCCAGAGAGCAGACCCCAAATCTGCTCCATCCAGAATCCATTTTCTAGGGTAAGGGAGAGGGGTCACCCTATATGTAAGCCTACCAGCCTCCCAACCTGAGATAGATAGGGCCCAGGAATTTCCAGGCTTCCCTAGATGTCAAGATGGTTTCATTCTTGTTTATCAGTAGAGTCCACATAGTTTCAGAACAAAAGGAGTATCTCCATCCCACCCTAGGTCTTGACAGAGAGAAGGCTAGCCTCTCAGTTCCTCTTCCCCTGCAGGCAGGTAGGGAGAGCCTTAGAAAAATTACAGCTGGGAGACAATGTCACATTAGTGACTGTTTTGGTTTTTGGTTGGTGTTTGTTTTTTGAAAAAGGGTTTCCCTATGTATCCTTGCCTATCCTGTACAGAGATCCACCTGCCTCTGCCTCTGAGTGCTGGGATTAAAGGCATGTGCCACCACATCTAGCTTGTTTTTCATTTTTTAATATATATATATTTATTTATTCATCGCTGAGAGGGACACATACCACAGTGCATGCGTGGAGGTCAGAGTACAGTTTGTGGGGGCCTGTTCTTTCCTTCCACTGTGTGGATCCCAGGATCCCACTCAGGTCTGCTAGGGCCTTCACCCGCTGAGCCATCTCTGTGCCTCCTATGTTCTTAGTTTTTGGTTTTTTGGTTTTGTTTCAGACAGCGTGTCACCACGTAAACCGGGCTGGCCTCATCCTTCCAGTGGTCCTCTTGCCTCAGCTTCCTGAGTGCTGGGATTATAGGCAAGCCTATAGGTTTAAATTTTTGTTCGTTTTGTCATTATTGTGTGCGGGTACACGATGTGTGTCTGGGGGTGATGGGAGGTGCATGCTTTAGTGTCTGTGTGGATGTCAGACAGCAGCTCTGTGCAGTTGCTTTTCTCCTTTCACTTTTTTTTTTTTTTTTTTTGGTTTTTCGAGTCAGAGTTTCTCTGTGTAACAGCTCTGGCTGTCCTGGACTCACTTTGTAGACCAGGCTGGCCTCGAACTCACATTGATCCGCCTGCCTCTGCCTCCCAAGTGCTGGGATTAAAGGCGCCACCACACCCGGCTCTCTCCTTCCACTTTTACATAGGTTCTGGTTGGAGCTCAGGTCACCAGTCCTGCCTGGCAAGTGCCACTAAGTCCTTTATTCACTAAGTCATCTTATCTCACTGGCCCCTTGTTCAGGGGTTTACTGTGTAGCCCCAGCTGGCCTATAACTCATTATGTAGACTAGGCTGGCCTCAAACTTACAGCAATCCCTCTGCCCTGGCCTCTGGACTGGTTTTTGTTTATTTTTGGAGTGTTTTGATATTGATTGTTTTTGTTTGTTTGTCTAATGGCAACTGGGGCCCATGGAAAGGAAACAAGTTTTCAAGGCCACAGAGAATTAATGGAAAGATGAACTAGATTCCTGCCTGCAGAGTCCAAGTTCTCTGATCCCAGAAAGGCCTCAGAAACAGAGGGAGAGGGAGCATGGTAGGTGATGCTAGAGCCTGAGATCTTCAGTTAAATCAAAGAGGCTGGACCACCTCCGAACCTAGTGAAAACCCATTTCCGGGCTCTCATGGAGGAAGAATGGGATGGGAGCAAGTACTTGTGAACTGGAGGTGACTGGTTGTCTTGGAGGACAGGTCTCATCTAGTGGGAACCAAGAGACTCCTTTCATTTATTATAAAGGTGGAACCAAGTGTCTCCCACCCGTCCCCCCTGAGCCAGAAGTTGTATGAACTTCACCATGAACTACACCGGCAGTCCTCCCTGGGGACTGAGAGGAGGTGGGTGGCAGATTCTTGAAGACCCCAGGGGTGTCCAGAGGCTGTGGAAGCTAAATACTAATTAGCACTGGCTTCCCTAATTGGACTTAATGAACTCCTTGTGATGGGCAATTAGGAGGCTACATCAATTAGCACTGAGGGGTGACACCTCAGTCCCTGTTGGACAGGGCCCTTTAGGAAGACAGAGAGTTAGAAAAAGAGTGTCCCCAGGGGAGGTGGTCCCACTGCCCAGCCCCTTCCATGCTGCCATGGGGTTGGAGCCACAGGCCTTTCCCTGGACTCCCCTCCTCTCTGACCCCCATTTTCTCACATGCTGTCTGAGCTGACTGTGCAGAGAGCCCGGCTCTGGGCTCTGGGTCTGGCTGCACCGCTGGTCCTGTGAGCTTGATGGCTATGGGCTGAAACTTGAGAATGTGATTTGCAGCCCAGGCCCATGGATTGCTTGTGTTAGGAGGCCTATTGTGGTTGCTTTTCTCACCTGAACTACTTAGCTGATGACATCTCTGAGTAGAGGGTCCAACATGCCTGACAGTGGGAACATTCTGGAACTTGGCTGTTAATAATTCCCACTCCACCTCTTCATTTTAGAGTGACAGGTAAAAGTGTTGTGAACAAAAAAGTCCTCCAGTCTCATAATAATTACTGAACCAAAATATACAAGATCATGGCCACTGGCAGGCTCGTGAGTGATTGTGTGAAACTATGTGTGTGTGTATACTGCTAGGGATGGGATCTACCTCGAGCATGGTAAACATGTACTTTGGCAGGTCATGGTAGCATACGTCTTTAATCCCAGGTAGCACTTGGGAGGCAGAGGCAGGTGATCTCTGTGAGTTCAAGGCCAGCCTGGTCTACAAAGTGAGTGCCAGGACAGCTAGTACTGTTACACAGAGAAACCCTGCCTCAAAACCAAAACCAAACCATGTACTTTACAGTGAGCTTTACATTGGCAGCTTGAAAGCCTCCTCCACTTCCTGGAGATAGGATTTCATGCTGGCCTTTATGGAGCTGAAGATGACCTTGAACTCCTAATGAGTTCTGGGGTTACAGATATGTACCAACACAAAAAAGTTTATTTTCTGCCAGGAGTTGAAGCCAGGACTTCATGCATGTTAGACAGTCACTCTATCAACTGAATTACACCCCCAAACCCCAGCTCCCTTCAGGAAATTTTGATGATCAGTGAAGGTTGAAGACTTTGGATGGTCTAGAAGGATCCCCAAGCGTGGCTCAGTTCCTCCCTGCCTTGTACTGTGGACTCCTCTGCTTATAGTTTGGACAAAAGCACTCATTATCACCTGCTTGGCCAGAACCAGGTCCCTGTCCATTCACTCCAGGCCTCTATGAAATGAGAACACTCCCTGTGTCGTGTTCACTTCCCAAGGCTGCCCTGAGATTATGTTTTACTGGCAATAGGACTTGCTATAAAAGTAGACAATTTGGGCTGGAGAGGTGGCTCAGAGGTTAAGAGCACTGGCTGTTCTTCCAAAGGTCCTGAGTTCAATTCCCAGCAACCACATGGTGGCTCACAGCCATCTACATTGAGATCTGCTGCCCGGACATATATGTAGAGCAAATACTGTATACATAATAAATAAAGAAATAAATGTTTAAAAAAAATAGACAATTATATTGCTCATTCCCTCAATAAACATTTACTGAAGGCCTAGCATTAAGCCCGGTCTTCTTTACCCACAGTGACTATGGAGTTATAATGGTGGCGTATGCCTGCAGAACACGGTCCTCAATCTTCAGACATGTTAGGTTCTTGGGCCAACCTCTGGTTTGATTTGGATTTTGGCTCCTCCTGAGGATCAGGAGCACCTAGAACAAGCCGTGACACAGAAGCGGCTCTTGTAACTTTTGCTATTGTTAGCACACCCGGGCTGGGTGTGGAGAGAGGCCCAGTTGGGGTGTAAGTGCAGAGCTCTAGGGGAGAACAGCAGTGAAGGCAGACGAAATGGGGGTGAAGCTAAAAGGTGAAGAGCAGGGTGTGTGGCAAAAGGAAAGGGGGAGTTGAGCACATCAATGGAACTGGCTTTCGAGGATACTGAGCTCAGATGTGTGGGGTTCTTGCCACATACCACATATTAGGCCAGGTTCTGGGAACACAAGTGAGGCTTGGGTCTACCCATCCTCAACCCTCAAGGAGGCACCCTTATATGAGAAGGGGCACGGCAGCACGGACAGGTAGCTTTACTGTTCTGTGACAAGGACTGTTTGAAGCGTTAATGGAGACTCTGAGCCTAGACTTTGTGATACTTTTAGCTGGTCTACAGCATTGGTTCTCAACCTCCCTAATGCTGCAGCCCTTTAATACAGCTCCTCATGTTGTGGTGACCCCCCCCCCAGCCATAAAATTATTTTCGCTGCTACTTTATAACTGTAATTTTGCTACTCTTATGAATCATAATATAAATATCTGATATGCAGGATATCTGGTATGTGACCCCTGTGAAAGGGTCTTTTGACCTTCAAAGAGGTCAAGACACACAGGTCGAGAACCGCAGGACTAAGGGAATGTTGGCTTAGGTCGAAGCAAGAGAGGCTGGGATTGTTGGCATTTAGAGGGCATGTGTGCTAAGTGTAGTGGTGAAGGCAGAGCTTGGATCACAGAGGGCTTTGCAAGCCAGGTCAAGGAATTTGGACTTCATCCCAAATACAGGGAGAATCTACTGTTGGTTTGAAGTCTTGTAGAAACATGAAACATGAGTCTTTCTTTAGCAGACGTTCAAGGAAAAAAAATAATAAAAGGGATAGGGCAGAAGCAAAGGTGGAGACAAGGAGAGCAGAATATCACCTATGTAAGGCCAGTGGGATGAGAATCAGGAAGCTGGAGATGGCGGTCAGAGGGAAAAAAGTTTTGGAGGAAGAACCACATGACTTGGGGCTCCTTGGCCCAGAGACATGGTAGGGATAAGGCTGAGGGAGCTGAGTAGGGTCAGGGTTGCATGGGGACACATAAAGGACTCCATTTGGATCAGGCATAGTAGTACATGCCTGCAGTGCTAGCTCTTGGGAGGCTGAAGTAAGAGAATTGCCACAGGTCTGAGGCTAGCCTGGGCTATATATACAGTGATACCCCCTCTCTAAGAACATTCCATCAGAAGTCAGGAATGGTGGTATATACATCTGTGATCATGACACTTGTGGAAGGTAGGAGCGGGAAGGGCAGGAGGTGCAGAGTTCAAGATTGTCCTCAACTACATATCAAGTTCAAGGCCAGCCTGGGTTATAGGAGTCTATGTCTCAAAACAAATATGAGGTGTTGCGCACATCTTTGATCTCAGCATTCTGTAGGCAGAGTCAAGTAGAGCTCTGTGAGTTTGAGGCTAGTCTGGCCTACATAATAAACTCCAAGACAGTCAGGGCTACAGAAAGAGAACCCATCTCAAAACAAAATAAAAACATACAGGAGGCCCTGAGCTCCATCTCTAGTACAAATAAAATAAAATTTTTTTTTTTTTTTTTTTTTTGGTTTTTCGAGACAGGGTTTCTCTGTGTATCCTTGGCTGTCCTGGACTCACTTTGTAGACCAGGCTGGCCTCGAACTCACAAAGATCCGCCTACCTCTGCCTCCCAAGTGCTGGGATTAAAGGCGTGCGCCACCACCTCCCGGCCCTAAAATAAAAATTTATGTAGGACACTGAGCAGGGGCAGGTGCTAGGCCTGGGAATCCATGGGGACCTCCTCTAAAGAGTTTGAAAGAGAAGAAGGGCACTGAGTTCCAGTCAGTGCCAAGCCTTCCTTAGTGTTTCTGTAGTTTCTCTGGACTCCTGTGTTGGGACAAGCCTGTTTGGACTCTCCCCAGCCCACAGGGAGGAAACACCTGCTCTGTGACACTTTTGGAGCAGTGGAGGTGAGCAAGTCTAGGGATACTCTCTGCTCCCAACTTGTTAGGAATGGGTTCTGAGGGCAAGAGAGAGGCTTCCAGGCAGCAGGGTGATACGGACATATTGTTTACCCATAAGCGAGCACACCAGCTCAGTTCTACCCTATCTGGAGACTGAACAGTACAGGCTTCTTGCTTGTCCAGCCACTGGGCTTGCCAGGCCATTTGCTTAGCTGGTTTTTTATGACTGAAGTCTTAGCTCTGTCCTCGCTCCAGGACCACAGTTCCACTCCCTGGCAGTTCCAAGGCCTCCCATGGTGGCCAGTTGACACACCTTCACGTCCTGCACCACTTCAGGCGCCTAGCAGCCTCCTGAAGTCAACCCTTTGCCCTCCCTCTTCAGACGTTGGTGCCTGTGAAAATGAACCATGAACTAACTCTTGGGAGAGAAATCACAGAAACCAGGAAAAGGGGCCCCTGGGGAGGGGATAGTGAGTCACATCTTTATGTGTATTTTTCAAAATTTCCAATGGGAGTTTGGAGAACAACAGCCTATCCGTTGCCAGCTTGGATTTGCCTTTCAGCCTTTCAGCTGTGCCCTCATCCTCCTTCCTCCCTCCCTCCCTCCTTCCCTTCCTCCCTCCTTTCTCTCTCTCTCTCTCTCTCTCTCTCTCTCTCTCTCTCTCTCACACACTCTCACTCTAGCTTTGGCTTGCTTGGAGCTCAAGGCCTAAAGTAGCATGACCTTGAACTACAGTGACCTGCCTGCCTCTGAGTGCTGGGTTTAGATGCATGTGCCCCACGGCTGCCCGTGCTCTGTTTCTATAGGCTTAACCCTAACTCCTTGTCTACACCCACTTCTGAGTTCTGCTCTGATGCCTAGTAGTCTCTCCTTTCCCGCCCTTTGAAGATTTGTGCTGTGTTGAGGTTCTGGAAAGTCCCTCCTGTGGTCTACTTGCAGTCTCTCCTCAGTGCTTCTGGGTAGAAACATAGAGATCAAGAGTAGAGCAGGAGCCGGGCGGTGGTGGCGCACGCCTTTAATCCCAGCACTTGGGAGGCAGAGGCAGGCGGATCTTTGTGAGTTCGAGGCCAGCCTGGTCTACAAAGCGAGTCCAGGACAGCCAGAGATATTCAGAGAAACCCTGTCTCGAAAAACCAAAAAAAAAAAAAAAAAAAAAGAGTAGAGCAGGAGACTTTGCTTCTGGCCAGGGTCACTCTGTCCAAACCTCCAAACCTTAAAGACTACCAAGTCTTAGCCTCAGGGGTTTCTTTCCCCTGCTCTCCCAACCAGCCCTTCTTGCCATGTCTGCAGAAGGCCAGGTACTGAGGGTGAGAACAGGCTGTCGCCTGGAGAAGCCTTGCAAAACAGGGGCCTCATGCTGAGGAGGTGGGCACAGAAGAGAATCTGCAGCTGGTCCCTCTGGGTCCTGAGCCCCTTAGCCCTCAACATACCTGTGTGCCAGCGCCTTCTCCCTTCACCCTGGGGGGAGGAGTCAGGGACTCCATTCTGCACACAGTTGCACATAATTCAACAGGGGAAATGGAGGGAGAAAGAGGGAAGACACCCGAGGAGAGTAGAACATGGTGGGTCTCTCAAGAAGGTTCAGGAAGGCAGCCCATGCCCCCTACTCCAACCCGGTTTGCAGACCCTGAGCTCCCAACTGTTCTTATATGCTTCCTTGGGGGTCCTAGACTAGCTGGCATTCTCCCCTCCCAGTGTCTGACTAATCCTTCCCAGCTTGCATGGCACATCCTGCCCCTGCTGTACCCATGCCAGCGACAGGCCACATCACTTAGACTACATCTGGCTCTGTTGGACACACCCTATCCTTCCCTCCCTTCTTTTTCCCCTCTTCTTCCCAGGGACCACCAGACCTCCTAGAACTGCCACCTCCTCCACTGAAGCCTCTAATGGAGCACCTTCTCCCTCCTCCTGCCCAGTCAGCCCCCCAGACATCTTGACTTCCTCTCAACATGCCCTCCCTCAGTGAATCCTGGCCTCCTGGCAGCTTCCTCCCTGAGTCCTGACTAAGCAGTAGATTGGGAAAGGGACACTCACTGTACAGTTTCTGCTCCCCAGAGCTGTCTGGGCCTGGGTGGAAGGCCTGCAGTACAAGGGTTAAGTTTCCCCCATGCTCAGCTCTCCTGCCTGGTGCCAGCTGATAGATGGTTCATTAGGGACAGAGTTGAGCCTCCAGTATTAAGGTGAGGGCCAGGAGGAAAGTCTGTGGTTCACCTTCCAAGCTTTTCTTTCTTTTTTTTAAGGGATGAGGAGGAGCCTGGAAGAGCCTCCAGCTATTGGCCTCCATCCTCCTTCCTTCCTGCCTAGCAACTGTTTCATCGGGTAAATATTTACCCCACCAAGATCTGGGGCTGATGTACTGGAGTCAACCAGAGTAGTTGCCCCTCTCCTCAATTCCATGGCCTGTCTACCCAGCTCCCCACCACAGGGTCCTGGCCTGCACTCCAGATGTGGTCCGGGTCCTCCCTCACAGCAGACTTCCCCCGCAGCCTTCTGTTTTTCCACTCTACCATTCTTTCCCTCTTGTCTTGTGTTCAGCTCTCTGAGCCACCCTCTACTTCTTGACTCATCTGTCCTCTAAGAGACTGAGCAAGGGCTTACCCCAAATCAAGGGTTCTCTGGCCCTGAGTGTCCCTCTGGATGCTTCTCCTGATTGTGTCATGTTTGACACTGTTGGTGCTCACTGGGTGCTGGACTTCTTTCCTCCAACAGGAAGTATGTCCTGCCTCTAAGTGTCCTTCATCTCCAGTAAGCTCCTGGGAAAGAGAAGAGGTGCCAAGTCCCATCTGGGACAGGAGTTCCCCGTTAGGAAGCCAGCACCATTTTTTAACCTCTGAGGTAGGCTTGAGGTGATCACAGGTAAGAGGCCACCTCATACCTCCCTAAACCTGTTTTCACCTGTGACTAGGGCTAGGGTCTGAACCTCTTCAGTGTTTTTCTCTTTACCTGTCACTGTGATAAAGAACTCTTCAAGCCAAAGTGTCCAGGGTACCCTGTGAGTTCTGAGCTTCCTGGACAAAGATGGCCAGTGGGGTATCCCTCTGGGGCAGGCCTGTGGGCTGGCTTAGGAGCAGGGGACAGGGCACTCTGGGGAGCTGCACTGATCAAGGTCTAGAAAGGAAGGGTTTGCTGCAAGACACCTGGGCTCCTCCCAACTCTGAAGCTTTCTGGCTTCTAAGAGTGAATGTTACTCAGTCAGTCAGTCCCCATCCTCCCTTCCCAACCTGCTGATCTCCCAGGGACCTAGTCCCCTCACATTTGGCAACCCTTCTTCCCTACTCCTTCATGAATCCTCCCTTGCATTACATTATTCCCCCAAAACTTTCACCCTCTCACAGGTACTAGGAAAAAAAAGAGCTGTGGAGTCAGTCCTTGAGGCATCTGGGGGCTCGAGAGGGTTGCAGACGGTATCCTGAAAATTAGACTGCAAAATTTCAGCCTCTGCATTGCCCAGGCCCTTCTAAGTCCTTCTGAGAGGAGCCTGCCTGTAAAGTCACATGCCAGCATGGGACTCATGATGACACAGTCATCTTTCTTTTGTTTTTTTTTTTTTTTTTGAGACCAGGTTTCTCTGTGTGGCCCTGGCTGTCCTGGACTCACTTTGTAGACCAGGCTGGCCTTGACCTCACAGAGGTCCGCCTGCCTCTGCCTCCTGAGTGCTGGGATTAAAGGCGTGGGCCACTACACCCCGATGTCTTTCTTTTCTTATCCTTCCTTCTTTAAACATTTTTGTTGTGTTTTTTTTTTTTTGTTTTTCGAGACAGGGTTTCTCTGTGTAGCCCTGGCTGTCCTGGACTCAATTTGTAGACCAGGCTGGCCTCGAACTCGCAAAGATCCGCCTGCCTCTGCCTCCCAAGTGCTGGGATTAAAGGCGTGCGCCACCACTGCCCGGCTTTTGTTGTTTTTTGAGACCGGGTTTCTCTGTGTAGCCCTGGCTGTCCTGGACTCACTTTGTAGTCCAGGTTGGCCTTGAACTCACAGAGAACCTCCTGCCTCCGCCTCCGGAGTGTTGGGATTAAAGGCGTGGTTGCCCCCGCAATTACAGACAACTGTGAACTGCCATGTGGTGCTGGGATTTGAACCTGGGTCCTTTGGAAGAGCAGTCAGTGCTCTTAACGCTGAGCCATCTCTCCAGCCTTCTTTAAACATTTTTTAAAAGATGTATTTATTTTATGTGTATGAACGGCTTGCCTGCACATGGGTGCCTGCTACATGTGAGTATCAGAAGAGAACATCAGAGCCCCTAGAACCAGAGTTATGGATGGTTGCAAGCTACCACATGGGTGCTGAGAATCAAGCAAGAGACCCAGGGCCCTTAACTGCTGAGCCATCTCTCCAGCCACACCTGAACACAGGCACCTGTGCGCGCACACACACACACACACACACACACACACAGAGACCCACCTTGAAAACAAAAACCACAAAACAGGGTCTCACTCATATAATTCAAGCTGAGTTCATCTGGACATGTGGCTGTGCACAGCCTTCAACTTCTGATTTTCCTTCCTCAGCCTCCCAACTCCTGGAATATGCTACCACGCCAGGCTTTGGTTATCTGTCTGTTTTGTTATGTTTTTGTTTGTTTATTTTATTTATTTTTTTTTTTTTGGTTTTTCGAGACAGGGTTTCTCTGTGTAGCCCTGGCTGTCCTGGACTCAATTTGTAGACCAGGCTGGCCTCGAAGTCGCAAAGATCCGCCTGCCTCTGCCTCCCAAGTGCTGGGATTAAAGGCGTGCGCCACCACTGCCCGGCTGTTTGTTTATTTTTTGAGACAGGGTCTCACTGTATAGCTGAGGCCTAGAGTGGGGAGTGCTGGGATTAGAGGACATGCCCCACCACGCCCAGCCCAGCCAGCTTGTATTTATTTTTGGTTTTCTCTGTGTAGCCCTGGCTCTCATGGAACTCGATCTGTAGACCAGGCTGGCCTCAAGCTCAGAGAGCCACCTGCCTGTGCTCGGAGTGCTGGGATTAAAGGGGTATACCACCATGCCCAGCTTCAGGCTGTATTTCTTAAGGTAAAAAGGACCTCTCCCACAAAACTGTGTGCTTTAGGTAAATTGCCAAGCCATCCTAAGATTAGTACTAAATGTTCCTTTTCCTAGGAACTCCCTTAGTCCCGAGCAGAACAGAACAATTGTACACGCTCGTTCCAGGCCTCACAAACATTTTGGTCACCTAGACAAGGATTCCCTCTCCCCCACCCCACTTCCTGGAAATGTTGGGGGTTGTGGTGAACCGACCCTTTTCTCCTGCGGGCATCCTGCAGTTGTGGCGCTTCTGTTTGTTTCCTTGGCAACAGGGAATGGAAACCCCCATTTAGGAGGCCCGGGCCCCCAGCAACCACACACACAGATACACACAGGCTCACATGCGGCCGCCCACACGCAGTAGCGTGCGTCACCCGCCTTCTGCACTGCAGCCGCAGGCTGTGCAGGGAGCGGCCCGCCAGCCAGGGAGCAGCCGGGATGCCCGCCCCGACCCTGTCGCTGGAGGACAGGCAACCACGTGCCCCGCCCCCGTCCTGCCCTTTCCGTTCAGATTCCAAACCCCCCTTCCCCCTTCCAAAGCTGGTGCTGCGGAGGCTGGGGATGGAAAGGAAAGCAGGCGCTGAGAAAGGCCTTCAGCCCCCAGCCTGATCTTTATTTTGGTCTAGTCTGGTGTGTATTGTAGAGTGGGTGAGTGCTGTGACAGTCCCCGAGAGCTGGTGGCACCCAAGTGGAGGGAGGGGGAGGTGATTTGGAATGCTGGAGACGGAGCGCCTCCTAGGTGGGAGCTTGCTCCTGGTCACACTACAATTTGTTAGGTTGGGTTCCTGCCTAATGTTTGAAGCTTTCTTATGTCACCTGTCAGCTACGTGGCCTTGAGCAAATCAGTTAAACTGGCCAAGCCTCCCATTCTTTTATCTGCAGTATGGGGATAATGGTGCTTCCTGTGCTCCTCAGAGATTTTCGACTGTGAAAGGGTCCACAGCCCGGAACCTAAGTGTAAGGTGTGAGCGGGTTGGCCTCTCCTCCAGCTGTACCTACTCTCCTTGCTGGGGCTGTCTCCAGTTTCCTAGGAAGGGCATTGCAGCCTGGCGGTGCACTGGCCCTAGCCAGCTGCCCTCTGTTAAGGTCGTGTAGTACAGGATCAGAGGCTATCCTGGGGAGTCTGGCCTACCCTGGCCAAGTCTTTTGATCCTCAGCCCTCAGATGCCAACTTTTTTTTGTTGTTTATTGGTTTATGTGTGTGTGTGTGTTCTCAAGACAGGATTTCAAGACAGGATTTCTCTGTGTAGCCCTGGCTTCCTGGAACTCGTTTTTGTAGACCAGGCTGGTGTCAAACTCAAAGAGATCAGCCTGCTTCTGCCTCCAGAGTGCCGGGGTTAAAGGCAAGCACCACTATTCCTGCCTTTTCAGCTTTTTATTTTATTTATTTATTTTTGTTTTTTTTTAACATTTATTTATTTATTATGCATACAGTATTTGCTCTACATAAATGCCCGGGCACAAGACCTCAATATGGATGGTTGTGAGCCACCATGTGGTTGCTGGGAATTGAACTCAGGACCTTCGGAAGAACAGCCAGTGCTCTTAACCTCTGAGCCATCTCTCCAGCCCTATTTTTGGGCTTTCAAGACAGGGTTTCTCTGTGTATCTCTGGCTGTCCTGGACTCGCTTTGTAGACCAGGTTGGCCTTGAACTCACAGAGATCCGCCTGCCTCTGCCTCCCAAGTGCTGGAATTAAAGGCATGCGCCACCATGCCCGGCTTATTTTTCAAGATAGTCTTCTGCCAAGGTACGTAGCTCATGCCTTTAATCCCAGTACTCCGGAGACAGAGACTGGCGGATCTGTGTGAGTTCAAGCCTGGTCTACAGAACAGCCAGGGCTATAAACAGAAACCTTGTCTCAAAGAAACCCAAAACAACAAAAAGTTGTTTAGTTCATGCTGGCCTCAAACTTGCTATGTAGCCAAGGGTTTCTTTGAACTTCTGATCCTTCTGCTTTCTCCTCCCAAATACTGGGATTATAAACCCATGCCACCATGCCAGGCTGCAGAAGCCCATTTATGAAGATAAGCACTCATTCCTCAGGGTTTTGGGACCTCTTCAGGGAGGTACAAGGGATCCAGAAAGGGATTCCAAATGGCCAACTAGTGAGACTTGTCAATTACTTCTCCTAAGGACCATTCCTTCCCCCACCTCTGCTCCAATCAGCTTGGAGTTTGCATCCTCCTGAGTCCCAGTGGGAACCCCCCCTCCCTTTTTCCTGCCAACCTCTTAGAGTTTGGGGTTCCTGGCATACCAAGTGCAGATAATAATGTCTACCTCATAAGGTCAAGGTGAAGATTAAGCAGATACACCTCCACATGGCCCCTAGCCTGGTGCCTGCCATATGCAGCCACTTAAAGAATGGGCGAGGCCTCCCTCTGTAGGGGCAATAACTATCACCACCACGCACACATGATTCATCAGTTCAGCACTGTTTGGTCATAGACCCTGTAATCAAAGGAAGAATTAAGTCAAGGACAGCCCTCAAGAACTCACTCTGAAGGGATTCCCAAGCCATGTGTCTTGGATTTCTAAATCACTTTCACCTCTCTCCTCTAGAGAGCCAGCCCTTCCCACCTTGAGAGGGAGCAAAACTACCTTTCCAGTGGTCTGAGGTTCTGACTGACTTCTCTCCCTCTCCCTCCGCCTACCCAGGATCAAAGCCTAATGTTAAGATCTCAGTCTTTGGAGCCAGACTAACCTGTATTCAAGTTCCAGTTTTGCTACTAGCCATGACATTAGACGAGTGATTCTTAGATGGGGGTGATGTGGTCCTCCCCTAGGGATATGGGGCAATGTCTGAAGATGTTTTCTGACTGCCCTAACTGGGGACAGAAGCGCTGTTGGCATTCAGTTTAATATTCTGAGATGCTGTAAAGATCTTGCTCTGTACAGTCTCCCATGAGAGAATTATCTGGCTGGAAAGAGCTATGAGGCCAGGATCAGCAATCCCTATGTTACATGGATAACTTAAAGCAACTGGGCTTCACTTTTCTCATCTGCAGAACAGCACTAATAACATGCCTGTTTGCTGAGCTATTCTACACATGCAAATACCTGGTACCCAGTAGCAGGAGGCATCCATAAACACTCCTACATAAGTCATCATTAGCATGCTTCTGCCTAAAGCCCTCTGCTCAGCCCGTTCTGCCTAGTTCGGCATATCTCTTGCTAAGGCCAGCATCTCTGTTTTGTTGCTGCTGTTTGTCTGTTTTGAGACAGGGTCTCACTGTGTACCCCTGGCTGGCTACAAACTCAAGATGCCCGCCTGCCTCTACCGCCTGAGTAGCTTCAACTGTGGGCCTGTGTTGTACACCTGCCCCTGCCCTCTTTCCTCTTTGCTCTCAGAGCTTCCCTTCTCCTCTCCACTTCAAACCCTGTCTAGCAGCTAGAATCCTCCCCTTAGGACTCTAGCATCAGGTCCCACTTCCACCTCCTACTTCTCCCATCCTGTCCCTTCATTCACACCTTCCAGTCTTTCCCCTCCACAGGGCCAGGCCACACCCCTCTGCCTTTTCTCATTCCTGACCTTTGCACAGAATTTCTCTGGCACCAGCGCACCCCTGCTCCTCCCACACAAGCACTGCCAGAAGGTAGTAAAGCTGCCCGCCCTAGGTTTGGACAAGGCTGTGGGCCTGAGCTGACTTCCTGCTGCCTACTTGCTGTCTGATTAGGGGAATGGCCTCACACGAACCGTAGGGTACGACTTTCCAACCCATGCAGTTACTTTGTGGTCCACGTTAGGAATGTGTATGAAAACACAAATAGGATTATTGAGAGGCTGGTAGATGACAAAGAAAGGAACTGATAACACAGACCTCCTGGTGACCTGAGCTAAATTCCCAGAACACACATGAAGGCAGAGAAGAAAACCTACTCTATAGTTGTCCTTTGACTTCTACCCTCATGCTATGGTCTGTGTGCCCACATATACATAGTACACACGCAGACACAGTTAATTATAAATATACATAGTACACACGCAGACACACAATTATAAAAAAAAATTACTGCCGGGCGTGGTGGCACACACCTTTAATTCCAGCACTAGGGAGGCAGAGGCAGGTTGATCTTTGTGAGTTCAAGGCCAGCCTGGTCTACAAAGTGAGTCCAGGACAGCCAGGGGTGTTACACAGAGAAACCCTGTCTCAAAAAAACAAACAAAAAAATTATAGGAGCCAGCTGTGGTGGGGCACGCCTTTAATGCCCCATGCCTTCTAGTACTACGTAGGCAGGAAGATCTCAACAATTATAGAGGGGGTACTGGGGTGTAGCTCCAATGTAGCTCCACTGGCTTGCCTCCCGTGCACAAAGCCCTGGGTTCAGTCTCCAGCACTGTGTAAGCCAGGCATGTAATGTACTTCTGTAAAAAGCACTGGAAAGTAAGGCAAAGAGGATCAGAAGTTCGAGATCGTCCTTTGCTACCTGCATGTAACATGTTGAGGAAAAGAAGGTCAAGGACTCCTGAGTTCTCACAGAGCACTGTTCTGCTTTGCACTTTTGTGCCCATGAAACTCACCACCTTATAGTAAACTGGAGATCTGTCTTTCCTTATTTGCCATCTTACATCCACTGGAATGTCACAGTGTTGGGGCTGGAGAGATGACTGATTTGTTAAGAGCACTGGCTGTTCTTTCAGAGGACCCAGGTTCAATTCCCAGCACCCACAGGGCAGCTTGCAACTGACTATAATTTCAGTTCCATAAAAGTGCCACGATGTCAACTCCAAGAGCACAGGAGTTTTTAACTGTGTTTTTTGCTTTTTGTTTTTTGATTTTGTTGTTTTTCTGAGACAGAGTTTCTCTGTGTAGTAGCCCTGGCTGTACTGGACTTGCTTTGTAGTCCAGACTGGCCTTGAACTCAGAGATCCACCTGCCTCTGCCTCCTGAGTGCTGGGATTAAAAGTGTGGACCATCACACACCCGGCCTCAGCCCCCCCCCCCCTTTTTTTTGGTTTTTTGAGACAGGGTTTCTCTGTATAACAGCTATGGCTGTCCTGGACTCGTTTTGTAGACCAGACTTGCCTGGAACTCACAGAGATCCGCCTGCCTCTGCCTCCCGAGTGCTGGGATTAAAGGCATGCGCCACCAGGCTAGGCTCTCAGCCCCATTTTTAATGTGTTTTATTCATTGTTGTATCCCTAGTGCCTAGAAGAAGAAAAAAACTCAGCACATAGAAGGATCTCAATAAGTACATTTTTTCATTTTTTAACCACTAAATGATCCGTCTACACTTGAGGCACATCTGTAGCAGCCATAAGCCTACCTTTAGCAGGGAATTTCCCTCAGTGTGTGTTGTCTGCTCTATGGGAACTGCTTCATTTTACAGATGGAGGGAACTGAGACCCTAAGACATGAGACAACTCACCCAAGTCACCCACCTAAAAGTGACAGGGCCAGGTGCACTTGTTTCTTAAAGGACACAGAGTACCTCTTGGTCACAAAAATGACCAAGGCTCAGTCCCTCCTGTCCCTCACAGCACTCCCAGGAGGGGGAGTTACAGAAGGAGGCCAGACACACAGACACACAGAGCAGCACCCTCCTTAGGGCCTTGATGATAAGTGCCAAGCAACCCCTTAGACTCCACTCTGAGATTTCAGCAATGCTTCAGCTCCCAGACTGCTGGGGTCCATGTGGAATTCATTATCTAGTTTTGAGCTCCAGGCTGCTCTTTAGACATACTGTCTTCTTGGTCTTGATCCTCCCTCCCCATCCTTCTCTGCCAGCCCTTGACACCAGAACTCCACACCCTGGGAGCCCAATCCCCAGATCTTTGGTGGCCACTTTGCTCATGTGACAACTGAGGACCAGGGAAGGCAGGTGCAGAGTGCAGGCCACACACCAACTGAGAGCCAGGGCTGAGAGCTGGTTGTCTTCCACTGCACCTGGCCTCTCCTGCAGTGTCTGACGTTGATCTGTGCTTTCACGGAGGAGGAGAAGGCGCAGGTCTTCAGGACACAGGATTAGGGTGGGACACTCCGGTCCTAGACCCTCTCTGAAGTTAAGATGTAGGACTGAAGCCCAGGTGTGGTGGCACACACCTTTGATCCCAGCACTTGGGAAGTAGAGGCAGGGGAATCTCTGTGAGTTCAAGGCCAGCCTGGTCTACAAAGTGAGTCTAGGACAGTCAAGGATACACAGAGAAACCCTGTTTTGGAAAACCAAAAAAAAAAGATGACTGAGACCATCTTGATTGTAGTGGTGACACAGGTCCTTTGGTAAGAGTCCAGCACAATTTGGGGTGAAGCCCTCTTCTATGCTTTTTCCACAAATTGGGGATGGGTAGAATAAGAAGGGTTAAGTGTGGTTTTGTTACTGAAGCCAGGAAGGGAAGCCAGGCCGGGAGGGAGAGGGAGGGGGATTGGAAGAGCTGAGACAGTGGGAACAGCATGCACCCCAGCCCTCACGTTCCACTGGCTTACCCACTGGTCTCTGCTTCTAGTTTAGGAAGTAGGAGTTGGAGACACAGAATAAACTTTTTTGCTGCTGTTTCGTCTGGGAAGTTGAGTGGCAATGCCACAGCTAGGGAGGGGACCACAGGGAAAGAAAACCAAGTCCTAGGTCCCCTCCCCTGAATGCATCCTGGATCCTCACTACACTGCCCAGTCACCCTAACAAATAACTCTCCCAGAGCCCGGTGGTGGTGCATACCTTTAATCCCAGCACTGGGGAGGCAGAGTCAGATGGATCTCTGAGTTTTGAGCTCGAGGCCAACCTGGACTACAGAGCAAGTTCCAGGACAACACAGGGCTACACAGAGAACCTCTATCTTGAAAAACAACAAACAAGCCGGGCGGTGGTGGCACACGCCTTTAATCCCAGCACTTGGGAGGCAGAGGCAGGCGGATCTTTGCGAGTTCGAGGCCAGCCTGGTCTACAAAGCGAGTCCAGGACAGCCAGAGCTGTTAAACAGAGAAACCCTGTCTTGAAAAAACCAAAAAAAAAAAGAAAAAGAAAAACAACAAACAAAGCAAAACACAAGGAAAAAAAACAAACAAACCAAAAAACTCTGTTAGAGTCCCCACTCACCAACTCAAGCTCATGGCCAGAGTCTGTCCAGCCCTGATATCTAGAACTGCAGGAACTGGCAAGCTAATCAATGCCCATGCCCGAGTGGCTCATAGAATAAACAGGGAAAGCTCCGTTGCAGAAGAGGATGGCAGGGCTAGTGTAACCCAGGCTAGGGTTTCAGAAGGCTAGACAGCTGATCAGAGGAGTCTGATGGAGGCTGTAGAACCTGGGACAGGGAACCTGGGGGACCAGGATAACTATTTTGGTAGATGTTCTAATCAGGGCCTGCCCACAACTGGGTAGAGAGGTGTGTATGCAGTGGCTGAGGAGGGCATAGCTTGGCTGTTCTTGCTCCCACTGCTCCTTTGGAATGGAACCAGGATGGAGACCTACACTAACTATGCCCCCACTAAGTTCCTCTTTTCAGGTCCTTCTTGCAGCCACAAAAATCTGAACCTGAGCCGGGCGGTGGTGGCGCATGCCTTTAATCCCAGCACTTGGGAGGCAGAGGCAGGCGGATCACTGTGAGTTCGAGGCCAGCCTGGTCTACAAAGTGAGTCCAGGACAGCCAAGGATACACAGAGAAACCCTGTCTCGAAAAACCAAAAAAAAAAAAAAAATCTGAACCTGGTGTCCTGGCCATGTGCTGAGTGCACACACAGCTCTGGTATCTGTTTTAAATTATCCATTAAAATAAGTACAGTTCTGGAAAAAAAAAAAAGTACAGTCTTGGAATTGGTTGGGTGGAGTAAGCTGTAGAAAGGGGCTGAAGAGGAGGAATTTCAACCGCCCCTTTTTCCAACTGTCTGGTTTCAAAAAAAAAAGGTGGGAGAGGGAGATGGGAGGGTCCGGCTCCTGGCTTCTATTCTTGGCGATCTCTTGGCGACTAAGGCTTATTGCTTACATTTAAAACCCAATGCTTACGGTTTTTATTGTTTTTTCGAGACAGTTTCTCTGTGTAATAGTCCTGGCTATCCTGGAACTCACTCTGTAGACCAGGCTTGCCTCAAAACTCACAGAGATCGCCCTGCCTCTGCCTCCAGAGTGCTGGGATTAAAGGTGTGAACCACCTCATCGGCACAATGTCTGGTTTTTTTTTTTTTTTTTGTTTTTCGAGACAGGGTTTCTCTGTGTATCCTTGGCTGTCCTGGACTCACTTTGTAGACCAGGCTGGCCTCGAACTCACAGTGATCCGCCTGCCTCTGCCTCCCAAGTGCTGGGATTAAAGGCGACAATGTCTGGTTTTAAAGTCAGAAATATAAGGGAAGTGCATAGGTTAAAAAGGCTCTTGCTTGATCTTTGCCTCAGACTTCAGGGCATAAAGTAATTCCTCAGCCACCTAAAAGCCCAGAGGTTCCTTCACCATCCCACTCCTGGCTTACTGAAGTGCAGCCCTGAATGGGCCGCCCCTGTGCGCTGGGGAAAAGTGACTCACTATACTACTGAGAGGAGGGGAGCCAGTGGTGAAAGAGGGGTGAGTCACTGATGGGCACCAGCCTCAGCCCTCCCCCAACTTCCCTGACTCCATGGTGATGCCTGGCCCTCTCCCTTACTTCGCACCTACTTTCCCTGGTCCCTCACCACTATCCTTTGCCCACCTACTCTCATTCCTTGGCTCTGCCCTTTACCTCTTAAGGCTAAAGGCAAGCTTGGAGCTGAAAGAGTTGAGTAGGCAGGAACCAATACTGTGAAGCCGGAGGCCAGAAAGGGGTGTTCTGCAGAGAGTGAGGCTTGCAGTCCTGGCCCCTCCTCACTGTACCTGCCCCCGCCCATTTGCGTCTGGGATGGCTCCTTTAAGAGCAGTAGATCCACCCCCTGTAGAGGAGGGCCTATTAGAGCCTTTGCCCGGCTGTCAGTGACTCAGTGTTCGCGGGAACGCAGCCTCAGCCTCGGCACCAGCCAACCCAGATCCCGAGGTGCGCCAGCGCCCAGCCCAGATCTCCACGCCTGCCAGGAGCGAGCTTAGAGCCAGTCGCCGGCTCGCTGTGCCCCTGAGCAGCCTCTGTCCTTCTGTCTGAGTCCCGCGCCCTTCTCGGGACCCCTGCCCAGCGGGCAGCACTGCCACCCTGCCGGCCATGGAGACCCCGTCCCAGCGGCGCGCCACCCGCAGTGGGGCGCAGGCCAGCTCTACCCCGCTGTCGCCCACCCGGATCACCCGGCTGCAGGAGAAGGAGGACCTGCAAGAGCTCAATGACCGCCTGGCCGTGTACATCGATCGCGTGCGCTCCCTGGAGACGGAGAATGCAGGGCTGCGCCTTCGCATCACTGAGTCTGAAGAGGTGGTCAGCCGAGAGGTGTCCGGCATCAAGGCGGCCTATGAGGCTGAGCTGGGAGATGCCCGCAAGACCCTTGACTCGGTGGCCAAGGAGCGCGCCCGTCTGCAGCTGGAGCTGAGCAAAGTGCGTGAGGAGTTCAAGGAGCTGAAGGCGCGGTAAGTGAGGCCCGGCCGGCACCAGAGAGGCAGCAGTCGCCTGTAACTGGTCATCTAGTCCCCTCCCTCCCCGGAACTGCCTCCCCGCGGGTGACTGGCGGTGCCAAGGGGAATAGTCAAGACAGGACGCAGAAGGGAGGGGTCTCTGTGACAGGGTGAGGGGTATAAAGAGTGGAGGGGGCATTGGGACTGAGTAGGGTTGGCGACAGGGCCTCACTCTGTTTAGGTGGGGTTTTCCAGCCATTTGGAGCCTGGGGGATGGGCTTGAGGAAGGCAGAACTGGCTCTACCAGGTCGTGGAACTATGGACACCTGGAGCACATCAGAATGAGTGAAAGGGTTTTATTAGAACTTTCTTAGCAGGTTTGGCACTTTGCCAATTTTGCCCAACGTGCCTCTAAGCACATGATGTCCACTAAAAACATAGCTCTCACACTGACATTTGTCCAGTGGTACTGTCGAGGGGTCACCAAGGTAGTACAGTCCCCTTCCGTCGTGGCTGTGTTTGCATGGCCTTCTCCTGGTTCTTTCTAGGAGTTGGGAATGTCTGGGACTTTTCTTAGACTCTCAAACCCACCAGAAGCACATCAGGAGATCTGCTCCCCTGCAGATCCCACAGCTCTTGACCTGGCTGGCTTAGGAATGAAAGGGAGGGCGGTAGGAAGACTGGGCACAGAGACTACTGGCTTAGGAAATTCTGCTCTGCCTGGGTCTGGGGTACCCAAATCCCAGCCCTGGCTGCTTGATGACTTCAAGGTCTGGAAGCTCTGTCCTTTCCTCCCTCAGCCAGTGAGGAGCCACTTTCATTTTCCTACCCAAGCCTGACTTCACTCTAGCCTGTCCTCTGAGCTGCTGATGTCTTGATCTTTCCCTTATTAAACTGCTGGAATACAATGACACTTTTGAAATCCAGCCGTTAGGAAGCTTCAGGCCACTCCCACTTCACCCATCCCTGCCCCACCCTTCCCCACCCTACTTGACTCCACCTTCTTTCTAAAAAGCCCTTCCAAAGCCTGGAAGTTTAGGCCTTCCTCCTGGACTCCCATTTGGTTCTGTGCTCCTTGGTCCTTTCTTCTATGTTGTAGATTCAAGCCAAAGAGCATTGAAAGTGCTTGCAGATACCTAAGGGGCTAGTAGCTTGACTTCTCTTCCTTTTTTTTTTCGTATTACCTTTTCTCAAAACCCACTGTGGTTGGTCATTCTGTTGGTTACTAGATCCTAGCCCTAGGTGGTAAGTATGGCAAACCCATCACCTTCTCCAGTGTGAATGGAAGTAGATGGGTTCAGCCTTTCTTTCTGCTAAAAGGAATTACCTGTCTTTTCTCCATCAGGGATATGAATAACTTTTCAAGGAATATACGAGGCAAGTTAGAGGAGCCCCAGTGAGTAAACTAGCTAGTGATCTAAACAAGTCAGATCAGCCAGTAAAGTTCCTGCAGAACGTGTGAAGAACTTGGGTAGATCTGGGGACAGCATTGATCAGAAACAGGGCCAATAAGGCTTACAGCTTCTTGGTCATCTAGTCAGGCCACTCCGAATCTTCTGCCTCCCACTGCAGCTGTCCAGGCCTGGGACACCAGCTGGTTGGTGTGTGCACACATGGGCTAGGGGCGGGGTGATGTGTGGAGTTTTTATATTTAGCTACCTGCCTCCACTCTCTACTGATCCTAACTGAGGGGGCTGGGCTTCCTGGAAGGGGGATGGGTATACACCTAGGTCCAGGCTGGTGGGGTGGAGTGGAGGCCAAGGGAACTGAGATGGGGTGTATGCCCTTCTATATCCATTATAAGAAGACTCTTGGCTCCTGCTTCTTTTTATGGCTGTTGAGCTCAGGCTGAGGTGGAGAAAGGGCCTCAATGAAGTTTGGGGAGGAAGAAAGGCATTGTCCTACCCCTCCTACCAGGGCAGAAGTGGGGGGTGGGGTGGTGGTGGTGACCAGTTTAATGTTTAATTAGAGCTCAGAGTTCAGGGTCAGGCTTGGAGTTAGACACAACTGTCTGTGAGACCCTGTAACAATCCTTGGCACAGTCCAACTTGAGTCTCTCACCTATGCCAACAGGCCCCTTCTTTTCCAGTTGGATTGTAAGTTCCAATTAAAAACAGAGAGATGCCAGGTTTGGTGGTGCGTGGCTTGGCTTTAATCCCAGCACCCAGGGAGCAGAGGCAGGTGGGTCTCTGTGAGTTCAAGGCTAGCCTGGTCTACTTACAAGGTGAGTTGAGGACAGCCAGGGATACACAGAGAAACCTGTCTCGAAAAAAAACAAAAACAAAAAAGAGAGAGAGAACAAAACAATGCATTCCTTCCCTCTTTCCCCCTCTCCTCAAGAGGTTTAGACATCTAAGCTGGGAGAAGGGGGACAGTTGGAAGCATGAGGAAGACTCACCCCAGGCTTAGGGCTAGGTAAGCCTTACTCCAAGCAAGACGGCTGCATGGATGACTCAGATCCTGGTTCTTCTACCCTAGTGGCTTCATAAGAGACAGCAGGAGACCGGGTGTAGTAGACCCACAGATGTCTTAAAGAGAACGCTATGGCCTGAGTATCTGTACCTTCTCTTCTCCCTCCTCAGCATCCTGGGGTCCCTTTCTTGGCACTCTCTTTAGGTTTATTAAGTGTGTGTGACAGCATGTACCCGCACACATACCACAGTATACACAGCAGAACACAACTCTGGGATTTGGGTCTCTGCTACCTAATGTGGGGCTTGGGGATCGAACTCATGTCATCAGGCTTGGCAGCAAGCACTCTCACCCATGAAACCTCGGTAGTCCCTTGGCTCCCTCCTTGGAACCTCTGATAGCAATTGTAGCATGCAGGAGGCAGAGGCAGGAGGAGAGGAGCACCATAAATTTAGGTTAGGCTAGCGTGGTTTACAAGGTTAGTAGGGCTATATAGTGGGACCTGTCTCAAACAAAGTATAACAAAACAAAAGCCAACAAACAAAAAGGATGCAGGTTATATATATAGTGTATTTACTACTCAACTCACTGCTCCCTTGAGGCATGCTCAATACTCTTTTCTTTCTTTGTGTGGAATGACACAAATGGAGGTCAGAGGATGACGTGCAGGAGAGTCTCTCCTTCCACTCCAAGGGCCCCGGGGTGAAACTTAAGTTGTCAGGCTGGGTGACAAGTGCGTTTATTCACTGAGTCATCTTGCCAACCCTCAATAAACTATCTTTTATTTTTCTCCAGATCTTTAAATTTTTATGTATGTGAGGATTTGGCCTGCATTTATGTGCATGCAGCACATGCATTTGTGGTACCTTCTGACCTGTGGAGGTTAGGAGAAGGTATCAGACCTCCTGAAACTGGAGTTGGATGGTTGTGAGCCACCATGTGGGTGCTGGGAACTGAACCCTGGTCCTCTGCAAGAACAAGTGCTCTTAACCACTGAACTGTCTCTCCAGGCCACTCCCCTCAACTTATTGGTTTATTTAATTTTTGAGACAGGGTCTCATTTTGTAACCCTGGCTGGCTTGGAACCCTATATGTAAGTCAGACTGGCTTCAAACTTACAAATATCTGCCTGCCTCTGCTTCTGGAGTGGTGGGAATAAAGACATGCGCTGCCACCAGGCCTGGTCATCATCCCTACACTTTGAAGAATAAATAATTGGTACTAAGAAGATGGCCTAGCAGTTATGAGCACTTACTGCTTTTTTTTTTTTTTTTTTTTTTTTTGGTTTTTCGAGACAGGGTTTCTTCATGTAGCCCTGGCTATCCTGGACTCACTTTGTAGACCAGGCTGGCCTCGAACTCACAGAGATCCACCTGCCTCTGCCTGCACTTACTGCTTTTTAGAGGACTTGAGTTCAGTTTCCAGCACCCGTGGGCAACTTAAAACTGCCCGTGATTCCAGCTCCAGGAGATCTGATACCTTCTTTTGGTTTCCACAGATTTGTGGGCAACCACACAATACATTGTATACACACACACACACACACACACACAAATTAAAAAAAAATTTTTTTATTTAAAAAAAAAAATCTGGCCAGGCGTGGTGGTACACGCCTTTAATCCCAGCACTCGGGAGGCAAAGGGAGCTGGATCTCTGCGAGTTCGAGGCCAGCCTGGAAAGTGACTGCCAGGGCTATTACACAGTGAAACCCTGTCTGGAAAAACAAAATAAAAAGTCTGGTAGAATCTGGAACCAGGGTTCTGAACAGGTACTGTACATTTGAAATACGAGTAGCAAAAGGGCTAGGGTGTGGCTCAGAGGTAGAGCACTTGTCTAGCATGATTGGGGCCCTATGTTCTGTCTCTAGTCCTAGTTAAGTACGGTAGCACAAGCTTGTAATTCCCAGAGCTGGAGAGGCTAAGGCAGGAGGAGTATGGTGAATACAAGGCTAGACTGGGTTATATAGAGACCCAGAGTGTGACTGAAGTGTGGCCCTGTCCATGAGAAACTGTTGGAGTGGGGCTGGGTCAGAAGTGGACACGATTCCAGACCCAAAACCAGAAACACCTCCTTTTCCCTATAAGGCCTTTGTGCTAGATGGTCCCAGCATTGGCAGGCTTCTGTGACCCCAGTGCAGAGAAGCAGAGAGATGCAGGTTTTTTTTTTTTTTTTTGGTTTTTGGTTTTTCAAGACAGGGTTTCTCTGTGTAGCCCTGGCTGTCCTGGACTCACTTTGTAGACCAGGCTGGCCTCGAACTCACAGAGATCCACCTGGCTCTGCTTCCCGAGTGCTGGAATTAAAGGCGTGCGCCACCACGCCCAGCTGAGAGATGCAGGTTTAAGTATGTGGAGGCTGTGTTCACAGGAACACAGGCTGCAGAAAGAAGAGGTGCAGCTAATCCTAGGGGCTTGAAAAGTGCTTAAGGAGTCCAAGGGAAACAGAAAAGCCATTCCTCACTAGGGTCTCCCTACTGCCTTCCCCTGGTCTCAAGAGGTCAGTTACACTCCTGCATGCGACTCACTGGCTCATTGTCCAGTCTGAAGTCAGGGACAGCTGGGAGGACAGCTGACCGCAGATGCCTTCACCTGCAGCTGTGTCCTCTGATCTCCTTACACGTTCCTCCTCCCAGCCCTGCCCAGCTCTAACAGCTGTAGCTAGATATGAGACTGTCTGGAGGCCCAGAAGCTAGGAAGAGTCTCTTGTGTCCTCCCCCTTGATCCCAGTGATGTAGTAAAGGTAGCACAGGCCACGCTCTAGCATACAGGAGACCCTGGAGACATTACATGACCTGTAAGATGTTCCACCAACAAAATGGCAGATAGTGTGAGGTCATAGTTAAAACACCTGTGGCCCTCAGTGTCCCTAACTCTAGGTTCACTCTTGTCCCTAAATTGCTGTGTTGAATTAATCAACTCCCCTTCCTGTGTTTCCCTAACAGTAGATGAAAGGGAGTTTGAACAGATCTCCAGAAAGTACCTTGGGCTTCAAAGTAGTACAATGAATGACCCATAAAGTGAGAAAAAGTCCTCTTAAATACCAGAGAAGTTATAAAACCAAGCACAGTCAATTGGAGTATATTTAATAGCCAGTGCAGATTTTTATAGAACTATTTCCCACAGCAGTGGATTAAAACCACTAGTCTCCTTCCTGTTTCTCAAAGAGAACGTGTGTGTTGGAAATGGTTAATTATTATGACATTACTGTCCTGGCAGAAGCTTTGTTTTCATTGCTTTTGGGAAAATAAAGTTCATTTCAGTGTGTCTACCTTCAGGACAACAGAAAGGGCCTTATCATGTAGCAGGGTAGTCTGCCCCTAGCACTGACTGACCAGTTTGGGGGCTGGAAGGGCAGGCTCCTGGGAAAGACAGGACTGACCTCTCCAATTGCCAGAGTCAGATATCACATGCCTGGAGGTAGTGGGTGGAGCACAGTGACCTTACCTGCTTACCTGCCACTCATATTGGTGTCCCCAGCCAATGGGCTGTGAGTAGGTCTTGGCTCTTACAAATCCCTGAAGAAAAGGGACACTATTTGGGACAGGGATCTCCCTACTTAATGTTGGAGAGGAAGCCAGAACCATGCCTGCTGAGGCTGGGAGTAATTCTGGCTGGGATCCTGGGCCCCAGATGGGGGCGCTGAGTCATGTTGGGGTGCAGGGTTCTGAGTGGATGGGAGCCCCGGAACTTGTCTAGTTAGTGGAGAAGCTGCTGGGGTGGGCTTTCCTTGAGGATTACATCAAGCTACAGCAAGAAGAACAATGTCAGGATGTGGTGAAGGACACACACAGAGAAATCTCTTTAGGGCCATGTCAGAGAGTTAGAAGCCCTGTTTTCAAGGGGTAGGGCTTCTGGACATAGTGGACAATGGTAAGCGAGCTTTTGGCAATTGAGAGGTTCCCTTTCCTTCCTGGAGAAGCTCTGTGACTGTCACCTCCACTAGCTGGGAGAGCGAGCCTGCTGCATCTTTCCAGGTTTGGTTGAAATGCAGTGAGGCCTGTTCAAAGCTTTCCTCAACTTCCTCTCCTGACTTGGGGTGTGGCTCAGACTCTCTCCATGGGACAGTCACTGTTAATAAGTGTGTGTTACCAGATGGAGGAATAATAAGTCCCAAGAAGTGACTGTGGAGTAACATTTTTGTGAGGAATCCCTCAGGTCCTCCCCTCAGGACATTCTATCTTCTTAGGCCACCCCTCGTTACCTTTCTGCTCTTTTACTTTTACTGTCTGTCCCCAGGTCCCACCCTGACATTTTGTGACAATACAAGCTTGACTTCAGGAATATTAGGTTAGAAAGACGAGAAGTGAAGCTCAACAGGGGACTGAAAGGAAGGGGGCAGTTGTGAAGGAGCTGGTTGCTGGGTGTCTAGGACCCCTGTGCTCTGGTGTCCGGCTCCAGGCTTCTCTTTTGTACAATGCCACGCTGATACACCAAGCAGCTGTGACTCAGACCTGGCCCCTTGCCAGGCCCAGTGCCTCTGCTGGAGTGGTGTCTGAACATGTCAACAGGCCTCCTATCCTGTTCTGGGCACCAGAACCCTACCAGACTCTCCCTCCTCCTGGAATTAAGACTTGGCTTTGTTTTGGGGAAAGGCAACCGAGATCCTAGCTGCTCTGGAAGTGGATCTGAGAGGCCTTGGATTCCAGGCCTGTTTAGCAGTCTAAGAGAGGCATGAGGAAGTGGAGCTTTGCCAACCATGGACACACACACGTGCTTGCATGGTGAAGCCAAGGGTGGGAACTCACTCTGTAGACCAGGCTAACCTCGAACTCACAGAGATCTGCCTGCTTCTGCCTCCTAAGTGCTGGGATTAAAGGCTTGTGCACCACCATGCTCAGGTTCCCCTTGTGCTTTTCTAATGACAGACATCCAGTTTCACAGGGCAGATTGTGGAGAAGGCTCAGGAGACAACTAAGTGTCTGCAATGCCCTCCCTGCTCAGTTCCTCCTAGCTTAGCATGCCAGACTGGGGCTGGCCTCCCCACCCCCCTCATCCCCTGTATTTGAAAGTGGTTACAGATCCACAGAACAGCCAAGAAACCAAGAAATGAACAGCGGTTATCTTGTATGGCTGCACGGAATCCCAAGTGGGTGTGATGTTTGAAGGTGGTCAAGGGTGGTAGGTTCATTAGGCCTTTGTCATTTCGATTGGGGTCTCCCAGCAACTCAGATTGCAGGTCTCCTAAACCGACTGTATCTCTGTTACTCTCTACAGTCCACTTGTATCCTAACATTTCCTCTTTCTCCTTCTTCACACTCCCACACCCTGTCTTCTCTCTCTCTCTTTTTTTTTTTTTTTTTTTTTGTGCTCGGAGTTGAACCCTGGAAGTTACATGGCCGCTGCCATGTTGTAAGAGCACTCAGGCGACCTGGTGGTGGGTAGGCTTTTTTGTGTCCGGACCTGGCCTTCTCTAGGCTTTTGTGTCTACGGCTGTGAAAACTGCAGAAAGTAATCCAAAGGTCAGTCTAGAAGCTCTGAACATCCAAACTCTAAGGTATTAAGGGGACAAACAGAAAAAGCCAAAGACTCCACAGATAAAACCTAGGCTGAGGTGGAGCTCGATGAAGGTGTGGAGAATGGGTGGGGTAGCTCTGGCGGGTCAGATATAGAAAGCTTTCTGTATTTAATATGCAGAACATGCATCATTCATGGCTACATAATTAAGATAAAGGAAACTGCATTGTTAATGGGGCTGGGAATGTAGCTTGCTTAGCATTTAGGAACTTTGGGGGTTTGGTTTTGATCCCAGCACCCCATAAACCACATGTAATCCCAGTACTTGGAAGGTGGAGGGAGGAGGATCAGGAGTTTAAGGTTTTCCTTGACTACTCAGCAAATTCGAGGCAGCCTAGGACACTTGAGATCCTGTCATGAATAAAAATAAATGATAAACAAACCAATAAGGGTCTTGGCCGGTCAGATGTGGTGGCGGCATGCCTTTGAGGCAGAGGCAGGCGGATCTCTGTGAGTTCGAGGCCAGCCTGGTCTACAGAGCGAGTCCAGGACAGCCAGGGCTGGGGGAGGGCGCGGGGGTGGGGGGCGATTCCTAAGTCGCGCAGCAGCGGCTTGGCCATGGCCGGAAGTTAGCAAGGTAAAGGGTCGCTGCAGCCCACGAGGATCTGGGAGCAGCGCCTCAGCACCCTTGCCCAGCCAGCCACAGGTGGTCACCGGATCTTTCCGGAACTCCTGAGGGCACGAGGCCCCACTCTCTCTGGCCCAGTCATGGGGAACGCCGAGGGCTGGTGAGGCTGGCTGCGGGCGGGCGGGGCACGGGCCGGTCTGTCATTCCCCCCACCCCCTGCTCCTTATTTTTAGCCCTGTGCAGAGTCTGAGCCGCCAGTCCCTCCCCCGAGGCCAGGAGAGGAAATGCAGGCCACTCCCTCTGGGCTTAGGCTGTTGCTCGGGGCAACCAGGCCAAACAACCCGCGCGGCGGCTTCCATATCTGGCGTCTGAGGTGGCTGAGGAGGATGACTCAGTGGGCGGTTTCAGCGCCTGGCCCTGTGCCCACCCGGCCCCTCTGCCACTGCTGCCTGCCTTCCCTACAGCAGCCGGGGGGCCCCAGCCCTGCCTCCCACCCCTCAGCCGCGTCGGCTTTTCACTTACCCTGCTCCCCTCCCCCACGCCCCTCTTTGGGCCAGGGCTGCCCACTGGGATGAGTTAAACTGGACACCCAGCCCTTCTTGCCCCTCGCCCCCAGCGGCGGCGGCGGCGGCGGCAGCAGCAGCAGCAGCAGCGGGGATGCGGCCACTCCTTTCTCACACAGAGACAGCAGCATTCTTGTGGCACCAGGCCTGGAACAGGACACAGGCAGGCAGGGTCTCACTGCCCCCTGAGAGCACTTCCCAGCCCCCTTGCCTTGGCATTGTGGGTCTGAACATGAGTCACAAGAGAAGCCCAAGTTCCTACCCATTTCCAGCTCCTCTGGTCCGCCCCACCCAGTCCTCCATACCAACCTAGCACAAATCCAGCTTTCCCAGTACCACACCCAGTGGGCTGGAGCTGGACCACACCTCTACACAGATGGCCTAGCCTAGTGTTGTCTGGGTGTCTGCATGGCCTGCCAGGGCTGAGGCCTTTCTCTCCTAGGAAGGAAATGGTGTTTGATAGAGGTCAGACATGTAACTCAAATTTTTTTCTCTTTTAAAATAATTTTCAAATAATTCTGTTACAGTGTTATTTAAACATGTAACTAATACTGTTATACATAAAGTATACTTTCTCTCTCTCTCTCTCTCTTTCATCTATCTCACTATGTAGCCCTGGCTGATCTAGAGTTCCTATGTAGATCAGGCTGGCCTTGAACTCACTGAGATAACCCTGCCTCTGGTTCCCAAGTGCTGAGACTGAAGTTGTACACCACTACACCAATCTTTTTTTTTTTTTTTTTTTTTTTTTTCGAGACAGGGTTTCTCTGGTTAACAGCTCTGGCTGTCCTGGACTCTCTTTGTAGACCAGGCTGGCCTCGAACTCGCAAAGATCCGCCTGCCTCTGCCTCCCAAGTGCTGGGATTAAAGGCGTGCGCCACCACCACCCGGCTAACACTACACCAATCTTAAAGCAGGTTTTTTTATTTTTCAAGACAGAGTTTCTTTGTATAACCGCTCTGCTGTCCTGGACTCACTTTGTAGACCAGGTTGACCTCGAACTCACAGAGATCCGCCTGCCTCTGCCTCTTGAGTGCTGGGATTAAAGGCATGTGCCACCACCACCAGGCTTAAAGCATGGTTTTAAAAGAAAAAATTTTTTTCTTTTTGGTTTTTTGAGACAGAGTTTCTCTGTATATATCTGACTATACTGGACTCACTTTGTAGACCAGGCTGGCCTTAAACTCACAGAGATCTGCCTGCCTCTGCCTCCCCAGTGCTGTAAAAGAAAAAACATTTTTAATCTTAAAAAAGACAGAGAGAGGGCTGGAGAGGTGGCTCAGAGGTTAAGAGCACTGGCTGTTCTTCCCAAGGTCCTGAGTTCAATTCCCAGCAACCACATGGTGGCTCACAGCCATTTACATTGAGATCTGCCCCGGGGAAATATGTGTAGAGCAAATACTGTATACATAATAAATAAATAAATGTTTAAAAAAAAAAAGAAAATTAACTTAAAAAAAAAAGACAGAGAGAGAAGGGGAGATTTACAGGGCATGGTGGTACACACCTTTAATCCCAGCAGTCAGGAGGCAGAGGCAGAGAGCTGCCTGGCCTACAGCTGAGTTTCAGGACAGCCAGTGCTAGTGCTGTCTGAAAAACCAGAAGAGAAAAAGATTAGAGAAGAGTCTGGGCTCTGGTCCCTTCCCCCACACATTTCATAGGGTGTGCTTTCGGGTCTGTCTACAGAGCACCCAAGGTCTGAGTCATGAGCCCATGGGTGATAGTGGCTTCCCCCCCCGCCCCAGATGGGGCTCCCCATGCCTGACTAAGAAAACCACAAAAGAGCTTCCTTCATCCCTCTGCTTGAGGTTTCCCTCAGCTGCAGGGTGTGCCTTAGTCCTTTAATGGACTCTCTTCAGCGCTGGAAGGAAAGGGAGGGAAGGGGAGACAGTTCCCTGGATCTCATTGAAGGCACGATCTGACCTGGTAGGAGAGGAACTCAAACTCTGCTTTCCACAGGGCCATACTAGAGCTCCGGGCCCTTCTTTTTCTGTAATCCCATTGGTAATGGCGGCTATATGTGAGGGCAGCCATAAACATTAGATGGGTTAATACTGTCATCATTAGAGCGGTGCCTAGCATATAATAAGCTCATGAGAACTATTTGCTGTGACAGCCATGTGCCACATAATAATGTTTCTGTCAGTGGCCAGTCACATGATGTGGGTCCCAAAAAACTTTAATCTGCCATCTTGTGTAACCACACTGTGACGTTCACATAGTGGTGAACTAGGTAACTCCTCACAACCTGACTCCATGGTTATGTGATACATGGCTGTATTGGCATAAAAACCCAACCCTGTGCGTGTTAGACCATGCACTCCTGGAGGACAGGGCTGTCACATTGCCACCAAGTAAATAAAGCCAAGGACAAGGGGAACCCTGGGAATTCCCCCTCCAGTGTCCAAGGAGGCAGGACTAACAAATGTCCTTGAGGCCGAGCATCTTTAGCCCAGTCAGGGATGGATTTGTTGGAGGGGATCTGTTCTTCCCCCTCCTGGATTATTTCTGTATTCTTTCCACACCTGTGGTTTAGGAAGGCAGTGGGGTGCAGGGGGTGTGTTCTGAGATCAGCAGCAAGAATCACTTAGAATACTGCCCCTGTAGCTCTTTGTCCTGATTGACCCTGCCCACCCACCACTCTTCTCTGCACCTCAGTTCCATCATCTGTAAAAGAGGGGAGGTTAAAGGAGGATTTGGTCTTCCCCACATCACTAGCAACAGCACAGCCAGTGGCCTTCAGGGGGAGAGGCCCCTGTGGGAAGCCCCTGCCAGCATTGGCTCTAGCCCAAGGAGCTCAGATTCTGTGTCCGCAATATTCTTCACCCGTGTTTTTTATTCATTTTCTTTCCTCGCCTGCAGCTGCCTCAGCTTCAGAAAAGTTCTGAAGTCATGGAAAGTTGGGGCTGTGCTTCTCGCCAGGGCTGGGCCGGATGGCAGCCAAAACCTGAGCTGGGTTTTGACTTTTATTTTTAGCTTCTCGTGCTAAGATGGAGGAGGAGAAATAGTCTCAGGTTCTGGTAGGGCCTCTGCGGGAGTAAGACACCATTGCATTGAGTAGCTTGTTTGTCCTGCGGTGGGTGTGGATGGAGGAACACACAGGCCAGGGAGCAGCCTCCAGGACTCTGTGCCCTTCCCTTACTCTGTGTCCCCTGCAAGACCAGGTGGAGAGTATGACTCTTTGAAATCTCTTGAGTGTATCCTCCGTCTGCTCTTGAGTGTATCCTCCGTCTGTAAGTTTTCCCAAGTCTAGCCTTTTGTTTCCTGCTTCAGGGTGAATTACTAGGCCTGTTACTTACTGCTTAGAGATTTTTGTGCAGAAGAAAAATGTTGGCAGGCAAGGTTGCTTTTCTTGGAGTGGGACCCTGACTTCCCCACCTATTCCCCCCCCTTTTTTGTTTGTTTGTTTTTCAAGGGTTTCTCTGTACGTCTTTGGGCTCTCCTGGGCTCATTTTGTAGACCAGGCTACCATTGAACTCACAGAAATCCACCGGCCTCTGCCTCCTGAGTGCTGGGCTTAAAGGTGTGTGCCACCAGACAATTTTTTTTTTTTTTTTGGTTTTTCGAGACAGGGTTTCTCTGAATATCTCTGGCTGTCCTGGACTCACTTTGTAGACCAGGCTGGCCTCGAACTCACAAAGATCTGCCTGCCTCTGCCTCCCAAGTGCTGGGATTAAAGGCGTGCGCCACCACCGCCTGGCACCACCAGACAATTACAGACAGCTGTGAACTGCCATGTGGTTGCTGGGATTTGAACCTGGGTCCTTTGGAAGAGCAGCCAGTGCTCTTAACTGCTGAGCCATCTCTCCAGCCCCATATTTCTCCTTTTAATTTTGAGATGTATAATGTGCATGAGAATGTGTACACAAGTGGGGCCCCGTAGAGGTTGGAGGACAGCCTTGGTTGTTGGTCCTTTAACTTTTGCCTGCTTTGAAACATAGTTTCTTGTTGGTAACTGCACAGCCAGGGTAATCTGGCAGCAAGTCCCTGGAGATGTTCTCTCAGCCTCACATCTCGCCTCAGAAATGCTGGGGTTACATAAGCAGCTACCCTACCCAGCTGTGTGTGGTGGAAGATCCAGGCTCAGTTCCTCATGCGTGCATGGCTAGTGTGGTCGGTACCCAGGACCAGATCTTCAACCCCTGGGTTTCCTCTTGCTGTGATGGGCTCCCGCCGAGATAATGCTGTAGATGACTACTAGGACCAGGCCCTGGATCTTCTCTGCCAAACCCTCCAGACAGGGGGGTATACTGCGCCCCCCCCCCCCCGGTTCTTATGAAGGAATTGTGTCTGGAAAGTTCTCAGGCTTTCCGGAGATTTTCAGGAAATCAGGACTTCTCTGCTTCTCTAGTTAATTAGCAGAATCAGGAATGTGGGGGAGGCATAGGCAGCCCTGGGTAGTAGGGTCTTGCTGAATAACTCTTGTCTACTTTAAGGAGCTAGGGATAGGGTGTGGCTCCAGAATCCTGGGATAGACATCTGGAACAGATGCCAGAAGGCCCATGAGTAGGGAGGGCTTAGCCTCCTGTCAGGATTCTGGTGGAGGAGGTTGGCCCTCTGCTGTGTGGGGATCAGGGGTCTTAAGACTAAATCCTAAGAAGGGAAAGGTATCATGTCCCTGGTGTCTCTAGTCAAATTTTCTTTCCCTAAAGTCTCACTAGGGCAAAAGGGATTAGCCTAACTTGAAAATCAAATTGAGAAGTGTGGGGGGTGGGGGGATTGGGATGTGTGTGTGTGTGTGTGTGTGTGTGTGTGTGTGTGTGTGTGTGTGGCCAAGACACTCCCAGTCTGTTTGCTCCAAGGGAGGGAAGCAAGCTGAATAGGGAACCGGGTGGAGTCCAGGGGAGGAAAAGGTTAAGGCCCTGTGTGGGAAGGGGTGAGAGACAAAGGTCCCCTGTCTATTTTAAAGGGAATAGGAGGGGAGGAGGGGCCAGAGATTCAAATCACAGGATCTAGCTTTGCCCTTGCCCCTGGGCACGTTCCTGGGCCCTGAGTCATGAGAAGGGAAGAGAAGCAAGAAGGGGCTCTGGGGAGTCCCAGGGGAGGTGTGATGTGTAAACTGGTGGATGCAAACAAACCTAATGTAAGGATGCCCTCTTCTGACAGTTGCGAGGACTGTCCCAGCCACACTGGCTCCTGAAACCTGCTCTTCTCTTTCCTAGCAATACCAAGAAGGAGGGTGACTTGCTGGCTGCCCAGGCCCGGCTGAAGGACCTGGAAGCTCTTCTCAACTCCAAGGAAGCTGCGCTGAGCACTGCTCTCAGTGAGAAGCGCACACTAGAAGGGGAGCTGCATGATCTGCGGGGGCAGGTAGCCAAGGTAGGCCATGTCAGGGGCCCTCCTGTGACCCCAGTGACCCAGCCTGATGAACTGAACGGATGCTGACTCTTCTTCCTTAGCCTGCCCTTGGGAGGTGTCTGGTCTGACCTGTCACTCAGTCCCAAGGCCACTCACCTGTCTAGCATCACTTAGCTGGTCTGGAGCACTGTGCACTCTTATTTGGCCACCAAGGAACAGCTCAGTGAACTTGCGGCAATCCACAAACCAGTTCTATTTAGCCGCAGTGAACTCTGCCTAGCATGGATTGCGTGGATCCCTACTCTCCTGTCTCCTCTAGACAGCTCTAACCACCTCAGAGGAAAGCTGTCCACTGAGGCCATAGCAGAGTACTGATGGCTAATCATACCTAGGTGGGGGTCAGTACTGCTTTCTGTGTGCACAGTGTCCATTATTTTCAAAGCATTCCTTATAGTGTACCACAGGGAGGAGGAGGAGGACTGAAGAGGTTAGTGACAAAGTCTAGCCACCCCAAAGCCAACTCTGGGCCCTTCCCCTCCCTCCCTCCAGCTCCCTCTGCAGCTCTTCCAGGCCAACTGAGCAGCCTGCACTTTTCAAGATGAACACCTTAGCTTGACACTTCCTGCGGAAACTTTCTCCAAGGGCAGTTAAGGGTCTCTCCTTCCGGTCTCGCCCCTGCCTGCCGGTCCTGCTTTCTCCTGAAGCAGCAACACTTGAGCTTCCACAGTGCCAGTGGGATGCTCCCACCTGCCCTGCCCCTGCAGCCACTAAAGTTTCTCCCCAGACTCCATTAACCTGTCCTTTGAGTCTCAGGCCTTCCCAGGCTCCTCCCCTGTATACTTTGTTTCCTTCTCCCTGTTCCTGCTACACTCTATGTAGACCTCCTCCATAGTTAACTACTGTGTTGTGCCAAAAAAAAAAAGGAGACCCTAAGCAGAGGAGTTTATTTTTTTAATTTATTTTTATGTGCATTGGTGTTTTGGTTGCATGTATGTCTATGTGAGGATGTTGGATCCCCTGTTACTGGAGTTACGAAGTTGTGAACTGCCGTGTGGATGCTTGGAACTGAACCCGGGTCCTCTGGAAGAGCAGCCAGTGCTCTGAACTGCTGAGCCATCTCTCCAGCCCCGTTTAGGGCAGTTTATTATTGACTTTACATTTTCCATTTTATTTTTTATTTATTTATTTAAATTTTGTGGGCCCTGACATGCCACAGCACACATGTTAAGACCGGAGGACAGCTGGGCGTGGTGGCGCACACCTTTAATTCCAGCACTCAGGCGGCAGAGGCAGGCGGATCTCTGTGAGTTCAAGACCAGCCTGGTCTACAGAGTGAGTCCAGGACAGCCAGGGCTACACAGAGAAACCCTGTCTCGAAAAACAAAAAAATAAAAACAAACAAAAAGACCAGAGGGGGCTGGAGAGGTGGCTCAGAGGTTAAGAGCACTGGGTGTTCTTCCAAAGGTCCTGAGTTCAATTCCCAGCGACCACATGGTGGCTCACAGCCATCTGCATTGAGATCTGCTGCCCGGGCATATATGTAGAGCAAATACTGTATACATAATGAATAAATAAATAAATAAATGTTTAAAAAAAAAAAAAGACCAGAGGACAACTTGCAGGAATCTCCTCTAGGGAGAGAACTCAGGTTGTCAGGGCCTAACGGCAAGCACCCTTACCTGCTGAGCCATCTCACTGGCCCTCATCTTTGACTTCTTAGTGCCACGGCTACCGTGGGTAGTCACTCTGAGAATGTGAATATTCTTCCCTTTATGGGTGGGGATGGCCATCAACTCTGGCCTCTCTGGCGTATCCTGAGGGTCCTCTCCATGATTTTGGCTTTCTTCCTCTCAGCTTGAGGCGGCCCTGGGTGAGGCTAAGAAGCAGCTTCAGGACGAGATGCTGCGGCGAGTGGACGCTGAGAACAGGCTGCAGACCCTGAAGGAGGAGCTGGACTTCCAGAAGAACATTTACAGTGAGGTACTGGCCTTGATTAGGGACAGCTGGACACTGGGCTCGGGCTGGGGTCACGCGTATGCCAGGCTGCCCGTGACTTGTGGGGTTAAGGCAAGACAGGGAATGGGGACTTCAGGTCTCGGCTTCTGAGGAACCATTTGAATGTGCATTCCTATGTCTTCACTTGAACCCCTTCAGGAGCTGCGTGAGACCAAGCGCCGCCATGAGACCCGACTTGTGGAGATTGATAATGGGAAGCAGCGAGAGTTTGAGAGCCGGCTGGCTGATGCCTTGCAGGAGCTGCGAGCCCAGCATGAGGACCAAGTGGAGCAGTATAAGAAGGAACTAGAGAAGACATACTCTGCCAAGGTGCCGCCCCAGCAGCCTATCCTACCCATGCTGGATGTGCCTTGAGGATGGGTGGATGGCAGCAGGGAGGTTGAGGGAGGCCCCGAGGCTGCAGCGGGGACGCCATGCTCGGGGCCCCACTCCAGGTTCCTGTTCTAATACTGTGTGATCCCTACAGCTGGATAATGCCAGGCAGTCTGCTGAGAGGAATAGCAACCTCGTGGGGGCTGCCCACGAGGAGCTCCAGCAGTCTCGAATCCGCATCGACAGCCTCTCGGCCCAGCTCAGCCAGCTCCAGAAGCAGGTGATGCCCAGGTTACCCTTCCCACCATGGCACTGGGCTGAGCAGATATTGCAGAAGTCCACTGAGAAAAGAGGGAGTAGAGAAGATGAGGACTCCAGGACCACATGCTGTGGTTTGGGGTGTGATGCTCGTCTGGTGTTCCTGGGTTCTCCTTTAGTTTGCCTCGATCCTCAGAGCCTCTTATTTTCCCATCTGTGTATGAAAGGTTTTTACTGTTTTTTTTTTTTTTTTTTTTTTGTGGGTGCTGGGGGATTGAACCAGTGGCCTCATACATGGTAGATGGGTACTTTATCACTGAGTTACAAACCCAGCCTCATTTCCTGTTTGAAAATGGAGATTCCCTTGGACTGGGCATGCAGTCTGCTTAGTTGGCAGAGTGCTTCCTTATCATGCACGAAGCCCTGGGCTCTGTCCCCAGGACCACAGAGAGCTACCTAACTGGGCATCCCAGGCCGAAGCTTCAGAGGCTCAAGGTCATCCTTAACTCTCTACCAAGTTTGAGATCAGCCTAGACTACGTGAGAGAGACCCTGTGATAAAAAAAAAAAAAAAAAAAAAACAACAAGGGCTGGAGAGATGGCTCAGCAGTTAAGAGCACTGGCTGCTCTTCCAGAGGTCATGAGTTCAATTCCCAGCAATCACATGGTGGCTCACAACCATCCATAATGAAATCTGGTGCCCTCTTCTGGCCTGCAGATATACCTGCAGACAGAACACTGTATACATAATAAATAAATCTTAAAAAAAAAAAAACAACA